>CM058231.1:65125951-65595712 GCA_030180135.1 Orychophragmus violaceus
ACCAAGATCACACCAGAAATCCAAGCATGTTCAAAGAAGATTTCACTTGATACGCGACATCGTTAATAGAAAGGAAGTCAAGATCAGCCGAGTCCCGACAGATGATAATGTCGCTGATCCGTTGACAAAGCCACTCCCAAGGCCTAAGCTCGAGTTCCTGACTGAAGCTGTAGGCATTAGAAACATTGAAATGTAATCTAAATTTGAGTGGGAGTTTTGTGAGCTTTATTTTAGTTATTTGATATGTTCTTGTAAAACATTATTTTATGTTTAATGAAATTATTATTTCAAGATTATTTTAACTGTGATGAAATAATCGTTCCAAAATGATATGAAGCATTTTATAGGTCATCGAAGTAAGTGACTTGATCTTGAGTCATCAAAGTCATTTAGCTTGATCATGAGACCCTATATTTGATAAATGTTTTATATCATCCTGTCCCTAGTCGAAGGTTGTTGAAACTGGAACACCAACAACCGTGTGAGACTGGATTGGTACGTGACTTATGACAAAGTCTCAGTGTGTCATAGATGCGCGGCATCAAAGTCAGTACATAGGTGCATGTTGGGAACATACGACCGGACAAGACCCGCTTATAAGAACTCTTCAGGATATTTATATCTGTGTCATAAGAGATTCTTACTACGACTATAGAGTATAGTCCTTAGACCTGAGTTCACATGCATGTGACTGCACATGGACTGGTGTACTTTGATCATTGTCTAACGCTATCGTTCTGCGATAGCTATAAGGACCTTGTTTGGGTACATCATGAAATGAGTAGTTTACAGTGATGGAACAAGATGGGATTTGTCCCTCCAATATAAGTGGAGTGAATATCTCTAGGCCAATCGGAGATTTGAATACTGGAAAACGCATGGCCATGCTCAAACGGACTTTCCCGAGTCGTTTGGATTGTCAGTATCAAATCAGAGTCCGATGAACAAGATTAGGCTTTATAAGGATGACACTAATCTTGCCTTATGACTAATCGAGATATTGAGACAAAAGGATTATGAATACAGAGAGATTCCAGTACAAGTGGGAGATTGTTGGAATTGTGTCCAGTAATCTCGGTACTGTCTCTAGAAAGTAAGAGTATGTCAATGATCAGACATAAGTCATATAATACTGGGGGTCATGATGGCTTGCTAGAGTCCGCTCATGATCTATAAGTCTTGGACTTATTGCCTTTATTATATGATCCCATATGGGTCACACGCCTAAGCTAACAGGAAAACGTGTTGGAACGGCTTAGCAGAAGTACGACAAAAGTGCCAGGCATTTGTCGTACTAAGAGAGAAAGATTAATGGGTCTGATTAAATGGGATTTAATCAGATTGGTGTTTTGGGCCCATAAGCCCAAAAGGGAAAGAGAAGGCTTTTAATAAACAAGAGGCCAAATCTCTTTCTCCCAACCCTAGCCCCTGCGCCGAAAATCCTCTCTCCCTGCGCCTCCCACCAGCTCGGTCTAGCAGCCGTTTTCTGTGATCGCGTGTGTGAACCTTTGGAGGATTCATCCCTCGGTGTATCTCTCTGATCTCTGACCTGTTCTATTCCTTCCGCTGCAACAAACAGGTAAAAGGTGAGATCATCTAATGTTTCTATACAAGAGAACCTAGATCTGTATGTTTAGGTTGATATGAATCTGTGAATTACATCAGGATCAACTAAACAGTTCCTACACCAAAGCCTTCACATGAGAAGCAGAATCCGGTCCAGAGGAAATGGTAGGCGGTGTTGGAACTTGTTGATGGGCAGAAGACTGAGAAGAACCAGAGTCAGAGATCAGAATCGGATGAGAAGAATCCTTCTGTTTGGAGGGGCCTGTAGAAACTGATGAAGAGACTTCTGTAGTGATCCCTTTAGAAACAGGAACAGAGGAAAGTGGGCACCTTAGAACCATATGACCAAATTCTGAACATCTTCCACACCGATGAGGCAATTTAGGAAATGAGGTCGAAATGAGCACAGAATAACCCTGATTATCCGTAACTCTGACGAAATTTGGCAAAGGTTTAGCCAATTCCAAAACAACTCTAAGCTTAATGATACCATTAGTATACGGTGTAACATGAGGATATTCTGATTGCAAAGGGAAGCCAACTCCAGACGCAATAGTACTGAAACCTACCGTAGACCAAAGTTTCGGTGGCACGTTCTTAAATAGAACCCATACAGGAGCATAGTCAAGCCTCATTGAAGTAAATCGAATAGATGGAGACCAGGAGGACACTGTGAAGGAGCAATTGCCCGAGTGCCAAAATCCCACATCCAAGACCCACTGTCTAGTAGCAGAGCATGGGATATAAATCATACAGATTCCTGGAGAATGAACCTTTACTGAGATTCTACCTTCTTTAGCCCAAATGGGATTCAAATCAGAGAATATTTTTGCAGGAGAAGGCGGAAGACCGTGAAAATAGCAAACCAGATAATCCTTCCATATCTGAGAAGATCCAAGAGAAATCGAATCGGGAGCCTTTACGGTTGGTATGCCATCAGATGAGTAAATAGGATAGGAAATCTTGACAAGTTTAGAATCCGACGAAGAAAACAAGGAAGACCAAAGAGGTTTAGCTTTTGTCTGAGCCAAAATCTTAGCAGATTCGCCAGGCAAAGAACCCGAAATAAGAGCACTGGTTGAAGCCAAGTGCGGCAAATCCGCCGAGTTAGCCAGCAGCGGCAACCTCGGAGCAGCTGTAACAGGAGACGAAGAAGATTCCCCGGAGACAGGACGCAAAAAGAGAAGGTCGGGTGGGATATCGATATCGGGAGGAGGATCCGGCGGAACAGAGATCGAAAAGGAAACCATCGATTCAGAAAGACCAAGAAGGGGGGGGGAGGAAGTTCTCAGCGGCCGCGTGAGGCAGCGCCGCCGGCGGCGAAGAAATCGGAAAGCTCCTTATCGCCAAAAGAATCGCCCTTTTCTACCTCGGTAATCGCACTTTATTACCGTTATGTGTCGACCTTTTTCATATTATTAAGTAAAGAGTTCCCAAAAAAACATTTACCGTCCGCATTGAGGATTTAGAATGTTTTAAATTCACTAACCTGGATTCTAACTGTTCTATCTTCCCAACTTAATTTGTAGTATGATCTTTGCTTCCAGCCGTTGCCAATCTAATTCTTATTCTTCTTCCTTTTCTCAATTCATAGAAAGGAGTTTTTTTTCCAAATATGATGGTTGCCACGGTTTGGTAAGAAAGTGCTTCGATCTGGATCTAGAATTGTAGACTTGGTAGTGTGTATATTATAATCGATGCAATCTTCCCATCCTCTCGTTAGAAATTGAAATTCGATCACAGAGTAAACATAATTGTTGCTTAGAATTAAGGGATTTACAATGAATTTGAGTTCAACATGAGTTAAATATTCAGAAGAAGTCAAGTGGTTTCAAAGATTGTGGGGGTCGTGGAAACATGTTGTTGTGTGAGAAAAATTAGGGGTTTGTAGATTAAATATTTGTTGCTTTAGTTTAGTTTTTGACAAATTTAACTTGATTAATGGAATAATAAATTTAAAAAAATTGTCAAAAATTGTGGTGATGACATCTCATCAAAAACTGAGGTGTCAAAAGGAGAATGCCTCAAGTTTTCTCTCACATGACTTGTGATTTATAGAATAAAGATATTAGGATCAAAGCAGATAATCGGTGATAATTTTTAAATTTTGGATATCCGCATTTCCTGAAATCCGAAACTTTTAAGATCAAAACAGATCATAAAATCAGATATTCGATCGGAGAAAAACGGATCACAAATGCTAATTTTTCTGAATATCCTCTCCGTGCATAATATTCTCCTATGATTACTATTTTCGCATAAAAAGCACAACTAAATCGAAGAACTTGAAAAAAACCATTAATTTTGAAGTGGTTTGACATGCAAAACCGCTAATCCGAGATGGGTCAATCTGTATTTTATGAAATATGTAGGAGGCCAACCTGCGAAACACGGTGATTTTTGGATCAATATTTTGCAGCTCAAATACGCCATGCAATGGGCATAGTTGGGCTAAGTCTGAGGGCCATAACCCAGACATCTCTACCTTACATTATATGAATAAAATATCCCCACTCCTTGATATTTGAATTAATTATTATCTTCTTCTCTTTTACTAAATTTGGTCATTGTATTAAAATGTAACTAAGTTTACAATTGTTAGACAAATCTTACAAACTGAGAAAAGCATAAATATTTGAAGCAAATATGTGAGGAAATAAATAGAAGAGAAGGAAATCTTAAGCTTAAATCTTTAAACTCTCTAAAATAATAGTTCACAGCCTCCTCTGCCACCACGACCATTATTTTTCTGCTCTCCTTCCTTAGTTCATTGCATTTTTTAGACCTTTTGTGTAGTTTTATTGGTCTTCCTCCTCGAGTCCTCTCAAATTTTGACCTCGAAGCTAAGGAGCACTACAAGAAAACATGTTTTTTGCGACTCTAAGTTGTGACTGATTTTATAGTCGCTAAATGTTGCGACAATTTAGCGACAAAGTTGCGACTGATATTGCGACTAATAAAGAGTAGTCGCGATTTAGTCGCTAAATTGCGACTACAAGTTATACGTCGCAAAATAGTCGCTAAATAGCGACTATTTAGCGACTAAATTCGGCGGGTCGCTAAACCGTATTTTTTAGTCGCTAAAAGTCGGTATACAACACGTTTTTAATGTTCTGAACCGGGTGTACCTAACTTGTAACTAATTTTGTGAATCAGTCGCTAAATAGTCGCAAAATTTATATATATACAAACATGGATCAACACGGTTTCTCCTCAGCCACACATGATATTTTCGATATTCATCAGACAAAATTGGGAAAAAAACAGAGAGAAACGTTTTCTAAGTCAAAAATGTCTGGAGATTATAACTACACTAATGGTCAAGAGTGGATGTATAACCGGGTCGATGCAGCTACGGGAAATTTCACGGCAGAATTCATGGAGGTGGTCGATAATCATTTCATCCCGTTTGCAAATAGCCAGCCCTTCACGCATATCAATGGCGGTAAGTTTCACTGTCCTTGTGATACTTGCAAGAATGATAAACGACTTATGACGGGGAGAAAAATACAAAAGCATTTGTATAGGAATGGATTTATGCCTGATTATTATGTTTGGTATAAGCATGGTGAAGAAGTCGATATGGGTTTAGGAACGAGTTATGCTGATACGACCTGGGTTAGTGGAAGTGAAGGAATGGGTAATGTAGTAGAAGATAGATATGTGGATATGGTGAATGATGCATTTCGTGATAACGTACATTTTGATAACTATCATCATTATAGTTATCAGAATGTGGAGGAACATGGTAGTTATCAGAATGTAGACGAAACGGTACGTAATCACCCAAAAAAATTCTACGACTTGCTAGAAGGAGCGAACAATCCTTTGTACGATGGTTGTCGTGAAGGTCACTCACAGTTATCCTTAGCTGCTCGAGTCATGCAAAAGAAGGCGGAGCATAATATGAGTGAAAGGGCAGTGGATTCGATATGCAAAATGCTTACAGAGTATATACCAGAAGGAAATCATGCAATCGATTCACATTACGCGACAGAGAAATTGATGCGCAATTTAGGCCTCCCATGTCATCCGATTGATGTTTGCTTCAAAAATTGTATGATATTCTGGAAAGATGACGAAAGCTTAGATAAGTGTCGGTTTTGTAATTCACCAAGATGGAAGCCTAACGAGCAACACCGTAGGACCAATATACCATATAGTCGTATGTGGTATATGCCTATTGCTAACAGATTAAAGAGAATGTATCAGAGCGAGAAGACTGCAGCGGCAATGAGATGGCATGCCGAGCGCCAAGCAAAGGAGGGAGAAATGTGTCATCCGTCTGATGTGGCAGAGTGGAAATATTTTCAAGATCAGTATCCCATGTTTGCACAAGAGACCCGCAATATTTATCTTGGACTATGTACAAATGGATTCAATCCATTTGGCATGTCCAATAATCATTCGTTGTGGCATGTGATCTTGACTCCATATAATTTATCCCATGATATGTGTATGAATACGGAGTACATGTTCCTTACAGTAATGAACTCTGGGCCAAATCATCCGCGAGGTAGTCTCGATATATTCCTCCAGCCTCTTGTTGAGGAGTTAAAAGAATTGTGGTGTAATGGAGTTGATGCATACGATGTGTCCTTGAATCAAAATTTCAACCTAAAAGCAGTTTTGTTGTGGACGATCAGCGATTTTCCGGCGTATAGCATGTTATCAGGATGGACCACCCATGGAAAATTATCATGCCCATGGTGCATGGATGATACCAAATCTTTTATCTGCCGAATGGAAGAAAGAAGTGTTGGTTCAATTGTCACCGGAGATTTCTCCCTGCAGATCATCCACTGAGGAAAAACAAAAAAGACTTCTTGAAGGGAAAGGATGCTAGGAATGAGTATCCACCCGAGTCTTTAACTGGTCAGCAAGTCTATTCATACCATTTGCGTGGTGTAAATCCACCAAAAACTAAGGATGTTGGTGGAAATGGTCACGAGAAGAAGATTCCCGGATATGGAAAGAAGCATAACTGGCACAAAGAAAGCATCTTTTGGGAGTTACCATACTAGAGGGACCTCAATATTCGACACAATCTCGATTTGATGCATATAGAGAAGAATGTTTTCGACAACATTATCAAAACCCTTATGCGTGTGAAGGGTAAATCAAAAGACAACATCCCATCAAGATTGGATATAGATCAATTCTGTTCTCGGCCACACTTACATGTTGATAGTGCTGGTAGAGCTCCTTTCCCAGTTTACTCACTGACAAACGAAGCTAGAACCAAGTTGTTGGAATGTGTTAAACATGAGGTCAAATTCCCAGATGGTTATGCTTCAGACTTAGCAAGTTGTGCTGATTTGGGTAATGCACAGTTTTCTGGGATGAAGAGTCATGGTTGCCATGTATTTATGCAGCGACTACTTCCATTTATCTTTGCTGAACTCCTAGACAATAACGCTCACCTCGCGTTAGCAGGTACCCGATTATTCATTGTATTTTGAATATGTTGTATTAACCATTAATGTTTTAATTTCTTTATATTGTAGGGATCGGAGGATTTTTTCGTGACTTATGTTCAAGAACTTTGCAGAAGAGTCGCGTCCAAATTCTAAAGCAGCACATAGTTTTGATTCTCTACAATTTGGAGAAGATCTTTTCACCAACATTTTTCGATGTGATGGAGCACCTTCCTATACATCTCCCCTACGAAGCTGAATTAGGAGGCCCTGTTCAATACCGGTGGATGTACCCCTTTGAAAGGTTTTTCAAAAAGCTGAAAGGGAAAGCAAAGAACAAAAGATATGCAACTGGATCAATTGTTCAATCATATCTAAATGAAGAGATTGCATATTTCTCTGAGCATTATTTTGCCTCGAATATACAAACGAATTCAAGGTAAATTTATATCTAGTTAACAGAGACATGTACATGATATCTATTAGGAGGTTCCTAAATTTTTACTCATGTTGACAGGTTAACAAGATACAATGAAGGTGGAGTCCCCGAATATCATGACCAAGAAGTGTTGGGAATGTCCTGAAATCTATTGTACTTACTCCAAGTGAAAGTCATATTGTCGAGATGAGACAATCATATGACACTAGGTAGTCATAATGCTTTGCTAGAAGCCACTTATGATCAATGAGTTTAGAACTCATTGCTAGTGTTATATGATCCTACAGGGTCACACACCTAAGCAAACTGGACGTTAAAGACGAGGTTGATCATTAATGTAATGATCTGGTGAATGCATATTTGATATGCATTCGATATCAATATTTTGGGGCAGTGTCGATCGACACACTCAGGGAATGTCCAGAAATCTATTGTACTTACTCCAAGTGAAAGTCGTATTGTCGAGATGAGACAATCATATGACACTAGGTAGTCATAATGCTTTGCTAGAAGCCACTTATGATCAATGAGTTTAGAACTCATTGCTAGTGTTATATGATCCTACAGGGTCACACACCTAAGCAAACTGGACGTTAAAGACGAGGTTGATCATTAATGTAATGATCTGGTGAATGCATATTTGATATGCATTCGATATCAATATTATGGGGCACTGTCGATCGACCAAAGAGTGTGTCGATCGATGCAACTCGCGGATTACCAGATTAATTCGGTTTAATCGTTGGTTAATTCCGTTATGGTTTAAGTCGACATATATAAGATATATGGTCGACCTAAACTGTTTTTTAACCTAATAGACAGCCACCAGAACTTGAATAGAAACCTCTGAAGAGATTGGATCTCTAAAGGCACTAGCATCCCTTCTGTTCAGTTTGTGTGCGTGTGGATACCAGTAGAGGCGCAGCATTTAAGGCGCTCTAGATCTCGATTATCTGCAAATCTTCCGCTGCTAATCACCAGGTAATTCTGAGATCCCATAGATTCAATTATATGAACCCTAGATCCTAGGCTTGGAATTCAGACCAGGATTGCCTAATTGGATTAGGATCTGCTAGAAATTCCTTCAGTGGTATCAGAGCTTTAGGGTTCCATTGAATCTGTAGCATGTTGATTAGATTGGTTGAATCTGGATCTCTGTATGATTGATACAAGCATGATAAAACTCGTTTTGATCAAAGTAACCTAGTTTAGGGTTTTGTTCGAAAAACGTTTTAGGGTTTTTCGCATGGTGTCGATCGATGCCAATCCGGCATCGATCGACACAGGGCGAAAACCCGAATAAAATTTAGGGTTTTTCGCATGGTGTCGATCGATGCCAATCCGGCGTCGATCGACACAAGGCGAAAACCCGAATAAAACTTATGTTTCGCATAGTGTCGATCGACACAAGAGTTGTGTCGGTCGACACAAACCTCGCGAGATTGATGAATCGGTTCAATTGGATTGGACCGGTTATCGAGCTTGGTTAATGATGGTTAAACGCTAAGAATGGTTTATTGCGATTGGGTTGGTATCGACCGATGCTAATGTAGCATCGATCGACACTGACCGGTACTCAAAACCGGGTCAATTGGATTGATCGGTTATCGCAGATTGGTTTTGGTTAATCATCATCAATCGACACTAAAGTAGTGTCGGTCGACACAAGATTCGATGGTTTAGGTTATGGAACCTGAAATCACAGAACCAAAGCAAGATAAATCAATTAATTAGAAGAATTAAAACATAATAAAACTGAACGTTTTAAATGGTTCCGTTCCTCAACCAAATATCAAGTGATACTTGATGTCTTTCCAATCTTTTCAACTGTCAAGACCCATCTAATTGTGCGATAGACTTGCAGTGCAAGATGTCCACAATTTCATGAGTAAGACAGAGGTAATCGTGTTGATGGACTTGCAGTGCAAGACATCAAAAATTACATGACTTAAGAGATTGGTTTACTTGACTGGGCCATCAAAATCGTTTTGGGCTCAGAGACATCAGGTGGATTGGACATAAGATGTCAATCCACAACCAAGAGTTATATTGGATATAACTAGCAAAGTTGTTGCTTACCTAGATAGCTAAAATTTGGGTGATAGCCAGTGGCTCACTCAAGTTTAGTGAAGCATGGGTCTTGGATCATTATATTCATCTGAGGAAACATTGTTTGAATATAATGCGAGTTTTCTTAATTGTTAAGACTTCTCATTTCTTGAACAGCATAACTAAACCTCCCTTGTTTTTCAGCTATGTCTAGCACAAACCATCGTAACAATTTCTCCCTGCGATCCGTCCTTGAGAAGGACAAGTTAAATGGATCCAACTTTCTCGAATGGTATCGGAACTTGAGAATTGTTCTCAAACAGGAGAAAAAGGACTATGTCCTTGAGAAATTTCTCCCCAAGAAGTACCGAGCCAATGCCTGGCAGTCAGATAAGGGTGCTTGGGATAAGTATTCTAATGATGCGGTGGATGTGAGTTGTCTCATGTTGGCTACCATGAACTCGGAATTGCAGAAGCAATATGAGTACGTGGAGTCGCCAAAAGAGATGATCACTGGCCTGAAAAGTATGTTTCAGGAGCAGGCACGAACTCAGAGATACCAGACGGTTAGGTCTCTGATTGAGTGCAAGCTACCAAAGGGCGAACCAGTTAGTCCTCATGTCATTAAGATGATGGGTTATATTGATAACCTGGGGAAACTGGATTGTCCCATTAGTCAAGAGTTGGCTACTGACATCATTCTACAGTCACTGCCGTCAAGCTATGATCAATTTGTTATGAACTATAACATGAACAACTTGACAAAGACGTTGACTGAATTGCATGGGATGCTTAAGACTGCTGAACCTAACATCAAGAAGGACACCCCAAATGTCCTCATGGTACAAAAGGGTAAAAAGTTTAAGAAACTTGGTAAGAACAAAGGTGATGGCAAGACGAGCTCGATTGTGAATCCAAGCGAGTCTGGCCATGCTCCTAAGGTTAAAACCAGTCCTTCTGAAGATGTTAAGTGCTGTTATTGTAATGGTTATGGGCATTTGAAACGAAACTGCAATAAATTCTTGGAAGATTATGAGAAGCTGAAGAAGACGTACGAGACTTCTTCTTTAGGTATTATGTTATAGAAGTAAATGTTGCATCTTATAGTCCTACTTATTGGGTATTTGATACCAGCTGTGGTACTCATATTTTGTGAAAATGTGCAGGGCCTGAGCAAAAGTAGGATTATGGAGAAAGGACAAGTGGATCTATGCGTGGGAAATGGAGCAAGAGTTGCTGCATTAGCCGTAGGAGTATTTCATTTGTTTTTCCTTTTATGGCATGTTTTGAACTTAAAACTGCTACTATGTACCTGCTATGAGCAGAAAGATTATTTCTATTCCTTGTTTGGATATGGAAGGATATCATTTTTCAAGTTAAGAATAAGTGTTATTTATTTGATTACAGTGATATATTTTATAGTAGCAATCCATTAGAGAATGGATTTTATGTTCTAAACTAGAATGTGCCTAACTATAACATTAATACCAAGAGATTCAAGTCAAATGATACGAGTCAAACTTCTCTCTGGCATTGTCGTTTTGGGCTACATAAATGAGAAATAGATACAGAAGCTCCATAGTGATGGGCTTTTGGGCTCATCTGATTGAGAATCATAATGAGTAAAGTGGATCTTGTTTATTAAGTAAAACGACAAAGGCTCCTTTCAACAGAGGTAGTGTCGATCGACACAAACGGTGCGTCGGTCGATACAGGTTGCGAACGATCAAAATTAAAGGGCCAGGAGCTTATTGGGTTTTATACATACGGATGTATATGGACCGATGAGCACTAGTGCTAGAAGAAAATTTCAGTGCTTCATTACCTTTACTGATATTTTCAGAAGGTACGGTTATAAATTATAAGGCATAAGTCAGAATCTTTGAAAAGTTCAAAGAGTTCCAAAATGAAGTACAGAATCAATTTGGCAAAGGTATTAAACCTCTACGATGAGATCATGGAGGTGAATACTTAGGTCAAGAATTTAGTGATCATCTGAGAGATTGTGAAAGTGTTTCACAATTCACTCCTCCTGTATCGGACTTTATTAGATATGGTTCGATCAATGATGAGTCACTTAGATCTTCCATTATCCTTCCAAGAATACGCTCTAGAAATGTCTGAGTTTACTTTAAATAGAGTTCCATCAAAATCAGTTACAGAGATACCACATGAGATGTGGAATGTAAATGTTTCTGATTTATCCATCATGGAGATTTGGAGTTGCGAGACTTATATAAAACGTTTAATCTCTGATAAGCTCACACCCAAATCTGATAAGTGCTACTTCATTGGTTGTCCTAACAAAACCAAGGCATGTTACTTTTACAACCAGTTCGAGAACAAATTGTTTGTTGCTCGGAACTATGTTTTCTTGAGAAAGACTTTCTTTCCAAGAAGAACAGTGGGAGTAAAAGTACAACTCGAAGAAATTTGAAAATCACAGGAGACTGCTCAACCTGATGAGGAAGAGCAGCAGTTGGATCTACAAAGAGTTGTAGAACCTGCACTTTTGGTGCCTAGAGTTTATAAAGGATCTGGTGAATGTATATTCGATATACATTTAAATGGCGAGTTTCTGAAGAAGTGTCGATCGACACAAAAGTTGCATCGATCGACACAGATCGCGAACCAAATATTAATTTTGGTTTATGACTTAATTAACTACGATTTAAATCTTGTTTAATTAGGTCGTGGTAAAAGCATACATATGAGATATGTGTGCGCAACTTTTACAGAAAACCGAAGCTCGCAGATCCGAAAGGATCCGTCACGAACCCGAGAAATATGGATTTCTCGTAACCAATTACCGTGATCTACTGATCATTGAAAGTGACGGGCCTACGAATTTTGAAGAAGCAATGATGGGCCTTGACTCCGAAAATGGCTGAAAGCCGCTGAATCCGAAATGGGATCCATGTCACAGAACCAAGTATGACTTGGGTTGATTTACCCGATGGTGTAGAAGCCATTGTGAGTAAATGGATTTTCAAGAAGAAAAGATGACATGGATGGTTATATTCAGATGTACAAAGCTAGGTTGGTGGCAAAAAAAGGTTTCAAGTAAATTCATGGTATTGACTGTGAAGAAACCTAATCCCAGACACCGTGCTTATGTCCATTCGGATTCTCCTAGCAACCGCCACTCATTATGATGACTGGCAGATGGATGTGAAAACAGTTTTCCTTAATGGAATTCTGGAAAAGGGTGTGTACCTGACACAACCTGAAGTTTTCATTGATCCTAATGAAGCTAGGAAGATATGCAAGCTTCATCGATCCATTTATGGATTAAAGCAAGCATCTCGGAGTTGGAATCTTCGTTTTGATGAAGTAGTCAAAAGGTTTGACTTTATCAGAAACGAAGAGGAACCGTGTGTTTACAAGAAGACTAGTGGGAGCGCAGTTGCATTTCTAGTATTGTATGTTGATAACATACTACTTCTCGGAAATGAAGTTCCATCGTTTCAGTCTGTTAAGACCTGACTCGAAAGTTGTTTTTCGATAAAATTATGGGAGAAACCGTATACATTCTTGGAATAAGAATCTATAGAGATAGATTGGATAAGCTAATTGGATAGTGTCAAGATACTTATAGTGATAAGGCCTTGCACATGTCCAATATGCAGGATTCCAAGAAGGGCTTCGTGCAAATGACTCTTGGTATTACTCTTAGCAAGACGCAGTGTCTTTCGACACACGCTGAGCAAGGGCGAATGAGGGTCAGGCTACTGCTAAAGGCATTAGATGTCTTAAGATGTGATCTTAATTTTAATGGGAGTCATTGTTATTAATTTTAGTTATGATATGATGTTCGTGTAAAAATAATTTGATTATGTTATTGAAATCTGACATCTGTATTATTTAATAATGGTTATTAAATAATAGTCCCAAAGTAATTTATGACATTTTATAGGTCATCAAGTATGTGACTTGATCATGAAACCCTATATGTAATAAATGACATAAATTATGTTGGTCCCTGGTCGAGGTTGTTAAAGTGGGACATTAACAACCGCGTGAGACTAGTATGTGAGGTGACTGATGACTAAGTTTCATGGAGTCATTAATAAGAGTATTAAAGTCAATCACATAGATATGTGTTGGAGAACACAGGATCGGACATGACCCACTAATGAGAACTCTACGGGATAGTTATATAAGTTTCATGAGAGTTTTCATTACGACTATAGAGTATAGTCCTTAGACCTGAGTTCATCATGTTTTCTTACATGTGAATTGGTCCGCTTTAACCTTGTCAAACGTCAGCCGTAACTGGTGACTATAAAGGCATTTATTGGGCGTATCATGAAGCGTGTGAAGAGATAGGGATGGAACAAGATGGGATTTGTCCCTCCTATATAACAGGAGATAAATATCTCAGGGCCCATCGAAGATTTGATACTGAGAAATGTGTGGCCACACTCAAACGAGGTGATTGTCAGTCGTTTGTCTTGTCAGTATAAATCGGAGTTCGATGAACATGATCTTGGCTCAATAAGGATGACACGGTTCTTGCCTTATGCTAGATCGAGATATAGTGACGAAGGGATTGAAGGAATAGATGATTCCAGTACAAGTGGGAGATTGTTGGGAATGTCCTGAAATCTATTGTACTTACTCCAAGTGAAAGTCGTATTGTCGAGATGAGACAATCATATGACACTAGGTAGTCATAATGCTTTGCTAGAAGCCACTTATGATCAATGAGTTTAGAACTCATTGCTAGTGTTATATGATCCTACGGGGTCACACACCTAAGCAAACTGGACGTTAAAGACGAGGTTGATCATTAATGTAATGATCTGGTGAATGCATATTTGATATGCATTCGATATCAATATTTTGGGGCAGTGTTGATCGACACAAAGAGTGTGTCGATCGATGCAACTCGCGGATTACCAGATTAATTCGATTTAATCGTTGGTTAATTCCGTTATGGTTTAAGTCGACATATATAAGATATATGGTCGACCTAAACTATTTTTTAACCTAATAGACAGCCACCAGAACTTGAATAGAAACCTCTGAAGAGATTGGATCTCTAAAGGCACTAGCATCCCTTCTGTTCAGTTTGTGTGCGTGTGGATACCAGTAGAGGCGCAGCATTTGAGGCGCTCTAGATCTCAATTATCTGCAAATCTTCCGTTGCTAATCACCAGGTAATTCTGAGATCCCATAGATTCAATTATATGAACCCTAGATCCTAGGCTTGGAATTCAGACCAGGATCGCCTAATTGGATTAGGATATGCTAGAAATTCCTTCAAGAAGTACCTGATATATTTACTTAGGTTGGTCGTCCAAGTGGGGAAATGCATGAAGTATGGCTTTCACCAGAAGATTGGAAATGTGCACATGCTTATGTTTTGCGAAATTGCGCTTATTTTCGACCATTTGAAAGGTATAACACAACATAAATGAATTTATATTTTGTGCTGGTCTCATATATATGTTGGTCTTAAACAGTATGTTAGAAGACTATATCTCTGGAAAATATCCAGATCTCTCCGAGAAAGAACTCTCTGGGAAAAGGGCTTACGAATATCATACATGGGTGCGAGATTATGTATGTTCGTGAAATATTTCTTATGTACACATTATATTTGTATGGTGATTTTATCATTGTCTGTTTATCTATATGCAGGTTGTTTACTGGAACGAGAACTATAAATTTCCTCATTGGGTTCAAGACATTGTGCATGGACCCGTCAACAAGGCTAAAACTTGGCCTATCTTCTATACAAGAGGATATATGTTTCATAAAAAAAATCACAGTGAGGGACGGAAGACATGTAACTATGGTGTCTGTGTTAAAGGAGAAAATTACAGTGATGCTTCCGATGCAGCTGATTTCAATGGGATCTTAACAGATATAATACAACTTCAGTACGAGGGGTTGGTTAATTTGAGAATAACACTCTTTAAGTGTATCTGGTATGACCCTGTTTTTGGTAGAGGCACTCGAAGGAGCAATGCTGGCATTGTCGACGTCCGTGCATCGAGAAAGTACAACAAATACGAACCATTTATTCTCGGTACATAAATTTAATTCTCTTTCTTGTTAATTACTCTTTGGATATCATAGATACTCGAGTATAACTTCCACATTTATAATTTACACAGCCTCTCAAGCATAGCAAGTTTGTTATTTCCTGTATCCGTACACAAAGAAACCGAAGCAATTTTGGCTCAATGTTGTTAAATTCAACCCGAGGAGAAATATTTCAGGGGAATATGTCAACAAAGAACTCACTCTTTTGCAACAAGAAAATGATGATCAGGTAATAATGATTACAATTGAAGATCTCGTTCCTGAGAATTTGGTACAACACGAAAACACAATCAATCTCGATTACGACGTTGGAGATGCAGAACCATAAGACGAATTTCGGTGTAATATATCATCTTCTGATGATGACGATGAAGATGATGAAGCGGACGTTTTTGAAGAACCGTACTGATATTTGTATTTCAGAGTTTTAATAATCTCAAATTTGTTTAATATTAAATATGTCTAATGTTTAATGTTTATGTCTAAGGTTTATATATAATGTCTAATGTTTATGTATAATGTTCAATGACATTTTCCCTTTGTTATATTCATAATGTTATTGTTTTGTTTTTTCTAATTTGTTAATGTTTGTGGTCATTAATAAATGCAATATGTTTAAATTAAGTATTAGTTTTTAGTATATAATTATTTATTTAGCTATTTAAGATTTAAATTTGCATCAAACCCTGATTAGTCGCAACTTAGTCGCAATTTAGTCGCAAATTCGCAACCATTTAGTGACTAACTTGCGACTAATAAGGATCTGGCCCAAATAAAATCAGGACCCGCCAATATTTTGCTAGCCCCGAACAATTTAGTCTGACCCGCGTAAATTTTCGTCAAAGCCCGCGAACAATTTGGTCTGGCCCGCCAAATATTTCACCCTCTGAACCGTCAAAATCACTAAACCAGTGCCCAATTTGTTGTAAACCAGGCCTAAACCGCCAAATCAATTTCAGATATTTTCCTAAATTTTGCTAAGTGTCGAAAACCTAGTTCATTTGTTCTAAATATCTTCTCTCGCCGTCAACATTCTCTCTCGTTTCCATCTCTCCATCTTCAACACGATCTCCTTCTCTATCACCCCTAAACCATCTCTCACACTCTCAATTACTCTTTCGCAACCCTAACACCATCTATCTCCCACCATAATCTCTCTGTTCTATCTAAGTCAAAACCCTAACCGAGTAGATCCGATGGCTAAATCAAAACCTAGAGGAGGTAGAGGACGAGGCCGAGGAAGAGGAGGTAGAGGACGAGGGCGAGGAAATAGCACCGTCGAGCCAGAGCCTTCCTCATCCACCCCATCTAGGCCCATCAATCTACCGCCGCAGTACAACTTCGCTCCGGCAACAGACGGTACACCTCCACCGCGTCCCACTATGACTCAAACCCAGATGCATGTCAGCCAGTACCCACCGCCTCATCAACTCTTATACAGCGAATCGAGGTCTCCACGACGGACAGCGAATCCTGCTACCAACTCTGAAGCTCATAGAGCATCTCCTTCGAATCCTCATCGGACAGCATCGGCGAATCAGTCTGGTCAGAGGACAGCCTCGGTGACTCCACCTGCTCAGAGGACAGCCTCGGTGACTCCACCTGCTCAGAGGACAGCCTCTGCGAATCCCCAAGGTAATCGTCTTTGAACCGATTGTTGAGATTGTTGAGATTGTCGAGATTGCTTGAGATTGCTAGATCTTGTCTTGATTTGTTTGCTGAGATTACTTGATAATGCAAATTGTGGATTTAATCTGTGGCTTGTTACTTTTTAAGTCTTATTTGACCCTGTCTTGATTCGTTTACTGAGATTACTTGAGATTACTGAGATTGCTTGAGATTACTTGAAAGCTTACTAAGATTGCTTCATCCTGTCTTGATTCGTTTACTGAGCTTACTGTTGAGAGATTGCTGAGATTACTTGAGATTAATTGAAAGCTTACTGAGATTGCTTGGTGTTTTTTATCTGTGACTTGGTACTGTTTTAATATGTTTTCAGTCTTGATTCGTTTTAAACTGTTTTTAAGTCTTATTTGATCCTCTCTTGAGTTTACTTGAGATTGCTTTGACTGTTGAGTCTTGTGATATTTAAGAATGAAAGCTTGTTTCTGTTTGAGTTTACTTGAGAATGCTTTGACTAATACTTGTTTCTGTTTGAGTTTGTGAGCTTTGATTTGTGTGTTGATCATATTTTCAGGTCATATGTCTTCTCCACAAGCCTCTCCGAGTCAATCTGTTCATCTGTCTCAACAACCAAGGGCATCTCCGGTGCAAAACTCCGAAGGTCAGAGCAATCAGGGGCATGAAGCTCAGCAATCTAACCAAGTGGATGAGAATTTGATTGACGGGGTGGACGACCATGTGGTAATTCAACCAAATCTTGAAGAAAGCCGTCTCCGCTATCTTGAGAGACTACTAAGCATGCCAGGACGAGAACAGTGGACTACTGTTCTCTCACCAGTTCTTCCCCAGCCGCCAAATACAACTTGGTAAAAGTTTATTTCCATCTCTTCATTTTAGTTATTTGCTTTGATTCATAATTTTTACTGATTCTTTGTTGTCTGTGTAGGTTTGGTCGTGACAAGTCTTCTCTGGTCCGGAAGATCACAAAGGTCTTCCAAAAAAAATTTGATGGTGAGTTCTATAGTTGGAGCCATGTGCCTCGACCGCGAGCAGAGCGGTACTTCTTAGAGTTTGCGGTAAGTATATAGGTACTGGGATCCATTATGTTGGGATTCATTTAGTTGATTAATCCTGATTCAGTTCATCAGATTAATAGTCCTAAACATGGATCTAGGTTCTCTTGTAATAGAAACATTATGATCTCACCTTTTACCTGTTTGTTGCAGCGGAAGGAATAGAACAGGTCAGAGATCAGGGAGATACACCAAGGGATGAATCCTCCAAAGGCTCACACACGCAATCACAGGAAACTGGCTGCTAGACCACAAGGAGGGAGGCGCCAGAGAGAGAGGAAAATCGCGGCTGGGTATTAGGGTTAGGGGAAAAAGACTTGGCTTTTAGTTTATAAAAGCCTTCTCTTTCCCTTTTGGGCTTTTGGGCCCAAAACACCAATCTGATTAAATTCCATTTAATCAGACCCATTAATTCTTCTCTCTTAGTACGACAAATGCCTAGCACTTTTGTCGTACTTCTGCTAAGCCGTTCCAACATTATTTCCTGCTAGCTTAAACCCCTTGCCCTTTTGTACCATAAGTACATTGGGGTCCTTGGCGGTTTTCTTCAAGTTGGGCTCTGCAGTCTTGAGCATTCCGTGAAGCTCAGGCAGTGTCTTACTCAAGCCATGCATGTTAAAGTTCAGAATGAACTGATCATAGCTTGCAGGTAAAGACTGCAGAATGATGTCGCAGGCAAGTTCCTGGCTGATTGGGCAGTCGAGTTTGTGAAGATGATCGAGACAAGTCAGTCGAGTTGATTCTTTGCTGGATTTTACTGGTCTTTACTTGTCTTGCTTAACATTAAAGCAACATCAAACAAGTACGTTTCATGGCATACATGATAGATCCAATTACCGAAGCATATGGAATCTTATCCATGCATTTAAGCTCAGCAGTTATCTTAGGATACTGTATCTTGCTTAACTTAACGCCATGTGACATTGGCATAAAACCCTTCTTGGATTGCTCAAAACGTGTAGGACTTTGTCAATTTAAGAATCCTGACTTTGTCCTACCAGCTCTTTTGGATCTCTATCTTTAGATCCAAAATCCAAGAACTACGTGGCTTTACCCATGTCAATCATAAAACCAACTCCCAAGCTAGTCCTTTACCGACTACAGCGTTGGGACGTTATATCCGAGAATCAGTATGTCATTGACATACATTATGAGAAATGCAATATCGCTCCCATTTATCTATTAGTAAACACACAGTTCCGCTTCGTTCCTGTTCAAGTCAAAACCTTGACTACTTCAACAGAACGAAGATTCCAACTCTGATATGTTTGCTTCCATCCATGAATGGATCGATGAAGCTAACTTACATAAAATGTAATTTTTCGGAGTCCGGGCTCACTTACGCTTCTTTGAATTTCGCAGATTCATCGCTTTCAATGATCATCAGATCATGCGAACTTTCAATGATTGTCAGGTTCAACTAATGACGAGAAATCACTCTCGGATTAGTAACTGATTCATATCTGCGAACTTCAGGCTCCACAGGTGTAGATTCTACAGAAATCTGTAAATCCTTCCGCTGCTCTCCCTCAATAGGTTAAGCAGCCTCCTGTATTTCTCGAATTTCTTCGAGTTGTACTTTTACTCCCACTGTTCTTCTTTGGAAAGTAACTTCCCTTCTTAGAAAACAGAATGGTCGTAAAAATACTTTTTACTCCCACTGTTCTTCTTGGAAAGTAATTTCCTTCTTAGAAAACAGAATGGTCGTAAAAGTACCGAGCCTTGGTTTCCCTAAGAAAACTTTGAGTTATGCTTTTACTCCCACTGTTCTTCTTGGAAAATAACTTCCCTTCTTAGAAAACAGATTGGACGTAAAAGTAACAAGCCTTAGTTTCTCTAGGACAACCAGCGAAGTAGCACAACTACAAATACTCAGTAAAGACAAATTTGGATCGATTCCAATCCACATTAACGTGGTGTCTTTCAACCGATATTTGTGGAACTATTTCAGCGTAAACTTAGATATTTTAGAGCGTTATTTTTAAATAATATCATGGAAGATTCGTGTGACTCATCTTTAATCATTTCTAATAAGATCTGATTCTTTCTCACAGAAACACCTTCAGGTTTTCAGGAGAAATGAGCTGTGAAACGATTTCACACTCATTAAGATGATCACCCAATCAATGACTTAAGTATTCTCACTCGTGATCTAATCCAGAGTCTTAATACTTCTGTCATTCAGATTCTATACTTCATTCTGGAACTCTTTTGACCATGTCAAAGAATTCCGACTTGTGTTTCATCAAATGAACACAGTCACACTCACTGAAGTAATCAGTAGAGACAATGAAGTACAGGAGATTTTCTCTGGCATTACTGCTCATTGGGCCACATACATGAGTATGTTCCAGGTCCAATAAGCCTTTGGGCTTTTCTCTAGCTCGGCTAAGATAGGCCCTTTACCTTTTGGTCTAGTAAACAGAATTCAAGTCTCATAAGATATTTTATCAAATGAGCCCAAACGTCCATGACTATGGGATTTCTGAATCCGACTTACTCTATGTGACCAAGACTTTATGCCAAGAAAAATCAGGTTTAATTCATCAGATTTAAACCAATTCGGTATTTATGTTACATTTAGGCACTCTTTGGTTTAAGATATAAAACCCATTCCTTGAATAGGGTGCTACAATTAATATTTCATTAAGATCAAAAGAACAAAACTTGTCTTTTATCAAAATGAAAAACATTCAAATTCTTACAAGAAAATGAAAGACAACTCTGCTTAAAGCAGGTACATTGTAGCAATTACTTAATACAAAACCAAGCCTCAAAGGGATCTATAAGTGAAAAACCCTACGACTGAGGCAGCATCCCAAGCTCCTTCCAGACATGTAGTTTCACTTGCCCTTCATTCAACGTTCTACTGTTGCTTAAGCTCTGCATATTATCACAAATATCAGTGCCACAACCAGTATCCAATACCTTTAAGGTAGAACTTGAAGTAATAACATGAATACCTGAGGAAGTAGTCGCATACATCGACTTTAACTCCTCATCATCTTCCATGAATTTAATGCAAT
The DNA here is from genome assembly GCA_030180135.1 of Orychophragmus violaceus. NCBI lineage: Eukaryota > Viridiplantae > Streptophyta > Magnoliopsida > Brassicales > Brassicaceae > Orychophragmus > Orychophragmus violaceus. The sequence continues at coordinate 65,147,199 of CM058231.1, forward strand.
CTCTCTTCCAATGCCCTGTCTCCTTACAGTAGCAGCACTTACCAACGTAAAAGGTATCTGACTCGGGCTCAGAAGACACACGCTTGCCATGATTCAAAATCTGGACAACTTTGTCTTCACCCTTGTCAGCATTAGGTTTAGCAAACCTACCCTTCTCATTCATGAGATTGTACAGGGTACTCTTCACGTTTGGCTCAACTGTCTTGAGCATTTCATGCAGTTCAGTCAACGTCTTCGTTAAGCCTTTCTTGATATAGTTCCTTACGAACTTATCATAGCTTGACGGCAGTGACTGCAGAATGATCTCAGTTGCCAATTCCTGGCTAACTGGATAATCCAGTTTCCTCAGGTTATCAATGTAACCCATCATTTTACTGACATGAGGACTTACTGGATGATCATTTGGTAGCTTGCAGCTAGTGAGAGATTTAACCAACTGGTATCTCTCCACTCTTATCTGCTCCTGAAATTTTAATTTCAGGCTGCTGATCATCTCTATTGGCGACTCCATGTTCTCATATTGCTTCCGCAAGTCTGAGTCCATTGTAGCCAATATCAGACCACGCACATCTACCTCATCATTATAATGCTTATTCCAAGCATCATATACTGCATGAGAAGCATTGGACCCGATTCTCACGGGGAGAGCTCTCTCAAGAACATAGTCCTTTCTCTCCTGTCTGAGGACTAGCCTCAGGTTCCGCGACCAAGTCAAGAAATTTGATCCGTTCAGCTTGTCCATCTTAAGGACAGACCGGATCGAGAAAGTGTTTTTATTGTTTGTGCTAGTCATAACTGAAAATTAAGATAAAAGGATTTTAGTTAATATGTTCAATATGATTAATCCCGTATTAAAATTTAATATGATATAATCACGCATTATATTCAATAACATAAGTTACCCTCAATCGAATATAATGATTCCAAGATCCACATATAACTAAGATTAAAGTGGGCCACTGGCCGTCACCCAACCTTAGCTTATATCGGTAAGCCCTAAGTCGGCTAATTATATCCGTGATATAACTCTTGGTTGTGAATCTGGGCCCGAGGCCCAATCCACTCTGATGTCTCAAGGCCCGGGACTCCCGATGGCCTAGTCAAGAAAACCGGACTATACAGTCATGTAATCATTAATGTCTGGGACTCCCAATGACATTTATGAATCACAAACCGTCTTACCCACGCAAAAGCAGACATCCTCACACTGTAAGGCCATGAATGCAATTGAATGGGCTTTGACAGCTGACATAGCCTGGACAAGACATCCAACGCTTGATATTATTTGAGGTTCGTAGGTTTATTAAAATTCATTCCCAAAATGGAAGATTACTATTTCGGGAAACTTTCTATTTTGGAAACCTACTATTTTTGGAAACTTTCTAAAATTGGAAACTTTCTAAAACCGGAAACTTTCTAACTTTAGAAATTTCTTTAAAATCCAAAACCCGCAAATTCAGAAACTTCTATTTTAAGAAACTTTCTAATTTCAAAATTTCGGAAACTTTAATTTAAAAACGACTTTATAAATATATAAAATAGATTTTTAAATTGATCTGAAGAAAGACTCAAATAATTGGCCCAATTGTTTTAACTTCTTGGCCCGAGGCCCAAGAATTGGTCCATGTCCAAGACATGACCCAATTGTCCAATTAATTGACATAACTGGTCTGGTTCATTAAAACTGGTCTAACCAAGTTTTAATTACTACGACGACCACAATTGTCAACCGGTTATTTACTAAACCGGAATTTCTCAATTTATTTGGTCCAACCAAATCAAATTAGAAATTCCTGGTTTAGGCACTAAATCCAATATTTCTTTCGACATTGGATTTCTTATCCCGGTTTAACCAGATTTAATAAAATTATTAAAATCTGTTTATTAAACCAGAACGAGATTTTAATTAAGTTTTGAACCGAACCTTGAACCGAACCGAATTGGTCACGAACCAAACCGAGTTGGTCGTGACCTAGCTTCCCATCACTCTCGACCAGCCGCTCGTGATGATCCGAGATCAAGACGGCGTGGAGGACGGGACGGGACAGGGACGGTGCACGGGACGCGGACGAGTTGCTCGGACGGACGCTCCACGATCGCCGAGCGATCGGGACGCGACGCACGCGACCGGGACGCGATCGAGACGAGCGATCGGATGCGACGCGATGATCGATCGTGATCGATCATACGATCCGATCCGATCCATTCGACCATCCCGACCGTCCGACCCGCGATCCCGTCCGTTCGACCGGTCCAACTCACGGCCGTGATAACCAACCGGCCAAGCCGGTCGATCTCTCCATGGCCGATCACAATAACTCGAGTCATATAGCTCGGTTTTGTGATTTTCATGTTTGTTCATGATTCAAATCAGTTTCTTAAGTGTTTTTCTTATCAGTAATGGATTCAAAACACTTCTAAACAGATTAAACAACCTAAACATGAATCTAAAACAAGAAATCCTAAGAACCAATGGCTCTGATACCACTGTTGGGATTCATTTAGTTGATTAATCCTGATTCAGTTCATCAGATTAATAGTCCTAAACATGGATCTAGGTTCTCTTGTAATAGAAACATTATGATCTCACCTTTTACCTGTTTGTTGCAGCGGAAGGAATAGAACAGGTCAGAGATCAGGGAGATACACCAAGGGATGAATCCTCCAAAGGCTCACACACGCAATCACAGGAAACTGGCTGCTAGACCACAAGGAGGGAGGCGCCAGAGAGAGAGGAAAATCGCGGCTGGGTATTAGGGTTAGGGGAAAAAGACTTGGCTTTTAGTTTATAAAAGCCTTCTCTTTCCCTTTTGGGCTTTTGGGCCCAAAACACCAATCTGATTAAATTCCATTTAATCAGACCCATTAATTCTTCTCTCTTAGTACGACAAATGCCTAGCACTTTTGTCGTACTTCTGCTAAGCCGTTCCAACATTATTTCCTGCTAGCTTAAGCGTGTGACCCATATGGGATCATACAATAAAGGCAATAAGTCCAAGACTTATAGATCATGAGCGGACTCTAGCAAGCCATCATGACCCCCAGTATTGTATGACTTATGTCTGATCACTGACATACTCTTACGTTATAGAGACAGTACAGAGATTGCTGGACACAATTCCAACACATTAATCACAGGGACCGTTCAAGCACATTTTGAGGCCATATGTCAAAGGAGAATGAAGGATATGATGAGCAAAGCTCACCTTTATGGTGTCCGACCTACATGGATAGAAGAAAGAATTTGGGAAAAGATGCCTGCATACTGGGAAACTGATGAAGGTAAACAGAGGAGTGAGACCACTTCTGCTGCTCGGAATTCTGATCGTGCCGGTCTTGGTGTGAGCAAAACCTACACTGGCCAAAAGTCTATGGAGAAAATTCACCAAGAAATGGTAGTAAGCATTCCTCTTATCTACTTTTGTCTCTGAATTTTATTTCTTCTCTATTAGCTATTTATTTTGTTACATTTTCAGGAGAAGGAGATGGGTAGACCTGTCAGTTTTGGTGAGGTTTTTCTGAAAACCCACATAAAACCTGATGGAACATTCATCGACATGAAGGCACAACAGATTGCATATAAGTATGAGGAGATGCTCAATGCAAAGAAGACCGAAATTGAGGCAGAAACTTCTGATGGGACTTCGTGACCTAGAGAGCTGACCACCGATGAGTTTAATGAACTCTTTCTTCAGGTAAATCTAATTATTATTATTCATATATGCATTTGCGTTTGACAGCTGGTATGGAGTTTCATATTGTTTTTGAATTGACTTCTCTAGTTAATGATTCCATTTGATTTGGTTGATTGTCTTTGAGTTTGTGTTGTTTGTTGGTTGTGTAAAGACTTGTTCTATTTATGGTTGTCTGAATGTAACCATTTTCTAACAATTTAACTTTCTTTTTCTGTTTCCTAGTCAACAATTGTGGATGACAGAGGCAATGCATATGGTATTGGAAGTCTTGGAGAGTCTCACGCCTCTGGAAAGCGCAAGTACCCGGGTAGCTCCTGTGTTGGGATTGTGTCCTGAAATCACACTTGTACTCACTCCTGATAGTAGTTGTGTATCGAGATCAATCGTTTGTATAGTACTGGTGATTGTAATGCTTTGCTAGAAGCCTCTTGTAATCTGTAAGTTGTAGACTTACTGCCAGTATTATATGATCCTATAGGGTCACACACCTAAGCAATCTGGAAGCTAACATATGGGAATGATCATTTGATAATGATCACGTTGATGTGTATTGGATACACATTGACATAGAGTTTTATGATGTATGTGTCGATCGATACATGAGTGTGTCGATCGATGCAGGCTTTTCGGGAAGGTGTGTCGATCGACACAGTAAGTGTGTCGATCGATGCATATCGAGTTTTGACGTAAACGAGTCAGGTTCTCCGAAGGTTTTGTCATGTCATTTCCAGGTCGATATATAAAAGCTTATATGGACGACCTGGACCCTAGCCGTCACTGTAATTCTTAGAGAGAAAAGCAGAGACATCGAAAACTCATTCCCTGAATCCGGCACTAGCATCCCGGCGTTCCAGGTTGTGTGAGTGTGTGCTTGGTAGAGGCGAAGCACTTGATTCGCTAGATCTCGTTCGCCATTCCATTCCGCTGCCAGATCTGAGGTAAGGACGAGGTTGGTAATTTCAATATAACAAACCCTAGATCCTAGGGGATCCAACAGTGGTATCAGAGCATGATAGGGTTTAGTCTATTGAATCTGAGGCATTTAAATCGAATACTGATGAATTTGATGAGTTAATTGCCTGTTAAATCGTGTTTTATGGAAATTTATCTCGGATTGAAGTTTCTGTTGAAAACGACGAACTGTTGTTGTCGCACTGTGTCGATCGACACTAAGCTTGTGTCGGTCGACACACCGCGAAACGCATAATAAGATTTTAGTGTTTGTCGCATAGTGTCGATCGACACAAAGTGTGTGTTGGTCGACACAGAGCGAAAACGCGTAAATAATTTAGGGTTTGTCGCATGGTGTCGATCGACACTAAGCTTGTGTCGGTCGACACATCGCGAAAACTCGTAAAAGATATTAGGGTTTTCGCACAGCATCGATCGACGCACTGGGTGTATCGGTGATATACCATGGATTTTAGGGATTTTAACCATGGTATATGTGTTATTTATCGAGTCTTTTACTATGCTTTAGAGTCTTTTCAGGTGTTTATTAGGTACAAGCACATTTGGAGCATATTTGGTGATTTTGGCACTTTCTGGAGCTAATTGGAGTATTTGGCCGAGAGATAGAGTTCACTGTTGATATTTCCGAGCTGCAACGATCGTCACACTTATGGCATCGATCGTTGCACCAGCGAGATGGGCCAAACGACGGTTTAATGAAGAATGATGAAATTGCAATTTCGCCCAGAAATTCATGATATTTACAAAGAAGCCCCAAAACGTGTTTTAGGATTATAATTAGGTTTTACAGCCACTTGTTAGGCAGAGCTTTTCTTACGTTAAGTTTTACTCAGAGAGAGTTGAGGGGCTGATCCTGATCTCGGAAGAGACTTGATTTTGAACCCCAGTTCTTATTTGATTATATGATATTTGGTTTTCTACTTATGATATCTTATGTCTCGATGAATATGTCTGAGTAGATCACATGTTAGGTTGAAGGATTCTCATTAGGGATTTCAGAGAATTATAGTTTAATTAATCTGTAGAGATTCATATCTGCTAGTTCTTTATCTAAGTTGTTCTTAATGCTAAATCTGAAGTAGCTAATCAGAGTTATGATGTTAGGTTGATTAATTCAGCGGAAGTTGGTTAATTTAACTGGAAAGAACCTAGATAAGCAATTAAACTATTCGCAAACGAAAGTTTGGTTTAGGATAATTGTGAAAATAACAAACTTGGAATTAATGCTGGTTTAATCTGTTAGTTCTCGCAAACGAAAGTTTGGTTTGCTGCACTTAGACTTAGAGAATTATTGCAAAGGAATTTGGTTAATTCTATATCAGTGTTTGAGTTCTAGAACAGTTATTGATTAGATCTAGATAGATTGATTGCTTGCGTTCCTGATTTTCTGAGAACTCCTGAAACCTAACGCTTCGCCTTCTTGCTTACCAACTCACTTGATTTACTTTGCTATTTCGTTTACTGTTTTCACATCTGCTTCGCTTAATTTAATCTGAACTACTAATAATCTATTGTGTGACTGAGAGTCCTTGTGGGATTCGATACCTTATATACTACGATTGCATTAACTGTGCACTTGCAGTAGAATAGGGATAAAACTAAACCTATCAAGTTTTTGGCGCCGTTGCCGGGGACTCTTTGAGTTCACCGATAGATTTAGTATTAGGATTTAGACTAAGCATTCTTTTTTAATTTTCTTGTTTACTTACGTTCTTGTTTCTTTGGTATTGCAGGAGTCGCATTGCATCGATCGACACGGTCCTGTGTGTCGATCGACACTTGTTCGTAACTGCATCGATCGTTGCTCACCTCGCATCGATCGACACAAGGCGAGAACAGCGATACTGAGATCTGAGACGTTCAATAGGTTCCGCGCCATGGAGCCTGTGATTTTGATTCGCGGTGAAAACGGCATTTTACGAGACCAAGAGGGTCACATATGCAACGCAAAAGGTCAGAAAATAGATGGGGAAGGAAACCCCATCTTACCAGATTACCATGTATTGGTTGGGCAAGTAGCTGAGATGCAGAATAAGATAGACGACATCCACGACATCTTACTTGGGGAGAGACAGTTCCGAGCAGAGGCAAAAACTGATAAATTTGCAGAGGTACACTATATGGCTGGAGCCGACTCTTATGGACATACATTGGGACATCAGCAGAGACAAGGTTCTAGGCATGCTCAAGGATCAAGAGACCATAATTATACTTCCTATCTGGCACCTCCTACACAAAGGAGCAAACTAGAGATGATGATAGAACAATCAATTGAAAAGCAACAGCAGAACACAGCTTCTTTCAGCTCGAAGCTAGAGAACCTGTACACTAATTTGAATGAGAAATTTGAATCCTTGAACACTCGTATGAAGCAGCTGGACACACAGATGGATCAAGTTTCAAGTTCTACCCCAAGGAAGGATTCTCAAGAAGCTCATGCCAGCAACATTCCCATTCAGGATGACACACAGATGGATCATGGATCATGTCTAGCAGTTAAGGCCGTGGAATTTGTGGAAGACAGAGGGGGATTTGATGTTGAATTACCTGAGTTTGAAAGCTTCGATGCACCTGACTCAACAGAGATTGACATGGATCTCTTGACTTGGATAGTTCGGATTGAAGCGGGACCAAGCCAAGGAGAGAAATTTGAGTCTGAGATGGCTGGAATGGACCGAGAAGCGGATAAACCCGAGACTGTAGTTGAAACCCGAGCTGAGACGACAGCATCGATCGTTGCATCACATGCACCGATCGTTGCACCCCGAAAGGAACCAGTTTCGCTCATATCTCAAGGACCTGCTAAGGAAAGAACCTACAAACCTCCATTACCATTCCCGAAAGCTCCCGTTAAGTCTAAAGATGTGGTTCAGTGCACAGTGGTGGTTGACAAGAAGATGGTGGTTCCACAAGAGCCTATTCTAACATCTTCAAGGCCTAAAACTACTCATAAACAGAAGGCTCCGAACATCAAATCTTTGCCAAAGGTAAAGCGTAAATCCTCTAAGTTTAAACCTCCTGACTCCACTGTTTTGAATGCAGGAAAGAGCGTTAAAACACCCAAGTGTCAATCTCACCCTACATTCCTCCCGACGTTCCTTGGACGACATCATGCTGCTACTGCTTACACACCACCGTGGATGCTAAGGCATTCACAGAGACACTCAAAGTCTCTGTTGAAACCTCCATGATTGCGACCTCATTTCCAAAAGTCAAGCTAATGACTTGAAACAAGCGCTGAGTGGGAGGCAACCCACTGCTAGGTTTAATTATTTTTCCTTTTCATTTTTGGGGTTTTTCCTAAGATTTCACGTTTTTATTTGTTTTTGCTAGTTTTAGATACAGAACCCAGTCTGGAGAAGTGTGACGATCGTTGCTCACATGTGCAACGGTCGCTGCAATTGGTTTAAATCGAAAATAAAGGTATGTCGCGCTAAACCGGAATCAATCTGGTTTCAACCAGCATCGATCGTTGCATACAATGCAGCGATCGTTGCACCCACGACCAAGGTAAGTTACCTTAAACCCTTTTTCTCTTTTTCTTCTCCATTTTCTCGTCGCCGATACACCGAGAGCCAAAACCACAATCGCCATTTCTTCATCGATTTCCTTGATTCAAATCACTATTTCGCTAATTTTTGCATCCCCAATCTATTTCTCCTACCCATTTCTCACGAAATCAAGGTAATGCACTTCTATTTGATGATTTTCGGATTTCACTTTTAGGGTTTTAGAAATTGGAAATTTTAGATGGAATTGATGAATGCATGTTGACATGATTATGCTTTAGGTTGTTTAGTGATGGATTGTTGTTGATTTTGTGGTTGATAACACGATTTAGAACGATTATGCTAACTGTTGATTGCGGCCAGAATCGCTAAGCACCGATCGTTGCACTAAAGAAACGGTCGTTGCTCTGCGATTCTGGGGAAATGTTCGAGTATTAGAAATCGCCTTGCAACGATCGCTGCCTTAGTGCAACGGTCGTTGCACGACGATTCCACAGAGAGTTGCCGAGACTGATTTGTTCAAATTTTCTGTTTTGCAGATGGCAACTCAGAATCAACCCCGCAAGAAACGAGCAACAGCCGCAAGCGCCTCACGACAATACATTCCACCACCGGAATGGTTGCACAGGGATTCTGATCCTCCACAGCCGTATCATTTGGTTCATGCGACCATAGGACCACCATGGCCAAGGGCAGAGAAACTTCTAATTCAGTCTGATCGCAACTGGGGCAAGGGTATCAAGAGGATGCTCGGTACGGACGATTTCACAGAGAGGCCGCTACACGAGTACTGGGACGAATACGATACGTTGCTGTATAACGGTTGGTGTGGTATGGAGATAGCGCCAACCAAGTTCGCTGATTACTCAACCTGCAAGAGTCTCGGCATAGACACGCAGGTTATGGAGCTGTGCAGAGGCATTGGTCTGGGGACAATGCCGATGCAGCCTTACGATTTATACCCAGAGCTGGTGAGACAGTTGCTTGCCACATGCAGGGTTGTCTACCCGAACCCGGACAGCATGGATGCTCGAGGAGGCACTTTCACTTTCATGTGTCTCGGCGCCAGGTATCGAGTATCCCTTCTCGATATCTGTAGGATTTATGGGTTTAGCATTGAGCAGCCACACACCGACATGACCCTTCCATGGGCGCCAGCAGAGGCAGAGCAGTTCTGGCAGTACATTGGTGGTGGACGGTATCACTCACGGACTACACCTGTTATTCAGGTTAGGCATCCGGTTCTCAGGTATGTCTTGCGTATCTTGGGACGCACTCTATTGTGCAAGCATGAGGCCAACAAGATGCGCAAGAACGAGTTGGAGTTTCTATTTAGAGGACTGACAGAGCAGTTAAGGAGTACAGATGTGAGAAACCCGGCTAGGAAAGTCAACCTGGGAGCCGTATTTGCTCATCATCTTTGCGAGCTGCAGAAGAAGCCTTATGAAGGCGCGCGCAAGGAGACAGTAGGGAGTCTTCTCACTCCTATTTTCAGACACTGCGGGATCCCTATGAGGGATACAGAGTGCGTTACTGAGCGCGAGTTCTTGGATCTCAGTCACTTGCAGAGTGCTACGTGGCTGAAGGAGGGGCGAGTGTGGGTCTACCACGACCCTGAGGATACACAGTATGGCATCGATCTTCCTGCTGCCAGGTATACTCGGATCGATACCATTGATGCTTTGAGTTTCCACCCTCCCGCTAGCGCTCGACGTGCAGTGCCTACTATGGCTAATCCGCTGGGAGAGCCTTCCACACGAGCTTCGACTTCTGCTGCCCCTACACCTGCTGCTGCCCCTGCTCCACAGGACATCGGTCCATATCCAGCCCCGTCTATGCCTGTGCGTGAGATGTCTGAGGGTGATTGAGAGAGAGCGTCAGGAAGGTATGTTTGCAACAGGAAGCCGATGACGATGCACTGTATGGTGGGATAGATGATGTGAGCGAGTGAGCGTAGTCTCCATGTTCAGACTTTCGGTTCTGTATTCTGACTTTTTCTTTTCTTTTGCACTTTTCTCCTTTTGATTTTTAGGACTCTACTATGTTTGGATGATTTGTACTTTATTTGGTACATCTTTTGCTTCGATTTTACTATGTTTCTAGTGTTTTCAGCCTGCAGGTTTTTAAAAATTGGAATAAACCGACGGACTAACCTGCTAACTAGCTGTCTGATCCGATATGCGCATTGCAACGATCGTTGCTGCTTTGAGCAACGATCGACACCCAACAAAATCGCCTAGCAACGATCGACGCACCTAGTGCAACGATCGGTGCTTGAGCGACAGAGGTAAAACCCGACAGAACTAAAACATCCATTAACAATGTTTCTTTATTTTTACCAATCCTTCGCTTGACACTACTGGGGACAGTGTGTGTTAAGTGTGGGGGAGGTGCTACTGACTTTTGTTTTCTGTTTTCTTAAGAGTCAGTCCATTTTTTAAAAAAATTTTGTTTTATTGAGTCAAAATTGTTTAAGTAAGAAACAATGATTTTCTGAGAAGATTTACAAGACTTGCAGGAACTTAAGTAACCATTGGGATGAAGTTGCAGGATCTATCTCTGACTATTAGAAAACCCCATCACAGATCAACCTACTGGGAACACCCACATCACTTCAGGTATCAGAGGATCCTTTTACTGACTTCAATTTAATACTGACTTAGATTTCTCACCTAAGGGCTTGGTATACTCTGTGTCGGATTCCCTTGTTAGTTCTGACACAGCCTGTCAACCTATCCTATTTAGTTCCCTTCTCCCCTTCTATAAAGTAAAAAAAAAAAAGATAATAAACTGAGGATGAGTTAGTAACTCCGAAGTGGTCATGGGAATGGTAGCAAACACTATTTTCTCTCATGTGATCCATGGAATGTGTCCAAAGTACACCCCACAACGGGAAGAACACTGATAAAAAAAATAAAAATGATACCCAATAGGGAAAAATCAGTTGTTAAAGAAGGGAAAGAGAAGAAAGGGACTAGAGAAAGATAGTATGGTGGTCTAGAGCTGATAAGGTAAGAATCCATGTGCCCTTTGATCGATACTCCTTAGGTGAGACCGCACTTAAATACTTGCAGAAGTCAGTAGGGAGAATTTGAATGCTTGAATGTGATTGTGGAGTTTACCTAGGACAGTTGCTAAGTGTGGGGGAAGAACATTGTGGTCTTGATATTCTGTGATTGATTCTTGCAGTGGTTTACTAAGGGGAATCTGAGTATTGTAGCTTCTAGGATGAAAAGAGTTTCTGAAGAGTTTTCAAACCTCTTGACTACATTTAGTTCTTTGTCTTGCTTGAGGACAAGCAAGAGCTAAGTGTGGGGGAGTTGATATACCATGGATTTTAGGGATTTTAACCATGGTATATGTGTTATTTATCGAGTCTTTTACTATGCTTTAGAGTCTTTTCAGGTGTTTATTAGGTACAAGCACATTTGGAGCATATTTGGTGATTTTGGCACTTTCTGGAGCTAATTGGAGTATTTGGCCGAGAGATAGAGTTCACTGTTGATATTTCCGAGCTGCAACGATCGTCACACTTATGGCATCGATCGTTGCACCAGCGAGATGGGCCAAACGACGGTTTAATGAAGAATGATGAAATTGCAATTTCGCCCAGAAATTCCTAATATTTACAAAGAAGCCCCAAAACGTGTTTTAGGATTATAATTAGGTTTTACAGCCACTTGTTAGGCAGAGCTTTTCGTACGTTAAGTTTTACTCAGAGAGAGTTGAGGGGCTGATCCTGATCTCGGAAGAGACTTGATTTTGAACCCCAGTTCTTATTTGATTATATGATATTTGGTTTTCTACTTATGATATCTTCTGTCTCGATGAATATGTCTGAGTAGATCACCTGTTAGGTTGAAGGATTCTCATTAGGGATTTCAGAGAATTATAGTTTAATTAATCTGTAGAGATTCATATCTGCTAGTTCTTTATCTAAGTTGTTCTTAATGCTAAATCTGAAGTAGCTAATCAGAGTTATGATGTTAGGTTGATTATTTCAGCGGAAGTTGGTTAATTTAACTGGAAAGAACCTAGATAAGCAATTAAACTATTCGCAAACGAAAGTTTGGTTTAGGATAATTGTGAAAATATCAAACTTGGAATTAATGCTGGTTTAATTTGTTAGTTCTCGCAAACGAAAGTTTGGTTTGCTGCACTTAGACTTAGAGAATTATTGCAAAGGAATTTGGTTAATTCTATATCAGTGTTTGAGTTCTAGAACAGTTATTGATTAGATCAAGATAGATTGATTGCTTGCGTTCCTGATTTTCTGAGAACTCCTGAAACCTAACGCTTCGCCTTCTTGCTTACCAACTCACTTGATTTACTTTGCTATTTCGTTTAGTGTTTTCACATCTGCTTCGCTTAATTTAATCTGAACTACTAATAATCTATTGTGTGACTGAGAGTCCTTGTGGGATTCGATACCTTATATACTACGATTGCATTAACTGTGCACTTGCAGTAGAATAGGGATAAAACTAAACCTATCAATCGGTCGATACATGGCGAAAATACGAAAGATTTGAAATCGCACTGTGTCGATCGACACACTGGGTGTATCGGTCGACACAGACTGTGCAAATGGATAGATCGGTTCAATTGGATTGAACTGATTATCTCGCATGGTTATGTCGGTTTAATTCAAAATCCCTAATACTCTGCTGTGTCGATCGACACAAGTTTAATGTCGATCGACACAAACCTTGCGATTGGTTGAATCGGTTCAATTGGATTGAACTGGTCATCATGATTGGTTAAGGTAGATTAGATCGGTTTAAATTGGATGAATTGGTTCAATTGAATTGAACTGGTTATCTCAATTAGAATAAACCGATTTAATTGGTTAAGATCAGTTTGATCGGATAAGTCGATCCAATTGGATTGGACCGATTATCGCGATTAGTTAAAACTGGTTGAATCGGTTCGATTAGATGAACTGGTTAAATTGGATTTGACCGGTTATCTTGGATGATCTGAAAGGTTGCATATCAAGAGTCGACCAAGTGTGTCAGTCGACGCATATGATGACGATGCGAACCGTAATCGTTTGGGTTTTGAACCAAATGATCAAGAAACCAAACCGAATGACCTAACCCACTGAAATTAGAACGATTAAAACTTAATTAAAATTAAAAGTTAAAATGTTCTAAACCTGTTTAATACACATTGGATGTGTGTTAAATCGAAGTTTAGTTATTCAATATGGTCAACTGTCAAGACTCGTTTCGTTGTTGGATAGTCTTGCCAAGAGCTTGGTGTCCACAATTACATGAGTAAGGCAGGTAGTAGTGTTGATGGTCTTGCAGTGCTTGACGTCAACTATTACATGACCTAAGAGATTGAATCACTAAACTTTTACAGTTCCATTTCCTCAACTAAATATCAAGTGATCTTGATGTCTTGCCCAATCTTGTCTACTGTCAAGACTCGTGTCGTTTGTTGGATAGTCTTGGAGTCCTTGGTATCCACTGCAACATGAGTAAGGCAGATGGTCATTGACAGACTTGCAGTGCAACTGTCAGTGATCACAAGACAGAAGAGATTGGTTTCACTTGACTGGGCTGTCAGAAGTTCTGGGCCCAGAGACATTAGAGTAGATTAGACATAGTTTGTCTCATCTATGACCAAGAGTTGTACTGGGTATAATTAGCAATGCGTTGCTTACCTAGATAACTAAATTTTGGGTAATGGCGAGTCGCCCACTCGAATTTTGGTGATCTGAGGATCTTGGATCATTATATTCATTGAGGAAACATTGTTTGAATATAATGCGAGTTTTCTTATCGGATAAGATTCCTCATTTCCTGAAATCATAACTAAAATTTTCTTTGATTAAATTTTCCAGCCTATGTCTAAAACTACCTTCTCGTTACGACCCGTCCTTGAGAAGGACAAGTTAAATGGGTCAAATTTCCTGGATTGGTATCGCAATTTGAGATTAATCCTCAAGCAGGAGAGTAAGGACTATGTCCTTGAGAAAGCTCTTCCAGAAAGGCTTGGGGCCAATCGCTCGAATGCAGTATATAATGGTTGTAATAAGCATTATATTGATGTGGTAGATGTGCGTGGTCTGATGTTGGCTACCATGAACTCGGACTTGAAGAGTCAATACGAGAACATGGAGTCGCTAATAGAGATGATCACCAGCCTGAAACTGAAGTTTCAGGATCTGGCACGAGTTGAGAGATTCCAGTTGGTGAAGTCTCTCACTGGGTGCAGACTACCAGAGGATGTTCCAGTGAGTCCTCATGTCATTAAAATGATGGGTTACGTTGATAACTTGGGGAAACTGGATTGTCCTGTCAGCTTAGAGTTGGCAACTGACATCATTCTGCAGTCACTGCCGTCAAGCTATGATAAGTTCATTAATAACTATATCAAGAAAGGCTTGACGAAGACGTTGACTGAGCTGCATGGCATGCTCAAAACAGTAGAGCAAGACATCATAAAGGGTAAAAGATTTGAGAAATCTTGTGTTGGCAAGGGTAGAGGCAGGGCCGTCCAGATTTGGAATCAGGATAAGCATGTGTCATCTTATAAGCCCAAGTCCGGCCCATCTGGTGTTAGAAAGTGCTTCTACTGTAATGAGTATGGGCATTGGAAGAGAGATTGCATTAAATTCTTGGAAGATTCACAAGAGATGAAGAAGATGTATGGTACTTCTTCTTCAGGTATTGTGTTATTAATTCAAGTTCTACATATGTATTGGATACTAGTTGTGGTACTGATATTTTGGAAATATGCAGGGCCTAAACAACAGTAGAACGTTGAAGAAAGGACAAGTGGAACTGCGTGCCTGGTATGGAGCAATGGTTGCTGCATAAGCCGTAGAGATTCTCCACTTGTAGGAGCCTTTCAAGCTTGGTTTTTGAATTAAGTAATTGCTACTATGTACCTGCTTCATGCAGAGATGTCTTTCATTTTCTTGTAAGAATTTGAATGTTTTTCATTTTGATAAAAGACAAGTTTTGCTCTTTTGATCTTAATGAAATATCATATGGTAGCACCCCTTTTGAAAGGGTTTTATATCTTAAACCAACATACGCTTAAATATAACATAAATATCAAACGATTTAAGTCTGATGACTTGAACTCGATTTTTCCTCGGCATAGTCATATTGACCAAATAGAGTGAAACTGCTTCAGAAGTTCCATAGTTATGGGCTTCAGGTTCATTTGATTGTAAATCAATTGAGACATGAATTCTGCTTGCTGGGCCAAATGACTAAGGCTTCTTTAGCAGAGCTAAAGAAACGGGCCAGAGACTTGTTGGGCTTTACACATACTGATGTATGCGGCCCAATGAACATTAATTCCAAAGGAAATCTTCTGTACTTCATTGACTTATTGATGGCATCAGTAAGTATGGCTGTGATCTTTTGATGAGACACAAGTTGGAATCCTTTGAGGAGTTCCAAAATGAAGTATAGAAACAATGTGACAGAAGTATTAGAATCTCTCGATTGAATCGAGGAAGAGAATACTTGAGTCAACAATTGGGTGATCATCTAAGTGAGTGTGAAGCCATATCACATCTCTTTTCTCCTAGAAAACCTGAATGGTGTTTCTGAGAGAATGAATCGGACCTTATTGGATATGCTCCGATTAATGATGAGTCACATGAATCTTCCATTATTCTTTTAAAATACGCTCTAAAATGAACATGTTTACGCTAAATAAGTTTTCTATCAGAATCAGTGAAAAATACCACATTGGATGTGGACTGGGTGATTTCCAAATATGTTTTTCTGATTAATTGGGATTGCAAGGTTTGTGTAAGGCAATTGTCAACAAACAAACTTGAACCCAAATCTGATAAGTGCTGCTTCGCTAGTTGTCCGAAGGAAACCGAAGCTTAGTACTTTTGCAACCAATCCGAGAACAAAGTTTTGTTGTTCGGAACTCTGTTTTTCCAAGAAGAACAGTGGGAGTAAAAGTACAGCTCGAAGAAATTCGAGAAACACAGGAGGCTGTTCAACCTGTTGAGGGAGAGCAGCGGTTAGATCTACAGAGTGTTGTAGGATCTACACCTGTGGAGCCTGAAATTCGCAGATCCGAAAGGATCCATCACTAAATTGAGGGTGATTCCTCATGACCGATTGTCGTGATCCGTTGATCATTGAAAAGTGATGCGCATGCGAAATTCAAAGAAGCGATGGTGAGCCCCAACTCCGAAAAATTGGCTAGTTATGCATGTTAGCTTCACCGGTTGAAGCAAGCATCTTGGAGTTGGAATCTATGTTCTGTTAAAACGGTCAAAGGCTTTGACTCGATCAGGAACGAATAGAATTAGTGCGTTTACAAGTAAACTAGTGGGAGCGTAATTGCAATTCTCAAACTGTATGTTAAGAACGTACTTAATCTCATAAACGACATTCCGACGCTAAAGTCTTGCCAAGATTTGGGTCGGAAGTCAAATTTAACGATAGACATGGGAGAAGTCGCGTGAGTTCTTGGAATATGGATCCATTGAGATGGATCAGAAGAGCTAATTGGATCGTGTCAGAACCATTATGGTTATAAGGTACTGGACAGTTCCAATATGCATGATTCCAAGAATGGCTTCACACCAAAGGTCTTATGGCAATGATCTTAGCAAGTTGAAGTGTCTTGGACACTGGCTGAGATAGTGTCTAATGAGTGTGATTACTTTTTGCTTATGCAATAGAATCCATCATGAATGCCATATTATGCGCTCGTCTAAGTGCAGCTGACGCATAAAGCATGACGATCGAGTAGATACCAATTTGTTCCAGTAAGAGTCACTGGACAGTTGTAAAGGAATATCCCCAAGTGTTTGAGAAACACCAAGGATAGGTTCTTGTACAACTGAGAAATAGACGAATCAATTATGAGTAGTTAGACGGACAAAGATGATTCTCGGTTCCCACCTGGTTATGTCATTTTGCCTGTGTAACGGTACTGTCTGTTGGAGAGGTTTCCAAGCAGAGGACCGTAGAATAGTGCTCATTAAAGAATTGCGGTGTGGTTTGTTGGAATGGTTCCAAGCAAGAACACCGCAGCATCTCTCACAACCTAAGCACGGGTTGAACACTGTTGCTGTAGGTACTAGACATCTGAAGACTTGGTCTTGATTCTAGTGGGAGTTAGTTTAGTCATGATGTTCAGATAAATATGATATGGTCATGTTTATGAAAAACTGACATCAACATTATTTGACTATTGGATAATTAAATAATGGTCCCAAAATAAGTTTATGTCATATTTGTTGGGAATGTCCTGAAATCTACCGTACTATCTCTAGAAAGTATGATAAGTGTCGAGATCAGACATAAGTCATAAATACTGGGTGATCATGATGACTTGCTAGAGCCCGCTCATGATCTATAAGTTTAGGACTTATTACCAGTATTGTATGATCCCTAAGGGTCACACACCATAGCTAACGGGAAAGTTAACAAGGAATTAATACGGTAAGATGCAAGGCATTTACTGTATTTGTACAGAGAATTGGGCTAGACAAAATACAGCCTTTTGTCTGATTTGGGCCTTGGGCCCAAAAGCCTAATGAGCCATTAGTTTAATTACTTGGGCCCATATAAGCAAGAGGGAGGCGCCAGTGAGACCATGCTTCTGCGATTTTAGGTCTGGCCGTCTTCCTCTCTCTCTGTTAATTCTAGCTTGGTCTAGCAGCCTGATCCAGTAGCTTGTAAGAGTGTGGATACCTAGGAGGAGCCGGTTTCTATCAGCTCTTGCAGATCTCTTCATTCCTTTGATCAATCCGCTGCAATAACAAGGTAATGATTCTGATCTGGTTTATGATTCAACTGCAAATTACCTAGATCCTAGTTGATTATGTTAGGTTGTAATCTGACAATTACACCAATGAACACACATAATCCTTCAGTGGTATCAGAGCCTAGGTCGTTAGGTTTTTGCTGTTTGGATCATATTTAGGTTGTTTTAATGTTAAGAATCGAATTTGGCTTAAGAAATTTGATTAGAACTTGTAAAACCCTAATATGAAATCACTTGTTAATTAAAGTCGATTGTATGAATCGTTTAACATCAATCGCTAGTTGACTTTGTTTGACAATCATGAATCGATTAGGTTGATCATACAAACGATTTGTTTGATTATTAATGACAAGAATCGATTGTTGAATGAGAATAAGGACAAAATCGTTTTTGTCCATAAGTGATTGTCATGATACGATTTGCAAAAAGTCAAATTCAATTATTGAATGAATCGATTTGTTTGGTTTGTTAATGTGAATTGAATGTTGACTTTATTGAATTATAATCGTTTGTCTTTAGTGATGTTAAGAATCGATTATTGAAGTGAATGTGTTAAACGTGTTAGTTTTGTCTTTAAGTGAATGTCAAATCGATTTGAATAATCATCACATGTTAATCGTTTGTTAATCATAAGGTTTGTTAAGGATCATGATTATGATTTTGTCTTTAAGTGAATGGCATGAAACGATTGTAATGTTGATTTTGCTGAAATCACTAAAAGGTCCAAATTGTTTTGTCTTTAATGTATGAATCAATTAATTATTTAATTAATGTATGGTTTAAGCGGTTAACCCAAATCGCGGTTTGCTGGAAATTATTTAATACAATTGGTATTATTTAGTTTCTGGTTAAACCGGATTTAAATTCAAAATATTGAATTTTAACCTAAACTGAAGGCTGGTCTAAGTTTGATTTGGTTGGACCAAATAATTTAGAGCTGGCCTGGTTTAGTAAATAACCAGTTGGATTTAGTAGTTAATTTGGTCTTGGACCAGAATTAATGAACCGACTCGGTTATGTCAAATTATTGGGCCAATTGGAATTATGTGGTCTTGGGCCAAGAATTGGGCCTATAATTTGTGACCCAACCGAAAACTTTAATAAAATATTAAATTAGAAATTTCTATTTTTAGCATGTTTCTAAATTTAGAAAGTTTCTAAAATAAGTAAGTTTCCCAAAATAGTAATCTTCTATTTTTGGAAAGAAAACCTAAAATCCTCAAAACCAATATCAAGCTTGGATGTCTTGCCCAATCCTGTCAGCTACTTAACGCTTATTCAATTACAGATATGGCTTACAGTGTGAGGTGTCTGTTTTTGCGTAAGTAAAGTTGTATATAGTCACTAATTTCATTGGGAGTCCCAGACTTTAGTGATTATTTGGCTGTAAGAGATTGGTTTCCTTGACTGGGCCATCGGGAGTCCCGGGCCTTGAGACATCTGGTGAATTGGGCCTTGGGCCCAATTCACAACCGAGAGTTATTGGATATAACTAGCTGTGTGTATGCTTACCAAGTAAAGCTACTTCTGGGTGACGGCCAGTGGCCCACTTTGGATTTAGCTGAACATGGGTCTCGGAATCATTGCATTCTTATGAGGTTAAACAAAGAAATTTTGAATGCAATGCGAGTTTTCTTATAAGTTATTAAGATTACTCTTTTATGAACTAAATAACTAAAACTCTATTTATCTCTAAATTTCAGTTATGACTAGCACAAACAATCAAAACACTTTCTCGATCCGGTCTGTCCTTGAGATGGACAAACTGAACGGATCAAATTTCTTGACTTGGTCGCGGAACCTGAGGCTAGTCCTCAGGCAGGAGAGAAAGGACTATGTCCTTGAGAGAGCTCTCCCCGAGAGGATCGGGTCCAATGCCTCTCATGCAGTATATGATGCTTGGAATAAGCATTATAATGATGCGGTAGATGTGCGTGGTCTGATATTGGCTACCATGGACTCAGATTTGCTGAAGCAATATGAGAACATGGAGTTGCCAATAGAGATGATCAGCAGCCTGAAATTGAAATTTCAGGAGCAGGTAAGAGTGGAGAGATACCAGTTGGTTAAGTCTCTCACTAGCTGCAAGCTACCAAATGATCATCCAGTAAGTCCTCATGTCAGTAAAATGATGGGTTACATTGATAACCTGAGGAAACTGGATTATCCAGTTAGCCAAGAATTGGCAACTGAGATCATTCTGCAGTCACTGCCGTCAAGCTATGATAAGTTCAAAAGGAACTATATCAAGAAAGGCTTAACGAAGACGCTGACTGAACTGCATGATATGCTCAAGACAGTTGAGCCAAACGTGAAGAGTACCCTGTATAATCTCATGAAGGAGAAGGGTAGGTTTACTAAACCTAATGCTGACAAGGGTGAAGACAAAGTTGTCCAGATTTTGAATCATGGCAAGCCTGTGTCTTCTGAGCCCGAGTCAGATACATCTTACGTTGGTAAGTGCTGCTACTGTAAAGAGGTTGGGCATTGGAAGAGAGATTGCATTAAATTCATGGAAGATTATGAGGAGTTGAAGTTGATGTATGAGACTACTTCCTCAGGTATTCATGTTATTACTTCAAGTTCTACCTTATAGGTATTGGATACTGGTTGTGGCACTGATATTTGTTATAATATGCAGAGCCTAAGCAACAGTAGAACGTTGAAGTAAGGGCAAGTGGAACTGCATGTCTGGAAGGAGCTATGGATGCTGCCTCAGCCGTAGGGTTTTCACTTGTAGATGCCTTTGAGGCTTGGTTTTGTATTAAGTAATTGCTACAATGTACCTGCTTTAAGCAGAGTTGTCTTTCATTTTCTTGTAAGGATTTGAATGTTTTTCATTTTGATAAAAGACAAGTTTTGTTCTTTTGATCTCAATGAAATATTGATTGTAGCACCCTATTCAAGGAATGGGTTTTATATCTTAAACCAAAGAGTGCCTAAATGTAACATAAATACCGAATTGGTTTAAATCTGATGAATTAAACCTGATTTTTCTTGGCGTAAATGTTTTGGTCACATAGAGTAAGTCGGATTCAGAAACCCCATAGTTATGGACTTTTGGGCTCATTTGATCGGATATCTTATGAGACTTGAATTCTGCTTACTGGACCAAAAGTCAAAGGGCCCATCTTAGCCGAGCTAGAGAAAGGCCCAAAGGCTTATTGGACCTTGAACATACTCATGTATGTGGCCCGATGAGCAGTAATGCCAGAGAAAATTTCCTGTACTTCATTATATTTACTGATTACTTCAGTGAGTATGACTGTGTTCATTTGATGAGACACGAGTCGGAATTCTTTGAAATGGTCGAAAGAGTTCCAGAATGAGGTATAGAATCTGAGTGACAGAAGTATTGAGACTCTGGATTAGATCACGAGTGAGAATACTTAAGTCATTGATGGTGTGATCATCTGAATGAGTGTGAAGTCGTTTCACAGCTCATTTCTCCTGAAAACCTGGAGGTGTTTCTGTGAGAAAGAATCAGATCTTATTAGAAATGATTAAAGATGAGTCACACGAATCTTCTAGGATATTCTTTAAGAATAACGCTCTAGAAATATCTAAGTTTACGCTGAAATAGTTCCACCAATATCAGTTGAAAGACACCACATAAATGTGGACTGGAAATGATCCAAATTCGTCTTTACTGAGTATTTGTAGTTGTGCTACTTCGTTGGTTGTCCTAGGGAAACCAAGGCTTGTTACTTTTTACGTCCATTCCGAAAACGAAGTTAGGTTGTTCGGAATTCTGTTTTCTAAAAGGGAAGTTACTTTCCAAGAAGAACAGTGGGAGTAAAAGTATAACTCGAAGAAATTCGAGAAATACAGGAGGCTGCTCAACCTGTTGAGGGAGAGCAGCGGATGGATTTACAGATTTCTGTAGAATCTACACCTGTAGAGCCTGAAGTTCGCAGATCTGAATGAATCCGTCACTAATCCGAGAGTGATTTCTCGTGATTAGTTGCCATGATCTGATGATCATTGAAAGTGACGAACCTGCGAAATTCACAGAAGCGAAAGTGAGCCCGGACTCCGAAAAATTACACTGTGTGTAAGTTAGCTTCATCGATCCATTCATGGATGGAAGCAAACATATCGGAGTTGGAATCTTCGTTCTGTTGAAGTAGTCAAGGTTTTGACTTGAACAGGAACGAAGTGGAACTGTGCGTTTACTAATAGATAAGTGGGAGCGATGTTGCATTTCTCATAGTGTATGTCGATGACATACTGATTCTCGGAAATAACGTCCCAATGCTGTAGTCGGTAAAGGACTGGCTTGGGAGTTGGTTTTATGATTGATATGGGTAAAGCCACGTAAGTTCTTGGATTTTGGATCTAAAGATAGAGATCCAAAAGAGTTGATAGGACAAAGTCAGGATTCTTATATTGACAAAGTCCTGCACGTTTTCAGCATTCCAAGAAGGGTTTTATGTCAATGTCACATGGCATTATGTTAAGCAAGAAACAGTGTCCTACGATAACTGCTGAGCTTGAATGCATGGATGAGATTCCATATGCGTCGGCAATTGGATCTATCATGTATGCCATGACACGTACTTGTTTTGATGTTGCTTTAATGTTAAGCAAGACAAGTAAAGACCAGTCAAATCCAGCAAAGAATCACTGGATAGACGTAATGAATATCCTCAAGTATTTAGAAAATACTTAGGATAAGTTCTTGATTTACGGAGAAAGTGAGGTGCTACAAGTCGGTAGAGTCTGAAAGGCAAGTTACCAACAGACAAAGATGATTTCCGGTCACAGTCCGGTTATATCTTGTGTCTGTCTGGCGGTGCAAGGCACTGTTGCTGACTCCATGACTTAAGCTGAACATTTCGCAGCTTGGGTAGCGGCGAAAGAGGTTGTTTGGATAGAAAAGTTCATCACTGAACTTGATGTGGCTAGCTGCACATCTGAGATCCAAACACATTGAGGGTAGGTGTTACCTATTCTGTGAGATAAATGACAGAGGTGTTAAGTAGATCAGCAAGTTTCAACGAATGAGAACGTTGCTAATCTATTAACGAAGCCACTCCTTAGGCCTAAGCACGAGTCGCGGACTGTAGCTGTAGGATAAGTGAAATTAAGATGTAGTCTTAATTTCAGTGGGAGTTTGTAAAGGGCTTTATTTAGTTATTTTGATTGGTTCATGTAAACATTTTAAATGTTAATGAAATTTTTATTTCTGGATTATTTTAACTGTGATATAAATAATCGTTCCAAAATGATTCATGTCATTATATATGGGCCATCGAAGTACATGAGTAGACTTGATCCTGAAACCCCATATTTAACGAAATGACATAAATCATAGTGTCCATAGTCGAAGGTTGTTGAAATTGGAACACCAACAACCATTTGAGACTAGAGTGTGTTGAGACTTATGACCAAGTTTCGAGGGGTCATAGATGCGCGGCATCAAAGTCGACACATAGGTATATGTAGAGGAGCATATGACCGGACATGGCCCGCTGATGAGAACTCTACAAGATATTAATATATGTGTCATAAGAGGTTCTCATATACGACTATAGAGTATAGTCCTTAGACCTGAGTTCGCATGCATGTGGCTGCACATGGATTGATGCGCTTTGATCATTGTCTAACGCTGTTTCGTAACTGGGAGCTATAAGGACCTTGGTTGGGTGTATTATGAAGTGTGTAGTTCATAGTGATGGAACAAGATGGGATTTGTCCCTGCCGTTTAACGGAGGTAATATCTCTAGGCCAATCGAAGACTTGATAGCTGGTAAGAGAGTGGCCACTCCCAAACGGACTTGCCCAAGTCGTTTGCATTGTCAGTATCAAATCTGGTCCGATGAACATGGTCTGGCTATATAAGGATGACACGCATCTTGCCTTATGCCAGATCGAGATATTGAGACAAAAGGATTAGGGAATGTAGGATTCCAGTACAAGTGGGAGATTGTTGGGAATGTCCTGAAATCTACCGTACTATCTCTAGAAAGTATGATAAATGTCGAGATCAGACATAAGTCATAAATACTGGGTGATCATGATGACTTGCTAGAGCCCGCTCATGATCTATAAGTTTAGGACTTATTACCAGTATTGTATGATCCCTAAGGGTCACACACCATAGCTAACGGGAAAGTTAACAAGGAATTAATACGGTAAGATGCAAGGCATTTACTGTATTTGTACAGAGAATTGGGCTAGACAAAATACAGCCTTTTGTCTGATTTGGGCCTTGGGCCCAAAAGCCTAATGAGCCATTAGTTTAATTACTTGGGCCCATATAAGCAAGAGGGAGGCGCCAGTGAGACCATGCTTCTGCGATTTTAGGTCTGGCCGTCTTCCTCTCTCTCTGTTAATTCTAGCTTGGTCTAGCAGCCTGATCCAAAAGCTTGTAAGAGTGTGGATACCTAGGAGGAGCCGGTTTCTATCAGCTCTTGCAGATCTCTTCATTCCTTTGATCAATCCGCTGCAATAACAAGGTAATGATTCTGATCTGGTTTATGATTCAACTGCAAATCACCTAGATCCTAGTTGATTATGTTAGGTTGTAATCTGACAATTACACCAATGAACACACATAATCCTTCAATATTATAGGCCATCAAGTTGAGGACTTGATCATGAAACCCTATAAGTAACAAATGACATAAATTATGATGTGTCCCTAGTCGAGGTTGTTAAAATGGGACAATAACAACCGCGAGAGACTAGCTTGTGAGGTGACTGTTGACTAAGTTTCATGGAGTCAATGATATGAGTATCACAGTCAGTCACATAGATATATGTTGGTGAACATATGATCGGACGTGACCCGCTAATGAGAAGTCTCCAGGATAGTTATATATGTGTCATGAGAGGTTCTCATTACGACTATTGAGTATAGTCCTTAGACCTGAGTTCATCATGCTTTCTTGCATATGAATTTGTGCACCTTGACATTGTCAAACGTCGATCCGTAACTGGCAGCTATAAAGGCACTGCTCAGGTGTATCATGAAGTGTGTAAAGGAACAGGGATGGAACAAGATGGGATTTGTCCCTCCTGAATAACGGGAGATAAATATCTCAGGGCCTATCGAAGATTTTATGCTGAGAAAATGTGTGGCCGCACTCAAACGAACTGTAGTTCAGTTGTTTGTTTTGTTCAGCATAGATCAGGAGTTCGATAAACATGATATTGGCTTAATAAGAATGACACTAATCTTGTCTTATGCCAAATCGATATATAGAGACAAAAGGATTGTAGGAATTGATGATTCCAGTACAAGTGGGAGATTGTTGGGATTGTGTCCTGAAATCACACTTGTACTCACTCCTGATAGTAGTTGTGTATCGAGATCAATCGTTTGTATAGTACTGGTGATTGTAATGCTTTGCTAGAAGCCTCTTGTAATCTGTAAGTTGTAGACTTACTGCCAGTATTATATGATCCTATAGGGTCACACACCTAAGCAAACTGGAAGCTAACATATGGGAATGATCATTTGATAATGATCACGTTGATGTGTATTGGATACACATTGACATAGAGTTTTATGATGTATGTGTCGATCGATACATGAGTGTGTCGATCGATGCAGGCTTTTCGGGAAGGTGTGTCGATCGACACAGTAAGTGTGTCGATCGATGCATATCGAGTTTTGACGTAAACGAGTCAGGTTCTCCGAAGGTTTTGTCATGTCATTTCCAGGTCGATATATAAAAGCTTATATGGACGACCTGGACCCTAGCCGTCACTGTAATTCTTAGAGAGAAAAGCAGAGACATCGAAAACTCATTCCCTGAATCCGGCACTAGCATCCCGGCGTTCCAGGTTGTGTGAGTGTGTGCTTGGTAGAGGCGAAGCACTTGATTCGCTAGATCTCGTTCGCCATTCCATTCCGCTGCCAGATCTGAGGTAAGGACGAGGTTGGTAATTTCAATATAACAAACCCTAGATCCTAGGGGATCCAACATCCTGGCCTTATAACTCGCTCCAACATCAGCTCGAAGAATCTCAGCGCCAGATTGAAACACAAGCTGCTGAGTTAGCTCGACAGGCGACTGAGCAGAAGGAGTTGGGCATGGTGAAAAGATATCTACTCGAAACAGACCCTGCATACATTGATTTCTGCAAAACCCAGTCTGATGCAGCTCCTCCCACGGATCCTTCTAATTCTCCTTAGGACTCTACTTGTTAAGACTTGTTTATAATGTTTGTATGTTTGTTTTGAATTTTAAGACCATAATGTAGGACTTTGGTTTCTTAAACTTTAATATAAATTGTGTTGTGTTTTATTCAGAAGTTTTTTAGATTTCATATTATTGCATTACATTCAGCTTTTAATTCAGATTTAAATAGTGGAAAACCGAAATCAAATCAGAATGCATTCCGGTTCATTTTAGTCGCTAATTAGTGGTTATTTAGTCGCGATATTAGTCGCTAAAACGTCACTAAGTAGTCGCTATATGGTAAATTTAAATTCATTATGGCATAATTAGTCGCTAAAACGTCGCTAAATAAGTCGCTCTTTAGTCGCTAAATAGTTGCTACTTTAGCGACTTTTTAGCGACTACATGTTTAGCGACTACTGTGCGACTACAATACAGTCGCTATATTCGTCGCTACTGAGTCGCTATATTAGTCGCTAATTTAGCGACTTATATAGCGACTAATATTCACAATATATATATAGTCGCTAAATAGTCGAATTTAGCGACTAATATAGCGACTAATAAATTTAGCGACCACAGATTAGCGACTAATGTAATTAGTCGCTACTGGGTCGCAAAAAGTAATTTAGCGACTGATTTGCGACTATATACGCAGTCGTTAAATATGTTTTCTTGTAGTGGAGGCAAAAGTTTTACCGAAGATATATCTTGTTCGGCTTCATCAGCCAATAAACATGATAGAGAAGTAGAGAATGATATCAAATTAGCAGGACCAAATATTGTCGACGTTCTGAAACGAAGAAGAAGAAGCAGTGGATTCAATTGTAATTACAATACATATTGTAAAACCCGTCTCCCGGCGAACCGGAAACGCGGCGTTAGGGCACCCGCTGAACCAGAACGGTCCAACCGGCTGCCTTCTCAATCTGGTCCCAGGAATCCTGCGCGCTTTCTTCGGTTCAAATCCACCAATAGCATCGATCAATCATCAATCCTGCATCCGGACCTGCGGGGAAAAGGGCACGAGAAGGGAAAAGAGAGGCCTGAGTAATTGTTTCAAACACAATTACCCAGTGAGGGCAGACTAAGGAATCCGCGATCCCGGCTTACGCCACACAACTACGAAACAAGTTCTAAGCTAATATCACCTTGCACGCAATGCCCGAATGCACATTACAATCAACCTAGGAAATAACTACATGTCTATGGTTGCAGACTAGGGCTGCCTTTCCCTAATCCCACCCACGGACCGGCCATTACGCCCTTTCCAAAGCAAACAAACGGCTCGCGAACCTTCGAACCACAACACACCACCACGGGAGGGCTCGTCAAGACCCTCCGACGACGATCAAGGACGCGTACCAAAACTCGTTATACGCGCCCTGCCACGCAATCCCTAAAACAGTTCTATCACACATAGCCATCACACACAAATAACGTTTTCAGTTTAGTGATAACATAGCCGTTCTACGTTCAACAATCAATCACATAGTGCACATTACTAATCCTAAACTACCTAGGAAAGATGACATTAACGAAGGACTCGTGTCCGGAATTGAAATGGAAAAGGCAAGGGTCAAACTGATCCTCACCTTGGCCAAAGAAGGGGCAAAAGAGTAATTTGGGAATTTCAATTGTCCAAACGGACTTCACAACTGAAAAGAGGATGGAAAACAATCAATTGTCGCTCGAATCAGATTCAGGACGAGCAAGTTATGAATACTTAAAGATTGGTTGACTTAAAGTCAACAGTCAGGTCAAAGTCAACCGGTCAACCCAGACCCAGACCCAACCCAGATCAAACCGGGCCCAATCCATAACTGGCCCAATTACCCTAACCAATCCTAACCGAAACTAAACCAGGCGAAATCGAATTGAACCAGAAAAATAAAGTAAACCGAACTAAACCAGAAATTAGGAATTGAAATTGAGATAGGAATCAAACCGGACTGGTTAACCCAACCGAACCGGTCAATGCTAATCGGTCAACTCCTGACCCGGTCAACCCAGACCGGTGAACCGAGTCGACTCGGTCGCCGGCGAGTCAACTCGGCGGCGGTCCGGCGGCGGTCCGGCGGTGGCAGACGACGGCTCCGGCGAACAGCGGCGGACATCGGCGCTCCGACTCCGGCGACTGGTCGCCGGTGTTTGGTCACGAGCATTGCTCGCTTTTTGGAATTGTGTGACAAATGAGGAGCCCCTCTCCTCCTTTTATAGGGAAAAGAGCTAGGGCTTCCCTCCTTAACAAGTTGCGTCTTGGGTTTAAATCAGAAAAAAAAAACACATTAATGAAAGAATTTAGACATGAGCTTCACTTCTTTTCTTCAAAAATTTTGGGCTTGAGTTTTGGACCATTACACATATAGAGAGACTAAAGTAGGGGAAAAAAAGAGACTGAAGTAGGGTGTAACTACAACAAATGCAACAAGTGTTATAGGCTACTACCATAAAAGTATTTCTGAGGAGTAGACAATGCAGATCCATGCGATGCAATTGGGGCAGTAGCAAGTGTATTCCATGCATAGTGATTATTTCATCTTTTGCAACCACATCTTTCATCATTACATTAACAACAATATATAATAGAAGTAGTACTGATAAGTGAACTATAACCTTGGACGGAACAGCTTCCAATTCCGGAATTATATTCTCCAAGTGCGATCTTGAGGTATTTTATTTCCTTTGCAAGTAGCGAGACTAATGGAGATCGATATCAAATATCAATCATTGCATTATGCAATTACAAAAAGCGGAAATTAATTTTAAAATTCCAATAAAACACTTGGAACATGCTCTTACTTTTTGCCAGCCGGCCTGCGAATCATTTCCTGCCACATCAGCAGCGTTATTGGAGCTTTTGTCCTTTTCTAAATGCCACGCGTATAAATATTCGTATTTTATTTAACTTGATTACTTCCTCTCGAAGAAGAAGAAAAAGAAAGAAGCAGAAATTAAACAGTTGGTCAGAATTTTCCATTGATTTGAGGGAGAGAAGAACATTCCTTGTTTATTATAAAAAGGAAACGAAATCCCCTCTCAATACAAGTTTCGTCGTTTCAGATCTGAAGCAACGCGTTCAAATTTCGACTTCTCGATTCATCCGCCATATTTTTTGTAAACGATCGTTTTCCTTCTTTGATCTGTTGAGGTTATTTGGCTCTATGCTTATGGAGAAAACTGACGAGGGTTCTGATTCAATGTGTAGGTTGATTGCGTAATCGGGAAAGGGGGGGAAATGGCGCATAGGGTAGATCAGGAATACGATTATTTGTTTAAGATCGTGTTGATCGGAGATTCGGGTGTCGGGAAATCTAACATCTTGTCCAGATTCACAAGGAATGAGTTTTGCTTGGAATCCAAATCAACCATTGGTGTCGAATTCGCCACCAGAACTACTCAGGTGATTCCGATATTCTCTCTTAAAAGTACCTGCCAAGATAATGTTTAGATTTTACGTGATTTAGAAGAGGTGTATATATATGTTAAGGCTTAGAGCTGTGATTTTGGGATATGCTTACTTGCTTCTCTTGTCCCATGAGCTCTCTACATTCTCACCTGCAATATGCTTGCACCATCATGATCTCATTACTGTAGTTTAGAATTCAGGTATTCGAATAGTTCATATCAAGAGATGGCTCTGCTCTGGATGTTTTGAAGTTGCATCCTCTTTAGGTCAGTCTAAGGAACACACTGTTTTTTGTCACTCCATGATCACAAGTGGTTAGCAAATCAGTGAGAAAGAATTTCGAACAATGTAGTCTTTTTCATGTTGTTGGGTCAAAGAGTTTAATGGTTGAGAATATCCAGGGGATTCTTCCTTCAGGTACTGGATCTAGTTGATTGTTCTCTTCTCTGGTTGAGAGTTTTTCTTATTATGTCTTTTTCAAAAGAGAAGCTTAGATGTACTGGACATAAGTCTCAACCCATGCTTTTAATCAATTTAAGACCATTATTATATGGTCGTGAGGGCCAATTGAAAAAATTCAAATATTCTCACAACTTGCCCTCACCCTCAATAATTCTGTATACCCTTATTAGTATTGTCATTTTTCATGCATGACTTGGTCCGTCCTCTCG
The DNA here is from genome assembly GCA_030180135.1 of Orychophragmus violaceus. Lineage (NCBI taxonomy): Eukaryota > Viridiplantae > Streptophyta > Magnoliopsida > Brassicales > Brassicaceae > Orychophragmus > Orychophragmus violaceus. The sequence goes on from CM058231.1 coordinate 65,177,352, forward strand.
AAGTCAACCAATAAACTTGCAAGAAACAGAATTTTATGATACACATTAGCATTGCAAACGATATGTATAGTTGGATTGAAAATGTTTGACTGTTAATGTTGCTAAGATGATTTTAAGTTTTTAGCAACTGGAGAGGCTGTTTTGTCAATGCGTAGTCTGAGGATGTTTCAGCTCTTGAGATCTAACGGGTTGTTACTTTCAGGTGGAAGGGAAGACGATTAAGGCTCAGATCTGGGACACTGCAGGTCAGGAAAGGTACAGGGCCATCACCAGCGCTTATTACAGAGGTGCAGTGGGTGCACTTCTTGTCTACGACATCACCAAGAGACAGACCTTTGACAATGTCTTGAGGTGGCTGCGTGAACTGAGAGACCATGCTGATTCCAACATTGTGATCATGATGGCTGGGAACAAATCCGATCTGAACCACTTAAGATCTGTTGCTGAGGAAGATGGTCAGAGTCTGGCCGAGAAAGAAGGTCTCTCATTCCTGGAGACATCTGCTCTTGAAACAACAAACGTCGAGAAAGCGTTTCAGACCATCTTAGGAGAGATATACCATATCATAACCAAGAAAGCACTGGCTGCACAGGAAGCGGCAGCAGCTAATTCCGCAATTCCAGGACAAGGAACTACGATTAACGTTGATGACACATCTGGAGGCGTGAAACGAGGATGCTGCTCTACCTAAGCTAAAGGTAAATCTCGCTTGTTCCCTATTTAAAGATTTCAAGTTTTGGCTGATGAATTGTAACTATGTAAGACCATGTAGAATACTTGTGTCTATTTACTCTGTTTTTATGCTCATCGGTTGGGGTTTTTGTATACTTGGAATCTCTTGTTGTTGCGTTGGGGTGTTATCATCATTTCTGGTTTATAATTTTCCTCTCTCTCTCGACAAAAGATAAATCCTCCATCTCCAGTTTAGGTCGGTTTGTCCTGGCTTGGTTAATCGGATCATTGGTTCGTTTCTTATCAGTGTATCGGTATCCACTTCCAAAATCTTTTCTTTATGTTACACACTGAGAGTGAGAGGCTTCTACTAATAAAGATTCTCTTGGAATAAGAAGGTTTTTAAACCCGCATTTAAAAATTATTTAACAATTTATGGTGAGAATTTTCAAAACTTCGATACAAACTATCTTAATACTTCGCCACGTCTAACCTTACGTGTCTTCTCTAGGCGAAAATAAGACGATTCCCGACTACATCTTCACCGCCTCTAACAACGGTGATCTCTGCGGTATTTTCTCTTATTCTGGCTCTGTAATTCGCGTTTCCCCTTGGTAAATCCCGGTAATACTTCCATGGCTCGTCAATTGTGGCTTAGTCTTCAAGATCTCAACTTGGGTTCTGATCGAAGACCACGGTTTCTTTCATCAGAAGCTCAGCGGATTCGGAATCTAAATCATCGGTTCAGCTTAGTGGTTCAGGCTTTAAATCCTCCTCATCAAAATCCAGCGGGTATTCGTATGATGCTTCCCCGTGCTTGGCATCTCGAAGGCCGAGTTGAAAGTCGTATAAATGAAGATGACACGGTCCAATTTTTCTTTAGGCATGAGCACCAGTTGCTTACTGTTCTGGATACTGGTCCGTGGAGCTATCGAGAGTGGATGTTGGTGGTTGATCGTTGGACTCGCAGGCTGTATCCGGATTACCTCCAAACGATTCCTTTTTGGGTTCGTATTCATAACCTCCCTGATGATCTGAGGGAAGAGCGAGCTATTCAGGAAATTGGCAGCGATATTGGGCATGTTGATGAGGTTTGGATTCAACAACCTTCTCGCTTTCACGCTGGTGAAGTCTGGATCCGGGTCTTGGTTAATGTTCATAGCTGTCTCATCTTTGCCCGGTACTTCTTTTTCGATGATCGCGCCTCTCCTACTCTGGTCCGCTTCACTTATGATAAGCTGCGTCGGTTCTGTACTGTGTGTGGAAGCCTTACCCATGATGCCACTCGCTGTGTTTTCCCTCCACCACCAGTGTATCCTGACAATTTCCCTCAGCCTATAAGCCAACCACCTTCCCCGGTTCCTCTAGCAGAGTTTCAAGTTTACCCAGCTGTCCATGCTCCACGCTCCCCTGTAGGACCCCTTCCCATGGATGCAGTTGGCGAGAACACTGCTTCAGCCGGAACTCAGGATGGTTCCTCCGGCAACTTGCTTGTTTCTGATAATGCTGGTGTGGACCTTTTATTCTCTCCTCCGCGGGTCCAGCCTTTCCCCCCAATGCATCCAAATGATATCCAGGAACCTGGCTCTACTTCTGTGGCTGTCCCTTCCCGTGGTTTGAAACGCAGGGCTAGCCTCTCTGCTCTGGAGGAAGGTAACTCTTCAACTCGGCCTAAGACAGCTGGCTCTTTCACGGAGGATGATACCGGTTTGGTGGCGCCATCAAAGCCACCACCTTCTCAATGAAGCTTTTACACTGGAATTGCCAAGGTTTGAGGAACCCCTTGACAATTTCTTATCTTAAAGATATCATATGTAAATTTCAGGTTGATATCTTGTTCCTCGTAGAAACAAAAAATCAGGATCGTTTTGTACAGAAGCTTGGTAAAGATCTTCACTATCCTCATCATTTTGTTGTCTCACCGGATGGGCGTAGTGGGGGTTTGGCTATTTTTTGGCGGGACTCCTTGAAGTGTTCTTTTGATGTTGTTCCTACACTTCATTATACGGATCTTTTGGTTTCAGACGGTACCTCTACCTTTACTCTTTCTTATGTGTATGGTAATCCTATAAGATCTCCAAGGCAACGTTTGTGGAAGCGGCTTACTAATCTTGCTCTGGATGGTGGTTATGCTTGTCATCCCCGGTTGATGATTGGTGACATGAATGAGCTTAGAGATAACTCAGAGCATCTAGGAGGCGTATCCAAACCTGACTGGCACTTCTCTAACTTTCGAAGTATGTTGAATGCCTCGGGTCTTCTTGACTTACCCACTTCTGGTGGACTGTTTACATGGATGGGTCACAGATGTAATGGTGTGGTTCGATCCAAGTTAGATAGGGCTGTTGCAACACCTGATTGGCAGTCTTTATACCCGAATGCTAAGGTCCAGTTGCTCAACTGGCTTGGATCTGATCATAGGCCCCTCCTCCTCAATACGGATGGTGAGCAGAGTCGTCGATATAAGCAGTTTCGCTATGATAATCGTTGGCACTCCATTCAGGAGGTACATCAGCTAGTTCAGACGACTTGGGAGGATTCTTGTAATATGTTACCACCTGAAGAATTTGCAGAGGCTTTACGTCGATGCAGGAGTAGTTTGGCTCGTTGGCGTCGTACTTATGCAGGTAACTCTCAGAAGCAGATTACTCATCTTCAGGCAGTGCTCCAGCAGGCTTATGATGCTCCGGTGATTAATCATGCTTATATCTCTGATCTGAAACTGCAACTTCATAAGGAATATCGGCTGGAGGAAGAATATTGGAGACTGAAAAGTCGCATACAATGGCTTCAAACAGGGGACCGTAACACCAAGTTCTTTCATGCCATTACTAAGCAGCGACGGTGCCTTAATCGTATTTCCTCTCTTGAGGATGATCACGGTTGTGTACAGTCAGACCCTGAAGCTATTAAGCAGGTCCTCTACAACTACTTCCAGCATCTTTACTCTTCCCCTGCTCCTGCCCCAATGCACCCTGTCCTCCAGTATCTCCAGCCAAGGGTAACTCCGGAGATGAACTCTAAGCTACTGGCACCTGTGCTGGAACAGGAAATCTTTCATGCCCTTTGCCTCATGAGTGTGGATAAAACGCCTGGACCTGATGGATTCAATGCAGGCTTCTATCGATATCATTGGGCTGCTGTTAAAACCAGTGTGGTGGAGTATGTACAGCACTTCTTTGCTACTGGCACTATACCTACCGAGCTGAACCATACCCAAATATGTCTTATTCCAAAGACAGCTTCCCCACTGCAGGTTTCAGACTTCCGCCCCATCAGCTTATGTAATGTGGCTTATAAGTTGATCTCAAAAATTTTAGCTGAACGTCTGAAACCTTGTCTACATGGCTTAATCTCTGAGTTTCAGTCTGCTTTCATACCGGGTAGGCTCATCACTGACAATGTTCTTGTGGGGCATGAACTTCTCCACTCTCTCCGTACCAAGCAAATGAAGGTTCCTTACATGGCTCTTAAACTCGACATTTCCAAGGCATTTGATAAGGTTGCTTGGCCTTTTCTTGAGGAAGTACTCCATAGACTTGGTTTTGCGGAACAGTGGTGTGGCTGGATAATGCAGTGCCTCTCCTCTGTATCTTTTTCGGTGTTATTAAACGGCTCACCAGGAGCAAAGATACTTCCACAGCGTGGTCTGCGCCAAGGCGACCCGTTGTCACCATATCTCTATTTATTATGCACGGAAGGTCTTTCTACGCTTCTCTCGTCAGCCATGAAGGACTCCTTTATCCATGGGTTTAGAGCTAGTAGGAGTGGACCTCAGATTTCCCATTTATTCTTTGCTGACGACTCCTTGCTGTTCTGTCAAGCCTCTGAAACTGAATGCCAGCATTTGTTGGACCTCCTGCGTTTATACTCTGAAGCTTCAGGTCAGTTTGTCAATTTTCAGAAATCTGCAATTCTCTTTGGTAAAGCTGTTCCTCCTGCTCTCCAAAGTCGTATTATGGATCTTACGGGTATCCATAAGATTGGGGGCTTTGGCCGGTACCTGGGCCTACCTGAGGCTATAGGCCGAAATAAGATGGATGCCTTCTCTTTTGTTGTCCAAAGGATGCAGCACAAAATTGAAGGCTGGTATAGCAGATTCCTTTCACCTGCGGGCAAGGAGATCTTACTTAAAGCAGTGGCTTCCGCCCTCCCTACATATTGTATGTCCTGTTTCTTGCTTCCTAAGCGGCTTATTTCTCAACTGACAGGACTTATGCGACGCTTTTGGTGGTCATCTTCAAAAGACAGACAGCAAATACCTTGGATCTCTTGGGATAAGATGACACTGCCAAAGCACCTGGGAGGTATGGGCTTTCGAGATGTCTATAAATTCAATATTGCTTTGTTGGCTAAACAGTGTTGGCGGGTTTTAACTAACCCTTCCTCTTTGGTTTCTCGGGTTTTTAAAGCCAAGTACTTTGGTACATTGTCTTTCCTTGACTCCGGTCTAGGGTCAAGACCTAGCCACGCTTGGCGCAGCCTTCATCAAGGTCTCCAGTTGTTAAAAGAGGGGCTTCAGTGGCACGTAGGGGATGGGAAGAGTATCAGAGTTTGGCAGGACCCGTGGTTAGATACTCCTCCCCGTCCTGCTCGTAGATCTGCTACTCCTGTTGATCCTTCTCTCACAGTTTCATGCTTGTTTAAACCAGGTTCTACTCAATGGGACTTAGAGATGCTCCAGGAACTTTTTGATATTCATGATGCTCGAACCATTGCTCTGCTCTGTCCCCCGGTTTCTCCTATTGCTGATAAACCAGTTTGGATCTATACAACTTCAGGTACTTACTCTGTAAAGTCAGGATATCAGCAACTAGTCAAAGTTAATATTCCACAGGATCAAGACTCAATGTGTTGCCTTCAGTTGAGCAGAAAGATTTGGAAAAGTAATATTCCACCCAAACTACAACATTTTTGGTGGAAGGTCCTTAACAACGCTATTCCGTGTGCAGCTGCTTTGGCACATAGACATCTGAAGGTCCATCCGGCGTGTTACCTTTGTGGAGATGACCAGGAATCTTTGGTCCATCTTCTCTTCACTTGTCGTGTTGCACAAGAGATCTGGGAACTTTCCCCGCTTAATATTAAGCCAGGTCAGTTCAATCCAGATCACTCTATCTCTTATTGCATATCTACCCTTTTTTCTCAGGATCATCCCTCTGTCAAACATGCTTTCCTCTTCCCATTCATTGGTTGGCACATTTGGAAAGCTAGGAATGATCTTATATTCTCAGCAAAACGTTGGTACATTGTGGACATTCTCCATCACGCTCTTGCTGATCATCGGATGTGGCATGATGCGACAAGCACTCATGTTCCTTCTACTTTGCAACACCAAGTAACTCAAGGTTCACCTCTAACTTCCTTTAATGATGTCTTGTTGTCCTGTACCTCTTTATGTTGTTGCACAGATAGTTCTTGGATAAGTTCCACTACCCGGGCAGGCATTGGCTGGACACTTCATACAAACCAAGGCCGCTATATTTTGAAGGGCTCTGCCTCCCTCCCGCCTGCTCCCTCTGCTACCCTTACTGAAGCGTTGGCTTTACGGGAAGCTCTCATGGCTCTCAAGAGATTGGGATATCAGCACATTACCTTTTGTGGGGATTCGAAGCAAGTTTATGAAGTCCTGCAGTTTGCTCTAACTACACCTACGGTTTTAGACTTGGTGCACCATCATCTTCAGGGTATCCTTCAAGATATCCTTCAGCTTGCAGGAGGACAACATAAGTTTCTTAAGATTGATCGACGGGCTAATGTACTAGCAGATACCTTGGCTAAGACGGCACGCCTTCAACAGTTGCCTTTAGTGATCTCTTGGATTACTTAAGTTTACGTCTTTGTTGTAAAACTCTTTGTTTATATTAATCTAATTTGCAGTTGACAAAAAAAAAAACTATCTTTATATTTAGAGAATTTAGTAAAAAAATCATTTACCTAAAGATAATTCGGATAAAAACTCCTTAACTAAAGATTTAACTAGGTGATCGATCCACACGTATGTGCCGACATTATTCTGTTGTTAATTAATTTAAGTGTAATTTTTTGCTGAGTGTCAAGACAATACTTGATTTTAGTTTTTTCTGGTCGGGACTGGTTAAATATTTAATCCATCGTTTTATATGCACATCAAAAATTTTACATTCTGATTCATATAATAATAATTATATACACATACGAAAATAGATTATAGCATTGAATGTAAATAATAGTTAGAAATAACCATATTGATAATATCCAGGACAACTTAATGCGTTTAAAAAACGCATGTAATCAGACAATGAGCATGGATAATACATTATAGCACGTTAACTGCCGTGATGGAATTTTTTTTTTAAGAGCAGAAACGACCTAGTAAATAATCAGCAGAACAAACTATAATTATTTTTTTAAATGTATAGACGAATAAAAAATTACTCCAATCTAAAAAAAACTACCTAACGTTATTGAACACTTCAGTGAAAACAACATTCTTTGTTCTCTTCAATGGTTTTCCTTCTTTATCTGTGATCAGTATCTTTAGACCGGTTCTGGAAGTTACTCTTGAAACGACAACATACAACTGGCCATGAGTGAAAACATGTCTTGGAAGATACAAACCAACTTTCTCTAGTGTTTGTCCTTGACTTTTGTTTATAGTCATTGCAAAGGTAAGAGCCACGAGAAACTGCATACACCACATTCTGAAAGGAAATCTTGCCTTAGGCGGCGTGACAAACATCTTATGGAGTGCAACTTTACGACCAACCCTAGATCCAGTTATTATTCTAGCCTCCATTTCTTGATTGCCCAAGTTAGTAACTTGTAACCTAGTGCCATTTCACAAACCATTTCTCTGATCAATGTTCCTAAGTAACATAATAGAAGCACCAACCTTTAATTTCAGATCATGATTCGGCAGTCCAGATAGCTTGATATTGTTCAGAAATTCCTGGGAGTATAACATATCATCGTTTTTCCCTTTATCGGAAGTATCAATGGTGTCAAAACTGAGGTAAGATTTTTCTTCACCTGTTATCAAACAAACATAGATTTCAATGTCCATATATTACAATAATAACATTTCAAAAGATAAACATGTATAGATTGGATAAAACATTATTATATATAAAAATAAACAAAATACCTTGTAATGATTCAAGAATATAGTCATTCACATACCAACAACTTGGTTGGTTAGACTCAAAATTGCTCTTCATTGAAAAAACTTTGGGTTGGACTGAACCGCATAAGAATCTCCATATACTTCTTTAACAATTGCTTTGATAGGTTCTGAAGAATCAGATATGAGAAAATCTTCTGGAATATCTATCTCAAAATCTTCATCATCTCCACTGTTGATCTTTCTGTCTCCTATATCTAAAATCCAGTTGGAGAACTCCCTTAGATCACGAGCTTGATCAATACTCAGACCATCAGCTAGAAGCCGCATGTTTTTGGTGAGCTTCATAACTTTACATTTGTTCCACAGTACCGACGAATTCAGAGCAGCCATTACAGTCTGCTCTCTTCCACCATCAGTTATCACCGACAAAATCTGTCTTAAATCACCACCAAAAAAAATAGGCTTACCTCCAAATGGAACATCTTTTCCCAAAATATCGCGCATGCTCCGATCAAGAGTCTCAAAACAGTGTTTACTCATCATTGGTGCTTCGTCCCATATAATAAGTTTAGCTAACTTGACCAACTCTGTTTGATTTGTTCCATGTTTTAGAGTAGAACACATCGTCCCTTCATTTACTTGAATAGGGATGCCAAATTTAGAATGAAACGTTCGACCATCTCTTAGTAATATATCACCCTTAGATCGAATAGTCGCTCCAAGAACACTCCACAAAAATGTTTTCCCTGTTCCTCCAAATCCATAAACGAAAAACATATCACCAGTTCCATTGTCAATTGCGGTCATAATCTCGTTATAAACACCTCTTTGTTCTTTCGTAAGTTTGGGCAGATCTCTGTCTACGTCAGATTTCAACTCATCACGATCGTATGATAACTCTTCTGTTATCAACGTGTTCTTATCATGAGCCACGGCGCTCATATCGGGTTTTGGTATATTCTTAATCTGAAATAGTGAACTCCCACTTCTACGCATGAGCATTTCTATCTCCACTAATGCATGATTCTTGATTTGATGTTCGGTCATGGTATAATCTAAAATATACAAAAAGTATAAGACATTAAATAAATATATATGAAAAAACTATTTTCGACAATGGTCCTTAATATGGTTTTAATTACATGGATATTTTCTTATGACTCTTTGTTTCATTAATATGTCGTCCGATAAGTATTCCTATTTTTTATTCCAGAGTTCTGGTGCATTTTGAACAGTGTTGGTTAGAAGCATCAGAACAAACGATTCTCGCACATACGTACCGCTACCCCATTGAGTTGCTTCTTTTATAGTTTCAACATATATAGTATCATCATCAAGCAAACCCAACGCTTCGCAAGCCAATTTGTACTCAGGATAAACAACACCATTAACCTTCTTGATATCATCATAACATGATGGACCTGGTATGATGTTAAGAAAAACCCTCAGATATTATGCATCTTCTTTTACTCAGGGGATATAGGTTAGCCTTCGAATTGCAAAATTTTTTTGCCGAACTTTCCATTCTCTAGTCTTTAAAACCCAAACATGTTCGGTTGAAAAATCTGTGTAAGTCATCTTCTTCGCTTTAGGATTCTTTTTGTAATAGTCCATGAAAGCCAAAAACTTAGATCTACTAACCGATGGTCGATTAAAACGTCATCCACATCGTCATCTTCCTCGTAGAGCAATGGTTGTTCACCTTTGAGATGAAACGAAAGTTTCTCTACTGTCGTAGTTCGGAAAGTAGTATTGGACACAAGAATTCTCCATGTAGCCTCGTAGGAAGATATATACCTGGATAAAATTAAACTATTTTCAACCAAAATGATGTATAAGATTCGTAATATATGACACAATCACATTAGTAAAACAAACAACAATAGTTTTATTTGGTTCACATACCGACAACTGGTATACTCTTTAATTTTATCTTTGACTTGATCCTTATCTGCAACGTTACCATCACCAGCTTCATTTCCTAAAGATGCTGTTACATAGTAAGGACCCTTGTGAATATATTTGAAGAGGTATTTGAAAACTCAGTTTGGGCAACACCACTCAACGTTGATATGAGCTCAATAACGTTTGGATAGAATACTGTTGTAAGGTATCAGGTATGAATTGTCAAAATTAAACCCTCTTTTTGTTACAAACCTCGTATTGTCCTCTCTACGTCCGTAAATAGGAAACCCCCTACATCAACATGAGTTGTATCACTAAATGGTTTTGGAAAGAACTTTGTAAACTTCCCATCTTGCATGCATGGGCTATCATTATTGTGAGGGCCACATGGACCATCATCATCATATCCGCAACAACCTCATACAAATCAGGATCATACTCTTTATTAGGAATTTCCGCACTGATGAACTTATCTATATCATCACCAGTTGGTAGCTTAGAATCGGGATGTAAAAAACAATCATATGAGCATATGGAAGTCCTCTTTTTGTCACTTTAATGTGTACATAGCTACATATATATTTATATATATAAATTGATTTAAACTTTCAGATTAATAATTTAAAATATTTCTAAATTATGTTTGTAAAATATAAATATACTAATAGAAAAATATTATTTAATCCATAATGAAATAAGGATTTTTTTACATGAATTAACGTTTCCAAATGCCTTATTATTTGTCAAATCTTCAACTAAACTGTCGAGTTTCAATTTGAATACTCTGCAACATACTTCAGGTCTATCTTCTGGTTTTAAACCATTCTTCTCAAGGAATCTTGTAATTTCAGGCCATTTTGGATTGCATGTAATCGTTATGAAAAGATCTCGAAAACCAAAATACTTGCATATAGCCATTGCATCTAGATAATTTTGCATCATATACCTTGGACCACCAACAAATGAAGCTGGCAAATGTATTTTTGATCTTTAGTTATACAGATTCGCATCTCCTCTCGACGAAGCATCTTTTAATTTATCGTAACTTTCAACTCTAAGTTTTTCTGGTTCTGCCGTAAAAACTCAATCGATTTGTCTTAATGATGGTGTAAACATGAACTAAAAAGTTCTGAAATAATTTTCCAGACATGAGAATAATAGGAGATTCATTACGCCTTTCCAAAGTTCGAAATACAAAAAGTCTCGCATGGGGACCTTTGTTCTCGTTCTTCCGTTTGTATCAACAAAGCCAATGTCTATGCCTAGTCTGATTTTTTAAAAATTATAGAAATAAAGTAAAAAATAAACCATGAGAATCATATAATAGTTCAACTACCACATTACTAACCTGAAACTGTCCTCACCGTATGGAAATAACAAATGATATTGCAATGGCAAATATGCAGAATGCAATTCACTTATTCTCTGCATTTTGCCTGATTTACTTTGAATAATAACATCACGCGGTTCCATGTCCATTTGAAAATCCCAGGTATTAATTCAGCCACCTCGTTTGTCGTAGGTAGATTATGGGTCCTACCATATCTATCTCTACTGCTTGGAATTCTAAGTTTTATACTTTCCATATTCTTTGTCAAGATCATTCGATTTCTTGCTGATCTTAAAGCAACAACGTGAGGATTATGTTTATCTAACATTTTCTTGATCAAATCCACTATTTTGTCGAATTTTTTCAACTGACCCAGTCCTCCTGAAAATTTAAACACCATGTATACATAAATAAAATATAAAAGTAGATTTAAAAATAAGTGATTATGTTACCCGTAAGCCTTTATCCGATTATTGGTCTCATTATGGCAATCGTGAATATAGAGTTGCAAAAAGTTAGATCTTGATCAGGATCTGGTAACATATCTCTTATGTTTTGGTACTTTTCACCTTGTAGCTGAAACAGATAAAGTCATTTTCCCTTGTTCAATTGGGGTTCACTTTCCCGGCAAGCGACGTGAATGAAAACATCATATTATAAGCTCTAATAATCTCCCGAAAATCCTTGCTATCATCATCACATAAATACAACAATGCAAGCAATGTAGACGAACATGTTTTAAGAAGAGGACACATTGAGAAAACCGGTCGCGCTTTCGATCCTCTTTTGTTTATACGCTCATCAAACCACATATAAACCCCGCAATGGTCACACGTGTATGAAGGATCTCCATGATCCTTGTATCCTAATGTCACATCATATAAAACTTAGTCAAACTATAGTTAGATGAAAAATAATTGTCGATAAATAAGATAAACAATTAAAATAATACCATTTTCCGCAATTCTGGGCTTAACACTCCCAAATGCCAGATGCATCTTATTAAAATTTTCTAAAGCCTTTTTATTAATTGCACTCATTTTTCTTTCTTGTAGGAGATGATCCGCTGTGTGATCATTTTCAACAGTGTAATCATGATTGGGAGTGGTGGTACTGGCATCAAAATAATCGTCCAAATATATACATATAAAGAGTATAGATAATTGATTTAAAAAGTTACTTGAATCGCTTGTAAACTAATTCAATATATTCATAATTATTATCTTCATTGTCTGATTCTTCTTCGTGTTCTGAATCGGTCGCTGCAAATGCAACGAAATCATCTTCATGTGTAAAGGAGATCAGGGTATATGTAGAAAATTAGCTCCAACATTGAGTTTTATAAAACTGAAATTGATTATATCAATAAATCGTATAGAAATTATAGTAAACAACATATTTTACTATTTAATGTTGGAACTAATATAGTGTTGAATATGTTTGAAATAATATATATTTAAAAATAAACTTTTAAAATGCTAACGAACCTCCTTTTGAGGTTTTTTCTGTGTTTTCCTTATATAGGATAGAGTTCGAGTATTTACGGAACTTTGTGTAGAATATACCCTTGTATTATGTATTGTGCTTGACTCTGTAGATAACAAAGCGAAGATTAAATGTATACTCCCTCTGTTTCTTAATGATTGATGTTTTAGAATTTTCACACAGATTAAGAAATAATCAATATTTAGTTATAAATACATGTTTTTCATTTATTAAAACACTTTCCAATAACTATTAACCAATAACAATTTAATATAGTTTTTGGAATTCACAATTTGTAAACATTAATTAGTAAAAGTTGCATAGAAAACCTACAACATCAATCTTTTTGAAACAAATTTTTTTTCTAAAACATCAATTATAAAGGAACGGAGGGAGTACATTTTTGTAAGCACAAAATTAATTAATAGAAAATATGAAAACTTGTCTTTTATAAATATCTAAACGAACCTGAATCCTGAAAGAAAACACGGCCAAGTCGCTTCTGTTTTATAATGTTCATCCTAGAGATCCGAGGACTCAATACATTTGTGACATCCATGAATTGAGTTTTTTGGATTGGCCTTCCACCTGATAGTAAAGAAAATGTGACAAAGTAAAATATATGAACATATAAACACATTAGAACAATAACCTAACTTACATTTCTATAATGGAGGTGGTGGAGGAGTGTTTGTAATATTCATGAATGGAACCCTATTTTGTGAAGCAGTCACACAACTACTTGAAGGACTTCCAATTTTGTAATTAGTTTGTATCATTGGCATTCCAACTAAGAAATCTAGGAGATTAAACTATATTTAGAGATTATCAAAGACAAAATCGAATTTATCGTTATAAAGATTCTTAATTTAATAAACTTACGTTTCCGTAATGGGGGTGGAGGAGGAATATGTTCTTTTTCCAACCCAGACAGTAATGGCTTCTTACGCTTCATTTATAATCTCGACGTATAAAAAGAAAAGAACGACTGTAACACAAAATACTACATTCATATGATGTTAGAGAGACAATTAATAAGTCGCATCATCAAAATCTTTAAAGTTAAGTTCGATAAACCATACCGTAAATATTTGAGCACAACGATGAGTAAATATCAATGTTAGACTTTCACATAAAACTAAATAACTTGGTTTCAAAGAAAGCAAAACCTAATAATATGGAAAATAATAACTTCATTAGAAAACACTTATTCACGCAATAACGGCAATAGATTTTTTATGTGAACTATGATAGGAAGAAGAGTTCGAATATAGTATGTGTGTGGAAAATAATTAGGGTTATCCTTTTGTATATTTTATTTATGTTAACAGTCCAGGGTTCGTAGATTTAGTATATATTGTGTAATCTTCATAAATTGTATTTAGATCTTGTGATCTTATCTTCTTATCGAAAGATTTTTTTACAAATAAACACTTCTATATATTTCCAAAAATTTAATTAGATACTCGTAGATGATAAATTTAATTAATTTATATGGTTTTAGTCTAATACATAGTATTGTAATCCACGTTTTGTTCTTGGTGGTTAGTCGTTTTTATAAGATCTATACATATCAAAAGAATAATTATAATAAATAAATAAGTAACAATAAAAATAAATTATATTGAAACATCTGTAAACAAAAACCTTCTATCTACTTCAAACATTTATGTGGGGCGATGTCAAGTCTAGGTTCCAAATGTAATACATCAGAAGAAATATTCATGGTCTAAAATTTGATTCAGTTTCTTTGGTGAAAGGAGCCCTACAACCAAAATAAATATTCCAGAATTTAGTAAATAGCAGCAGGTTGTTTAAAAAATAACATAAATGTTTTGCTAATATATCACTTCTTATAATCTTTTACATCTTCAATATCTGGATCAAATTCAAGTTGTGAAATCGCCCCAGAATCGTGGACATATGGAGCACCTAAATTCATAAAAAATAATAGAAATTAGTAAATTTAGTACATTGCAAATCTATAGCAAAATTATAACTACAATTTTAAATTTATTGAAAACCAAGCTTTACATACCCTCACTATAGTTTATACGCCAAAACATAAGCACGGCAACGGTTTCATAGTCACCAATTGAATACCAGTAATCATGAAACTTGACTGCCAATCTATACATATAAATACTTATACTAAAACATAGTATCAAGAAATATTTTCAACTTACTCTATCTCTCTGGTATCAAAGTCAAATGTTTTGTCGTAATTGTTTCGGCCATGCACTGTATTTTGCAATTCCCCAACATGACAAATTATTCCAATCAAATCTAAAAAAATAGTGAAACCAAAAGAAATAAAATTTTAGAAGCGAAAATAGTTTAAATAATATACGAAATCTGAACATCCATATGAAATCATATTACCAATGGTGTACGCTGGAGAATGTAAGAAATCTCTAATACTCCACATACCAACAAAATGATAAAAAAGATTCAGACTTATTGTTTCGAAATTTGTTATGAGTGTGTTCTCGCTCATGGAGATCTTTTTCCTACTGATAGTGTTTCTAACATAACTTTTACTGTACATTTCAATAACTTCGAAATTTTCTATATATTTCCAGTTGCCGACTTGAAAATGCCACAATTCTAGGGTTCCAAACAATCTGCTTGGGATGTCTGATTGGATCTGATAACCCTACATATGAGAAGTTATGGTCGTCACTTTCTTGTTACTATTTTGAAACAACAAAGATATTGAAATTATGATACAATAATCTTACCAGTTCATCACATAAGATCACATGGCATGTTTCGCCATGGAGAGAAAAATCTGTGAACCATCTTCTTATAGTTTTCACACGAACTCGCCAGTTAGCTGTTCAGTTATCAACATGCCATAACAATGAAAAAGCTTCCATTTTTTTTAAGTTCTGCGAAATATGGTAGATGTTTAAGGAGAGAGATGATTTAAAATTTTCCAAAAAGCATCTATACATATAAAGAGAAGAGAAAATGTTATATTTGGAAACTATTAATAGCGGAGCAACCGTTTTAATTCCCAATATACAAATATAAAAAAATAAAAACTTATGATTTTATATATAAAGGATTGTAGCATATATAAGTTTTCAAATAACCATTATTGTAGATTACAAAATCTTAGGATACATTGGAGTTGGGTTTAATGAATAGATGTTTTTTGTTTTTTTAATCATAATAAATACTAAATCTATCTTGAACAGACACAACGATTTAATATTTTCTTAATCCGTGTGCAAAATTGAACCTAAAAAGTAATCAAAAGTGGAGGCTAAGAATGAGATCATGATGACCTATATTTTAAAATCAAGTCATAATAAATTTATAGAGGAAGTTGAGAATCCAAAAGATCTACATAAGATCATAGAAAGAGAGATTCATGCTTGAAAATATAATTGTTTGGATTTTTTTGGCTCTAATTGTTTGTCGCATTTATATGCAAGAGTTAGTTTATTTTAATATCAAAAACTGAAAGACAATACACAGAAAACAACGTCTTAGAAATCTTGAATAACCAACAAAAATTAAAAGATATTTTCTGTCTTAGACAGTTAGAAAGGTTATTTATTATAATATGTGTTCATTTCTGGTAAATTTATATTTGCTGGTTATGTAAAGTTCGATTTTGTATATTTTCTATTAAAACATTACCTAAAATGCGTAAAATATTTTAGATTGTTTAATTGTAGTATCATTCTCCAATTTGTAGTTTTCATAACATGTTGTCTAATTAATTCTTTTCCAAACATGAAACATAAATTGCTAATAGTATTGGTAAATAATCTTTAGGATATAAACAATGGTCCTTTTTAATGATTTTTTCATAATTAATACCTCAAAGTCGACATAATCCTAATAAACATTAGGTTAGTCTTTTACGAAAAAGACATGTAACTAAAAAGGATAATAAAATATATTAAAATTTATAAACATCAAAGCAACCCTCCTTTTATGCAACATATTTTAAAAATAAGACTAAAAATAAGAATTGGTGACTATCTTCCAGGGACATCTCTTTGTTTCGCAAGGAAAGCTTCAATGGGCTCAAACTCATCTCTCATGTCTTCAACTTCAGGTAAAGGAGGGTTGAGTAGAATATCAGACAATCCATCTTGCGTCTCTACTTCAACATCTGAAGTATCACCTGGAAAAAACTGATATTTAGTAAACATCTAAAGCTTCTAGTAAGAGAAATATGATACATTTAAAACGATGAAAAATTACTTCCACACTACAGGAAAATCGGGTATTCATAGCGTCGCCTTATAGCGTTTATATATGTTGTGCAATCTTTAATTTTTAATAGATTTTCATGTTTTGTAAACGCTACGAAAAGATCGTCTTTTTAAAAAAAAGGTGACGCGTAGAATAAATAGCATTACATAATTTAAAACGTTGTCGTAATTGGTAGCGGGAAAAAATGGCCGGGTAAAACTTTTAATGAAATTTTCAGTCTCGTCTTCACTCTCCCTCTCATCTCACAAACAGAAAACCTTGTGCTCAATTACCATCGAGTTTCTGCTTCCCATTTCGATCAATCTACGATATATGAAGGTTTGTATTTGGCTCTGGCTTTTCAATTTAACTCTCTCTTCTTCTTCTTGCATGCTCATCATCTTGGCTCGATTTCTAAGAATCAAAATCGATTTAGGGATTTCATCATGAGTTCTGACGATTCGTGTGTAAACACAATGGGGTTTCGGGGATTTCTTGTGAAATGTATGTGTGGTCGTAACTCTGTAATGAAGACGGCGACAACGAAACAAAATCCTGGAAGACCGTTCTTCTGTTGTCCGACATTTCAAAAGGTAAGCTCTAAGAAGCTTTTGATTTGAAATTGTGTCGAATTTGGGTCCAGTTTGTGTCGATTTTGTGTTGAACTAGAGCTATAATCATAAATTTGGGTCCAATTTGTGTCGATTTTGTGTTGAATCAGAGCAATAATCATAAATTTGGGTCCAATTTGTGTTGATTTTGCATCATCCTTATGCAGGACCATTTATTTAAGTGGGTAGAAGAAGCTGTATATGAAGAGGTTACTGATGCACTGCCAATGATAGCATGTTTTCAATCTGACATTTGCAGAACTAAAGAGGAGATTGAAGGTATCAAAAACGTGAATGAGGAGTTGATGCAGGAAGTGAGAGACGCCAAGCTGGAATTGAAGAGGCTTAGTATGTTCATGAAGCTGTGTTTTGGGTGTCTTTGCTTTGCCATATTTGTGTGTATTGTGTGCATCATACTTGAGACATCGATTCATGTGAGGCTCTACTTTTAGAACATGATTTATATATCAAGTAATCACAATCGGCTCTACTCATGTGAGGCTCTACTTGTGTTTAATTTATGAGCTTTTATGGATTCTTGCAGAAGCGCCTGATTCTGCAGATGAAGCAGAGAACAGACAATAGTTGGACTGAGAAAACCAATCCGCAAAACCTAATCCATGTTAGATACATCTAAGTTTTCTAAGCATGAATATATGAAACAGAAAACTAAAGACAACATAAATTTAAACAAATATCCTTACATATTTAAACATCCGAAAGAAGAAAATAAAATAGATAAGTTCAACAAACACATAGAGGGAGAGTTGTAGAGACAGAGAAGAGACATAGGCTGATAAAACTCAGATCTTAGAGAGGCACAACAGGACCGTACTTAGTAACATACGGGTCACTGTTTGCTAGCTCTCTCCTGAAATTATCAACCTCCACCATCCGGGGGTTGAACATGTAGTCAGATAAGCCTTTATGGGTTTCCAGCCATGCCTCATCATCACCTCTCAAATGTTTATGGATCCTCCACATCTTTAACACCACAATCACCACTCCAAGACCCCTAGTGTTTTCCCACTCATCTCTGAATGCAAAAGCAGTGTCTCCATGTGCAACACACTTAATTCGATGGTCTCTGTCATGCAAAAGCAACTTCTGTCATAACATAGTTGTGATTATAGTAAACTTGTTATTATAAATTCTCTTGACTTACATGTTGTCTCTTATGTAGAACACAAGCTGTGACTTTTTACGATCTGCCCAACAGACTTGAAGTGGTTCCGCATTGAAGACCACGCCTATTATATCTACAAGATAAGTTTCTCAAATCTGGTTACTTATATCTATTCATGACAAGAGAATTAGACTCAACGTTATGTGTTATTTTCATGTATCTTGTGTTCAATATAAGATTTATAGTTTAAACTTCATGACAAGAGTATTAGAATCAAATTTATGTGTTACTTGCATATATCTATTCATAACAGGAGAATTAGACTCAAGATAAGTTGCATGTATATCCTCTAATAATTCATGTTTTGGGAATATGTTCTGGTTAGTGTAAGCAATCATACCTATAGGAGTGTCCATGTTGATGTGAGGGATTTGTACCATACACTTGAAATCCATGTAGTGATAGTTGTTGAAAGGGCCGATGAGTTTGATGGTAGTCCCGTCCATGACACTAAGTCTAAAGGGAGAGTTTACAGGCTTGAAACCTGCATACTGGCTCTCAACATTGACCCTGAAAATCTCGACCCACTTGCCCTCTTGTAACTCAAGTCCTCTAAATTTGCGGTCTTCTGATGGATAAATGATCAACTCTGTCTTAGTTCCCTGAAAATTTAGAAATGAAGAGATGTGTTAGTTGCATGTATCTTGTGTTCAGTATAAGATTTACAGATTGAACTTACAGGCTCGTCTGCCACTATGAAACTCCAATACGGTCCATCTTCGAAAATGTGATATGAGTGGATCCTGATTATCTTCACTCTAAAACGCCAAGCTTTCAGTTTGTCATTAACTTCCAATTCCGCTAGTTTGTTGTAGTGAGGCATGATGTTATCGAATGTCTTGTGATTTCTTTCTTTCGTTTGGATTTGCAGAGAAAAGCAGATGAGGAAGAAGAAATCTAACTCCCTCTATTTAAATGAAATAAACCGTAAGACAAGTGAACAGTTTCCATTTGTTTTTTTTTTTATTTTACTAATTAATTTGATTTGAAATGACTTGCATAGAGATGTAATGATGGTTAACTCTGAAGAGATGCAACTCCTCGAGTCTTCAATCTACTCATTGCTTATCACCTTTAATTCTCATTTATTGCATTTGGTTCAGAGTTTTTTGGTCTGCTTGCATGCTTTTGGTTTAATTTATCATTCATTACAGTAAAAGATGGTTCAATCGATTGAGGTTTAATTTTAGAAAACCGATTTGCAGAGGCAAGCAAGAATGTATAATGGGAAGATTTTCTGATATGGTTGCAGGTGAATGGAATTCTAATTGAGGAGAATGACAAGATACAGTGTCTTATATTCGATTGTGTATTGGTTGCTGCTTGATTCTTGTTGGTAGACTATTGAAATATAAGTTTTTTAACTTTGGTTTTGACATTAATAGATGTATATTTCAAATTTAATTGAGAAATGAGATATGACATTCTAACTAAGGATCTATATCCATCCTAAAAAGTCTATTTTACTAAAGAATTACTAGTGTATGAAATCAAAACCACAACTATACCCTAAACCCCAAAACTTCTTTTTATTTTGTCACTTAT
The DNA here is from genome assembly GCA_030180135.1 of Orychophragmus violaceus. Lineage (NCBI taxonomy): Eukaryota > Viridiplantae > Streptophyta > Magnoliopsida > Brassicales > Brassicaceae > Orychophragmus > Orychophragmus violaceus. The sequence goes on from CM058231.1 coordinate 65,197,406, forward strand.
CATTATACTTGTTGTATATTATAGAAAACTAACGATAATTTCTTTTAGAGTATAAATAAGGTTTAGGGTTTGAACCCTAATCCTATACCCCAAAACCATAAATCTAGGCTATAAACTCAACCCTAAAAAACTTAAATCATATACTTGTAACATTAAACCCTAAATCTAAAACATAAATTCCTAACTAGAGAAAAACCCTAAATCTAAAATCTAAATTCCTAACTAGAGACAAACCCTAAACCCTAAATTTATTATTCCTTAATCATAAACAATAGATTTTAAATTTGAAAATCTTACCTCTCTAACCTAAGCCCTAACTATTAACCCTTAAACATTTAACATTATTAATTTTTAATACCTTGACTAATATAACCAAATGAAATACTTTGAAAAATATCTAACAAACATTGAATAACCTATAACTTAATCTAAACCCTAAACCACATATTGTATAATAATACATTAATCTGATGACAAAATTTTTTAAAAGGAATAATATAAAAGAAATGTTAAACTTGAAACTATACTTTATAAACCCTAATTCGTAAACCATAAACCCTAAACCCTAAAAATGGTATTTTTTGGGTACTCTTTATTTTTAAATTTTTTTCTTAAAAATCCTATATAGAAATCCTAATTTTATACCCTTTTTTGGCAACACTAACTTGTACCTATTTATTCTTAAAGTAAACAAAAAAAAATTTCACCTTAACAACCAATTAGAAGAGCTCGCTAAGATCACCATCTCTGACCGTTCGATCAGTTTCGCCATCTCCATCAAACCGTCCATTTTTTACTCGATTACACTAATATCTCTATTAGGAAAACACTTCGGCTCTATGTACCCAAACCCTCTCCGCCGTGAAACAAACAAGTATTTCCTCCGCCTGTAACTATTTCTTGTAATCTTTCTTAATCTCTCTAATATCTCTATTAATCTCTTTTGGGATTTAACCTCTTGAATCGATTTGGATGAAGGAACTATTTGTCGGAGCCGCAAGAAGCAGTGATTGATAAGAGGTACAATCTACTACTGATCATATATGAATTATTAATCACACTTTTCTAATCTTCTTTGATACAATTCCTTTCCATCTCTTGTTGCAGGTTTACTCATTGTTGCACGAACGAACAAAGGTCGAAGAGAATACCAAAGGTTAGATCATCCTAATACTCTCTGTTACAAAAGCCTAGATGAGACAACTGATGTAGTTCTCTGTCTGACTTAGCAACTTATGCATTTCGCTTGTAGTATATTCATCACTTACATGCATGTTTGACAGGTTAAAAACAACTATCTGTCTCATATGAAGAGGTTAGTCTTACATTTCTATCTGGTTTCTTTTTGTTTGTTTTATTTCTATTATTCGATAGTTTCTGACTTTTAATCGTCCTTCACTTTGGCATTGTAGGAACTGCTTATTACAATGGAACCAATGAAAGGACTCGTCTGTGGTCTCCCTGCCTTTGGATTTAAACCGCAACTCCCAAAAATCCCTCAAGTCCCACACCAAAACCAACAAGAAGCATATGAAGATGAGCGAAATGATGTGGAGGAGATTACCGAACGACAGTTTAGAAGCAACTGCGGCTACTTGGTACGCGTTGAGGTTCCTGAAGAGGACATCGAACCAAAATTTCGTGCTGCTATCAGAAACATGAAGATAGCAAGCACCTCCGCACCAAGGAAACGTCCAAAACAAGAACAAGGACAGTCCTCCAAAGGCAAGGCTCCTACACTAGACTAAAGGAATGGTTGTAAATCTCAGTTGCTTGTTTAACTTTATATGGTTATGTATTGGCTTTGTTAATTTTTTCAAACTTTGGTATGCTTGGAACAAGTAAAGAGGAATCCTTTGCCAAAGGTTTTCATTCTCATTTCCATTTTCTTTTCATATTAATATATCAAAATACAATTTTCATTAAAAATCAATATATAAAAAAATAATCAAATCAAATTCAATTTTATTATTTTACAAATACAAATAAATACTATTGCAGAAATAAAACGCTATTCTAGAGTAAACTATAGCGTATTTAAAAACGCTATCAAACAATTGGGTAATGTGTACAAACTATAACAGATAAATAAACGTTGTATTAAGAAAACAAACCAATAACGTTTTCAAATACGCTATCTAAAATGTTATGTAATCGGATATAAGTAGCAAATATAGCGTTAAATAACAAAATAATAACAGAAAGAAAGCGCTATTGTATAATTTAAAATTGCATTTAAAGAAACGCTATCGTATATATAATTATCGTAGCATAATGATAAAGCGCTACAATAGATCTTGGACCTACTAACGCGGGGGCAGACACATCGTTTCTAAATACGCTGCGATAGGATTAGATAGCGTTTTTCGGACGCTATGAATACCCGATTTTCCTGTAGTGCCAAAACGGTTTATCTTCCAAAATTTCAAAACACAGATAACATCTTCACGTTTAGAAGCAACTAATCTCTTTGTGAAATCTTGGGTGAGAGTACTTAAAGCTACACATCTTAGCTGGTTACCCTACAAAATATAAGCCAAAATATATTACAAATAATATTTGCAGATTATACAGAGAACAACTACTCTATAACCTAATAATTGATATTACTGTGAGTCTTTAACGTGAAATATTCTTTTTGATGATGCAGGGTTATCAACTTCTACATGAATGGATCCTGAACTGCACATCTGACCCATTACATTTGCAAAATACATGAATATGTTACAATAGTAAATAAAAAAAAATTATATCAACAAACATCTGACATTCATAACAACAGCAACATTAGTAGGAGCTGAGTAATCTTGGACTTCTTTGATAGTTAAGAAATCAAAGAAATGCTTATCATTAATGGCACCAGTTTCCGGATGCTAGATCCATAACTTATACAGAGAATATATTCAGACTTCGTTGCCCAAAATCTAGAAGAATCATAGGCAACCTTGGCACATCGTATGTCAATCCACTTTCCTTCTTCTCCCTCTAACCCTTTATAGTCGGAAGAATATTCTAGAGCAAGAACCAATTCCATTTTTGTATCCTACATCAACAATGATTGAAATTCGTTTATATATATCTAAATATATATATATAAGAACTTAATATCCACTACTTATAATGTATAGAAAACAAATCTTCTGTTTTCACTTTCCATTTCATCAGTGATAACAAAAATCCAGTAGAACCTTGCCCGTGAAGGTAATACTCATATGCCCTTAGCATTTTACCTTAAAATGCCAATTATCTGTTGATCGGTTAACCTCTGAAAAAAACTGATTCGCTTCATAGATTGTTTTTGTTAGATTAGCAAATTTTCTAAACGGTTGGTGATTTTTAGGAGAAGAGAAATGAGTTTTTGTCTATGAATATAGGAAATTCAAGAGACATTAACTAAACTTAAAAGACACTTCTTTAGAACAAACGGCCTTGAAAAAACCGTCTTCATATCCTTAATGTAACGCTATATGCATTGAACACGCTATCTGTAGAGCATCTCGGTAATTATTATATTTTCCTAAATGATGATAATAAAGTCATCATATCAACTAAAGGATCATTTATTCCTATTAATTTTTACATACCAAAAAACATGCAAATAATAAAGGAGTAGATATATCGATAACCGTAAATCTATATTTTAATTTAAAATCAATACACAATAATGTATGTGTTTCATATCTTGGTCTACCCATTTTATTATGCGTAAGAATGCAATACAAAAATTTATTTATAAAAAAAACAAAAAGCAATGGAAGTATTGATAATGATAAAACAATATAAAATCAAATTCATTTATGTGCATGCTTTTCTTTTGCGCTTGCATTCATTCTATTCTTGTTTTTTCATCTTCCACTCAATCGTATCTCTTATAGGATACGAAATATTGTATGACTGAAAGTAATACACTCCATGTGATGATCTTCGGTGACTACAAATTTAATTAAATATACACATAAGCACGTAATGTTAGACTTATTTCGTAAAAACCATTAATTAGTTAAGTAATACAAATCGGAATACTTACATTAATGATCTTCCACTCTCGAATATCTCTCTTCCATACAAACTTGTTTCCTAAACGATTAATGAGATTGTTTGACCAAGAGGAATATTCTTCATTACTTAACTTCGAATTCGGTGTCTAAATTTAATAAATATGCACATACGAACTTGATGTTAGAATTAACATGGAAACTCAATGTTTATTCAAAATACTAAGTTTTAATACTTACATTAAGGAGATTCCATTCTTCAAATTTTGAGAGTGTCATCTTGTCTAGAACGTGTTGGTAGTTTTGAGATTCTACCTGTTAAGCAGAATTTGCATAATCATGGAGGTTCAAATTCATATATATTTTTTTACCATGTTAATAATAGGAAATCATTACCTTCTTGTAATGTTTGGTATGAAACAATTCTGCAAATTCACGCATTCCACAATACAAACCGATCACCATGCTATTATTGATAGAATATAAATAAATCTTTCGATTATGTGTGTTTTGGAACATGGTAGAGGCTCAATTTATAGGGATCTTTCGTGTTAGAGTTGAACTTATTTGGCCGCAATCTTTTGCTATAAGATTGGTATATGCCAATAGTTTTATTGAGTTGATTTTATCAAAAAAATAATAAATGGTAATTTGCATTTGTTAAGATTTAGTTGAAATGTTTATGATTAATTATTATTATAGAATGATGTCTTTACACAAATGTTAAATGTTTATTTAGGTTAACAAAAATTATACATTAATGTTTCGCATATTCTCATATCGATATTCTCATAGACATTTTTTAAAAAATGTATTTTAACCTTTGCCAAATTGGTTTGTCCAAAACACTATATGGTATCTAAATATATTAATCTATTTAAGTGATTCTGATAGTGATAAAGAAAGTTGTAACATTACTGACATATAAGTTTATTATAAAAAACATAAAAGAACACCGATACTATAATTTAAAAATAGATAAAAGTTTTAAAAGGTATACAAATTTCAATTAATAATTTAGAAGATGAAATGCTCCATACGATTTTCTTCGCTGTATTTCTCAGGAACCGGATTTGGAAATATACAAAAAGAGAAATACATGTATTACTCCTCGATGTATAAAATCAAGATCTATAGATAAATTCAATGTTTTATGAACACAACCTGTTGAGGAGTTGAACAAGATGATAACCTGAGCTCACTTGTACGCCACAAGAGTGCTCTCAGAAGCTTCCTTCCTCTCAGCAAGGTATTTGTGATAGCCTCCCTTTATTTTGAGGCAGAAAATTTTGGAGTCATCCAAGGATGCAGCAGGTATTAGGTGAGAGTCAAGAAGGTTCAAGATGCCGTCGCAGATCTTGCTAAGCTCAGTCTCAATCTTGCCTCTGTAGTCCTTGAGGATTGAAACATGATCATTGTGGCCCCTGTTTTCTTCCTTCTGCTCAATGGAGGAGATGATCCTCTAAGAAGCTCTCCTAGCACCAAAAAATATCATTACAAAGCAGCAGTGATGAGATACGAACTAGAATCTCCATAAAGTAACAAGTTATTCTCAACTAAAAAAAGTAATAAACTTGAATGCAATAAGATTCACACCACAACCGAAGCTAACATGCTAAATTTGAATCAAATAAAACGAATGTGAAATCATTAAATAGTCAATATTTGAGCAGAGAAAGTTGTGTTTATTCTTAACACTTCTAAATCTCTTTTCCAATTCCAAAAGCTCCAAATAGTTTATACCGAACAAAAAGAACAGAAAAGTACTACTAGTAACAATTTCCTAAGATGTAAATTTCCAAATCAACTAGTAGAATCGCTTCCGTGGAAGCCCTGTTGATTTGCTGAAGGTTGGTTTCGTCTCACTATCCATAATCACTTCAACACAGAAAGATAATAATAACAATCAACGAGATGAACACAACATCGTCTTACGAATTACATTTAGATCGGATCTAGCTAAAACGCAAGGACAATATACATGATAAGCTTTTGAAAACGATTTGTTATCACGAAACTTTAAAAAAGAAAAGATTTTTGAATAAACTAAGACGGAATCTTCAGATATGTAACCCAGCACCTAAACCCTAATTTTCCTGAGAAGTTCCCTCAAATAGAAATCAAGAAGCAATGGATTCATAGATACATATAATACTACGTACAAAAAAACACAAACTTACACAAATACTCGACTGCTTTAGTTCTTCGCAACCAAAACCTCCGACAATAAGAAGAGAGGATATCCCAAAGTAGGTTAATATTTTGTTGTGCGAAGTGAAACAATAAGAGAGGGACAATAAATTACCCATTTTCTTAATCAAACGAGGAGAGTCGAGAGAAACTTTCTCTATTCTTTGTCCAAAACCTTATTTTCAAATAGAAAAGCAGAAGTGTTGGATGTGAGATGTGATTGGAGCAGGCGAATCGCGGGAGGAGAGGGAATTAGAGGTAAATCTTGAGAAGAGAGGAACATAAGCAGGAAAAAGAGAGAGACGAGGGAGAGAGGCCGTCGGGAGGTAGAAGATACTATTCGGTCACTGAATCGACGATGGAGAGTGTGAAAAGCTTCTTTGAGTTCTAAAGATTTTTTTTCTTTGTGAATCAAAAAATGTCGTATTGAAAAAAATGAGAATATCAAAACCAATAGAAGGAAAAAGGCTAAGGGGCCGTAACTCTAATATTTTGCGTAAGTGTTTGATATATAATGGTTTTTACTGGTTTTCAGGCCATGATATAAGTCTTTACTTAGAGTCTTTTAGGTATTTTTGTAGTCTTTTGTGTCCTTTACAGGTTTATGCACGTTTGGCGCTTATTTTGAGATATTGGTGCATTTTGGAGCCTATTGGGAATCTGTGCAGAAAAGACGAAGTCGGAGTCCATACTTGGAGTGAGTGTCGATCGACACTACTCTTAGTATCGATCGACACTGATCGCGATTCAGAAATTATACGCGAGTTAATGAAACTTTTGAGGAATTGCAATAAGGCCCAGAAGACTACCATATTTACAGGAAAGCCCAATTCATGTTTTAGCTATTAATTAGGTTTTGTAGCCACTGTTTAGGCTAAGTTTCATTCTACACTTTGTTCTAGAGAGATTAGGAGATTTGGGGCTGGTCTTGTGCTCGAGAGAGACTTGATTTCGAACCCATGTTCTTATTCCTTTGGTTTTATATGATTATTACTTTGATTATGTCTTTTGTCATGATTGCCATGTTTGAGTAGTAACTTAGTTAGATTTAGGGATTCTCATAAAGGTTTTATGCTTGCTTGATAACTGATTGATTAGGATTCACTATCTTATCGTTCATCACCTAAGTTGCGCTTAACACTGGATTCTGGATTGATCACCTAGGGTTTAGATCTGAGATAATTAACAATAACGCGAGAGTGTGAGTTATAATCTGAACGAACTTAGTGTGAGCAATTTGACTAGACGCAAAGAGATTTGGTTTAGGAAAATTGTGAACCGATAGAACCTGTTCTTAATGCTTGTTTAGAACTCTAGGATCACAAAGAGATTTGGATCGCTAGGTTGCTAGATATAGAAATAATCTCAGCGAGAGTTGGATTGTTTAGCATTGTGTTTCTACTTCTTGAACCTGTGTTTAATCTGAATCCGGTTAGTTAAGTATTTTACATTGCATAATTCCCGAGAACTTCCTAAGTCTAGCGCCTTCGCTTATTGAAAGCATCTTCTTGTTTACCTTGCTGTCTTATTTACTGCTTTTCACTTCGTTTCGCTTAGCTTAATTCGATTACTTACAATCTATCGTGTGACCGAGAGTCTCTGTGGGATTCGATACCTTTTATACTATAATTGCATCATATGTGCACTTGCATTAGAATAGAGAGTAAAACATAGACCTATCAAGTTTTTGGCGCCGTTGCCGGGTACTCTTTTAGTTCGCCGATAGATTCAGTATTAGAATTTAGACTAAGCATTTTTTTATTTTTCTAGTTTACTCATGTTCTTGTTTCTGTGGTGTTGCAGGAATCGTATAGTGTCGATCGACACCCTATAGGCATCGATCGACACCAGCCGCGACCAGAGACAGCGAGAGCTTGAGCACTTAGCACGTTTCTCTCTATGGAACCTGTGATTCTTATTCGCGGTGAGGATGGCATTTTACGAGAACACGAGTGTCATATAAGCAACGCGAAGGGTCATAAACTGGATGGGGAAGGAAACCCCATCATACCAGACGTTTTCGTGGGCGCGGAACATCGACGAGAGGAAGATGGTCGCGAGAAGACACTTGCTGACTATAACAGACCAGATCTATTATATGCTAATCGGTCTGCGATCTGACCACCTCCGTTTACCAGAGCTGAATTCAGGCTGAAACCAGAGTACTACGTATTGGTTGGACATCATCAGTTCCATGGTTTTTCTAGCGAGCATCTTATGGATCACATAGAGACATTTGAGGAATTGGCTAGCAGTATCAAAGCTGAGGGAGTTTCTTCTGATTATCTTTTCTGTAAGCTCTTCCCATTCTCTCTTAATGGATAAGCAGCTCACTGGTTGAAACAGCTACCACCAGGATCTTTGACCACTTGGGATGCAGTCAAGAGGGGGTTCCTTAGAAACTTCTATGACGATGCTAGATCCGAACATCTTAGACAAGACCTCTTGACAATCGAGCAGGGACCTACAGAGGCCCTGAAAGCAGCTTGGACGCGTTTCAAGATGTACCAGAGAGATTGTCCACATCATGGTTTCTCTGAGGTTCAGCTGCGGAGCGCATTTTTTAGAGGTTTGGACTTTTGGTATCAGAGGGCTATGGACGCAACAAGCAATGGGTACCAAGACTCCAAAGGAAGCTAAAGAGCTTATTGAGAACTTGATAACTAGCAATAGTGTCAAGAATGCTGACAAGGAGAGGCAGAGATCTGGTGGCAGAGATGATAGCTTGCAGATGGCTGAGATGAAGGACAAGATTGATTCTGTCCACAGCATCCTACTTAGGAAGAGGCAAACCCGATCTGATGCAGAAGCTGAAGAGTTTGCAGAGGTGAATTATATAGCTGGAGCTGATTATCATGGACAAACATACAGAAATCAGCAGAGGCAAGCTTCTAGTTATGCTCTGAGATCGAATGATTATGGCTATTCATCTCACCAAGCTTCCCCATCTAATGAGCATACAAAGATTGAGTCCATGCTTGAGCAGCTACTTCTTGGACAGAATAAGATGACACAAGATCTGAATGGAAAGATGGACTCCATGTATCAAGATCTAAGTGGGAAATTGGAGGCTTTGACAAGAAGAGTTGATACTCTGGATACTAGGATGACTCAAGTGGAAGCCGGTATACAGAAAGAACATGATAAGGCGGTTTTGGTAGAAGATGAAGCTGAGCAGAAACATGATACTAAGGCTTCAGAGCTGAAAAATCCGAGCAGTTTTCGAGATACATACTTTGTGTCGATCGACACGGATGTGTGTCCGTTGACACCACTTTCGAGTTTTTGTGACGGACCGAAATCGACCAAGCTCGACATCAAGGTCGATTCAAATCGATTCAATGTCGATCGACACCACTTCAGTGTCGATCGACACCATGGGCGTAAGCAGCCAGTTTGTCCAGAGAAGCCGAATGTAGCTGAAGAAAAAGTCTACAAACCGAAGATTCTTTTCCCAAGGAGGTCTAAGCAAGAGATTCAGTTAGAAAAGTACATGAAGATGATGAGAGATAAGCTAACTGAAGCCCAATTGATTTATGATGTTAAGAACATTCCTATGGTGAGGAGATGTGTTACAGACATACTTTCTAGTAACATGACTGAACAAGAATGTGTCTTGATGGTCTCTGAAGTGTGCGATGCTGTTATTCATGGTAGGATTCCTGAGAAACTAAAGGATCCAGGGAGTTTTATGCTAGACTGTTCTATCTACAGAGACAGATTCAAGAGGTCGTTGTGTGATCTTGACTCAAGTGTGAACCTCATGCCATACTTTGTGGCTGTGAGATTAGGATTGTTGAACTTCCAGCCCACTAGGATCTCTCTTGTCCTAGCTGATCGATCAAGGAGGTACCCAGAAGGAGTTCTTGAGAACATCCCACTTAAAGTTGGAAATTACTTTATTCCAACGGACTTTGTGGTGCTGAAGTATGAGATTGAGCCTGACGATCCTCTACTGATTGGTAGACCCTTTTTAGCCACTGATGGAGCTGTAATTGATGTGAGACAGAGTTTGATTTCTCTCCACTTGGGAGATCATCCTTTGGAGTTTAAGATGGACAGACTGCAGAGATCCACCATTGATGGACAGAGCTTCAGTGTTGAGATAGAACCAGAGACTGCAATTGGAGAGGAGAAGATGGCGGTTCAAGCTGAGCCTGCTCTAACATCTTCAAAGCTTGTACCTGCTCTTAAGCAGAAAGCTCCAAACATCACACCTAGTCCACATTTCACCAAGCCAAGGTACGCATCCTCTGAACTTAAGTATGCTAACTCTGATGTTGATTTTGCAGGGAATAGAGTCAGGAAACGAAATGTTCCACCTGACCCTGCTATCATTCCCAAGTTCCTCGGTCAGTCTCACGCACACAATGCGTATATGCCACCATGGATGAGGAGAATTTCGCAAAGGCACGCTCTGCCTTTAGCGAAACCACCTTGTTGGGATAGTGTCCTGAAATCACACTTGTACTCACTCCTGTGATAGTTGTGTGTCGAGATCAGACATTCGTATAATACTGGGTGTTTGCAATGCTTTGCTAGAAGCCTCTTGCAATCTGTAGGTTGTGGACTTACTGCCAGTATTATATGATCCTATAGGGTCACACACCTAAGCGAACTGGAAGCTACGACATGGGAATGATCATTGTGGCAATGATCATATTATGTGTATTGAAATACACATAAGAATCGATATAATGGTGTTGTGTCGATCGACACAGCTTGTGTGTCGGTCGACACCGTTTGGATTTTCCGAACAGGCTTTTCGGGTTATGGCTTAATTGAGTCTGGCCCGTTAAGCACGTTTAGGTCGAATAAGACTCAAAAGTTTCGACCTAAAACAGAGAGCCGTCGAGTTTTCTTGATAGAAACACGAGACACACCAGAGAGAATCGATCCCATTGATTCGGCACTAGCATCCCGTTTCCAGCGAGCGTGCGTGTGTATCTGGTAGAGGCAAGGCGTCTGCGTTGCTCCACTGATCTCGTTCACCATCTTCTTCCGCTGCCAAAGGTAAGAACGAGGTTGGTTTTATCATTCAATATATCAAACCCTTAGATCCATAGGGATCCAACAGTGGTATCAGAGCTGCTTAGGGTTTAGCTATTGAATTTGATGCAAAATAATTCGAATCCTGATGTTGTTGAATTGATTTTTGCATGTTCAAATCGTGTTTTCATGTTATATTCTCGGTTTTGTTCCTGTTGAAAAGACGAAGAATTGATGAAAACGCACTGTGTCGATCGACACAAAGCGTGTGTCGGTCGACACGCCGCGGCAGAACGAGTTAAAATTTTTAAGGTTATCGCAGGGTGTCGATCGACACAAAGCGTGTGTCGGTCAACACAGAGCGAAAACTCGTAATAAATTTTAGGGTTTGTCGCAAAGTGTCGATCGACACAAAGCGTGTGTCGGTCGACACAAAGCGAAAATCCGTAAATAATTTTAGGGTTTCGATCTGAGATCGAGTACCCGTAATCCTGCTGCGTCGATCGATACACTGGGTGTGTCGGTCGACACAGGCAAAGAAAGTTGATAGACCGGTTCAATTGGATTGAACAGGTTGTATCACTCGGTTAATTTTGATTAACCAAATTGGTTCTGGTTTGGTCATATCGATCGACATACAGTGTGTGACGATCGACATGGACTGTTAAACCGAACTGGTTCAATTGGATTGAATCGGTTATGTAAATTCGATTCGGTTAGACCGGTTATCGAAGAGCGGTTTAAATTTGATTGCATCGATCGATACCAATGGTTGGCATCGATCGATACAATGCTCGCAGACATGCTAGTTGGACTACATATTTGCATATACCAGAACAATTTAATCCTAAAAGTTGTAGATGAATCTAAACTAAATAAACTGAATGTTTTAAATAAATAAATAAATCCTTGAATGTATATTGGATATGCATCAAGATAAATCGGTTCTTTTCCTCAACTAAATATCAAGTGATCTTGATGTCTTGCCCGATCTTGTCTACTGTCAAGACTCGTTTCGCTGATTGGATAGTCTTGGAGTCCTTGGTATCCACAGCTACATGAGTAAGACAGGTGATCATTGATAGACTTGCAGTGCGACTGTCAATGATCACAAGACCGAAGAGATTGGTTTACTTGACTGGGCCATCAGAAGTTCTGGGCCCAGAGACATCGGAGTGGATATGACATGGATTGTCTTATCTGCGACCAAGAGTTGTACTGGGTACAATTAGAAATGATTTGCTTACCTGGATGACTAAAGTTTGGGTGATGGCGAGTCGTCCACTCGAATTTTGGTGATCTGAGGATCTTGGTTCATTGTATTCATATGAGGAAACATAGTTATGAATACAATGCGAGTTTTCTTATTAGATAAGATTTCTCATTTCCTTGAGCATTATAACTAAAACCTTTACCTCTTTTAATTGCAGCTATGTCTGTCTCAAATCACATCAACACTTTCTCACTAAGATCCGTCCTTGAGAAGGACAAGTTAAATGGATCTAATTTCTTGGAATGGTATCGGAACCTGAGAATAGTTCTCAGGCAGGAGAACAAGGAATATGTCCTTGAAAGAGTTCTCACCGAGAGGCCACGTTCCAATGCTCCGCAGACAGAAAAGAATGCTTGGGATAAGCATTCAGCGGATGTCAAAGATGTTACTTGTCTAATGCTGGTGACCATGAACTCTGAGCTGTAGAAGCAATATGAGAACGTGTTGTCACCCATTGAGATGATTAACAGCCTGAAAGCTTTGTTTCAGGAGCAAGCTTGCACAGAGAGATACCAGACGGTTAAATCTCTCATGGATTGCAAGCTGGCTAAGGACAGTCCAGTAAGTCCTCATGTCCTTAAAATGATGGGTTACATTGATAACCTGGGGAAACTGGACTGTGCCATTAGCCAGGAGCTGGCCACTGACATGATTCTGCAGTCATTGCCGTCGTGTTTTGATCAGTTCATCATGAACTACAACATGCAAAACATGACTAAGACATTGACTGAGTTGCACGGTATGCTGAAGACAGCAGAACCGAATCTCAAGAAGGCTACTCCCAGTGTCCTGATGGTACAAGGGGGTAAAAGGTTTAAGAAACCTAAGAAGGATAAGGGAAAGGCCCAGGTTGTCGAGACTGAAAGTCAAGACAAACCCAAGCCCAAGCCCAAATCCGGGCCTTCTGCTGAGGATAAGTGCAACTACTGCAAATTGGGGCATTGGAAAAGAGACTGCAAGAAGTTCAAGGAAGATTACAAGAAACTGAAGAAGACGTATGATGCGTCTGACTCAGGTATTTATGTTATCGAACTTAATGTTATATCTTCTAGTTCTACTTCGTGGGTATTGGATACCGGCTGCGGTGCTCACATTTGTACTGATGTGCAGGCACTAAGAAACAGTAGAACGCTGAAGAAAGGACAAGTGGAGCTACGAGTCGGGAATGGAGCTAAGGTTGTTGCACTGGCCGTAGGCACCTATGAATTGTCTTTACCTTCGGGCATGATTTTAGCTTTGAATAATTGCTACTTTGTACCTGCGATAAGCAGAAACATAATTTCAGTTTCCGTTTTGGATTTGGAAGGTTTTGATTTTGCTGTTAAGAATAAAGTTTGTTCTTTTAATCGTGATGGTACATTTTATGGTAGCGCCCCATTAGAAAATGGGTTATATGTTTTAAATCAAGAAATGCCTGTCTTTAACATAAATACAAAGCGGTTTAAGTCAAATGACGAAAACCCGACTTTCTTGTGGCATTGTCGTTTGGGCCATATCAATTAGAAACGCATCCAAAGGCTCCATCGAAATGGGCTTCTGGGCTCATTTGATTTTGAATCATGTGAGAAATGCGAATCTTGCTTGGTGGGCAAAATGGCTAGAGCCCCTTTCAACAAACCAAATGAAAGGGCCAGTGACTTGTTGGGCCTTGTTCATACTGATGTATGTGGGCCGATGAGTACTGTTGCCAGAGGAAATTTCAAGTACTTCATTACCTTCACTGATGATTTCAGTAGGTATGGATATGTCTACTTGATGAGACACAAGTCAGAATCCTTTGATAGATTCAAGGAATTCAAGAATGAAGTACAGAACCAACTTGACAAAAGTATCAAAATTCTGCGATCGGATCGCGGAGGAGAATACTTAAGCCAAGAGTTCAGCGACTATCTGAGCGAGTGTGGAATTGTTTCACAACTCACTCCTCCTGGAACACCTCAATGGAATGGAGTGTCAGAGAGGAGAAATCGAACCTTATTAGATATGGTTCGGTCTATGATGAGTCATACTAATCTTCCATTATCCTTTTGGGGATACGCTCTAGAAACGTCTGCGTTTACACTAAATAGGGTGCCATCTAAATCAGTGGATAAGACACCACATGAATTGTGGACTGGGAAAATTCCTAATCCGTCTTTCCTGAAGATTTGGGGTTGTGAGGCTTATGTCAAACGTTTAATCTCTGACAAGCTTGCACCCAAATCAGATAAATGCTACTTCGTTGGTTATCCTAGGGAAACCAAGGCATACTACTTTTACAACCAATCTGAGAACAAAGTATTTGTTGCTCGGGACTGTTCTTTTCTTGAGAGGGAGTTTCTCTCTAAGAAAAATAGTGGGAGTAAAGTACATCTTGAAGAAATTCAAGATGCACAGGAAACTGCTCAACCTGTTGAGGAAGAGCAGCAGTTGGACCCACAAATTTCTGTGGAACCGGCGCCTGTGGAGCCTGAAGTTCGCAGATCCGGAAGGATCCGTCACGAACCCGAGAGATACTACGGATTCCTCGTAACCGACTCGAATGATCTGATGATCATTGATAGTGACGAACCAGCGACCTTCACGAAAGCTATGATGGGCCCGGACTCCGAAAAGTGGCTTGGAGCCTCTAAATCCGAAATGACATCCATGTCAGAAAACCAAGTATGGTCCTTGGTCGATTTACCTAGTGGTGTAAAAGCCATTGAGTGTAAATGGATCTTCAAGAAGAAGATTGACGTGGATGGCAATATACAGATTTACAAAGCGAGATTGGTGGCTAAAGGTTTCAAACAAATTCATGGTATTGACTATGATGAAACCTATTCCCCAGTCGCTATGCTTAAATCCATTCGGATTCTTCTAGCGATTGCCGCTCATTATGATTATGAGATTTGGCAAATGGATGTCAAAACCGCATTCCTGAATGGTATTCTGGAAGAGGATGTGTACATGACACAGCCTGAAGGTTTTGTCGATCCAAAGAACGCTAAGAAGGTATGCAAACTTCATAAATCCATTTATGGATTGAAGCAAGCATCACGGAGTTGGAATCTTCGTTTTGATGAAGCAGTAAAACAATTCGGTTTCATCAAGAACGAAGAGGAAGCATGTGTATACAAGAAGACTAGTGGGAGCAAAATTGCATTTCTTGTGCTATATGTCGATGACATACTCCTCCTCGGTAATGACGTTCCGTTGCTTCAGTCTATCAAGACTTGGCTTGGAAGTTGTTTTTCCATGAAAGACATGGGAGAAGCCGCGTACATTCTTGGAATCAGAATCTACAGAGATAGAACAAACAAGCTTATTGGATTGTGCCAGGACACTTATATCGATAAGGTGTTGCACAGATTCAATATGCATGATTCCAAGAAGGGCTTCATACCAATGTCTCATGGCATAAGTCTCAGCAAGAAGCAGTGTCCGGCGACACATGCTGAGCGAGAACGCATGAATAGGATTCCTTATGCTTCTGCAATAGGATCTGTTATGTATGCCATGCTCTGCACTCGTCCAGATGTAGCTTACGCGTTAAGCATGACGAGCAGATACCAATCTGATCCAGGTGAGGAACACTGGACAGCTGTCAAGAATATTCTCAAGTATTTGAGACATACTAAGGATAAATTCCTTGTGTATGGAGGAAGTGATGAACTTATGGTGAATGGATTCACTGATGCGAGTTTTCAGACAGACAGAGACGATTTCCGATCACAATCTGGATTTGTCTTCTGTCTAAATGGCGGTGCGGTGAGCTGGAAGAGCTCTAAGCAGAATACCGTAGCTGATTCCACAACGGAAGCTGAATATGTTGCTGCTTCAGAAGCGGCAAAGGAAGCTGTTTGGATCAAGAAGTTCATGACTGAACTTGGTGTGGTTCCTAGTATCTTGGAGCCAGTGGCTTTATTCTGCGATAACAATGGAGCCATTGCTCAGGCGAAAGAACCCAGGTCACACCAGAAGTCCAAACATGTTGAGAGGAAATATCATTTGATTCGTGATATTGTCAATAGAGGTGATGTGAAGATCAGTCGAGTTCCGACAGATGAGAACGTCGCTGATCCTCTGACCAAGTCACTCCCAAGGCCTAAGCATGAGAGTCATACGACTTCTGTAGGCATTAGAGATCTTATGATGTAATCTTGATTCTAGTGGGAGTTTTTGGTTATATTTTAAGTTATAATAAGACGCTCTTGTAAACATTCTTTGGAAGTGTTTCAATGAAATTTGATTTCAGCATTATTTATATTGTGATCTAAATAATGGTCCCAAATAAGTTTATGACATATTATAGGTCATCAAGTTGAGGACTTGATCATGAAACCCTATAAGTTAATAAATTATTTTGTCCCTAGTCGAGGTTGTAGAATTGGGACACTAACAACCGGTAGAGACTAGATTGTGAGGTGACTGTTGGCTAAGTTTCATGGAGCCAATGATATGATTATCGCAGTCAATCACATAGATATATGTTAGTGAACATATGATCGGACATGACCCGCTAATGAGAAGTCTACAAGATAGTTATATCTGTGTCATAAGAGATTCTCATTACGACTATAGAGTATAGTCCTTAGACCTGAGTTCATCATGCTTTCTTGCATATGAATTGGTACACTTTGACCTTGTCAAACGTCGACCCGTAACTGGCGACTATAACGGCACTGTTCGGGTGTATCATGAAGTGTGCGTTGAAACAGGGATGGAACAAGATGGAATTTGTCCCTCCTGTATAACGGGAGATAAATATCTCAGGGCCTATCGAAGATTGAATACTGAGAGAATGTGTGGCCGCACTCAAACGAACTGTAGTTCAGTTGTTTGTAATGTTCAGTATGAGATCAGGAGTTCGATAAATACGATGTTGGCTTAATAAGGATGACACAAATCTTGCCTTATGCCAAATCGAGATATAGAGACAAAAGGATTATAGGAATTGATGATTCCAGTACAAGTGGGAGATTGTTGGGATAGTGTCCTGAAATCACACTTGTACTCACTCATGTGATAGTTGTTGGAATTGTGTCCAGTAATCTCGGTACTGTCTCTAGAAAGTAAGAGTATGTCAATGATCAGACATAAGTCACATAATACTGGGGGTCATGATGGCTTGCTAGAGTCCGCTCATGATCTATAAGTCTTGGACTTATTGCCTTTATTATATGATCCCATATGGGTCACACGCCTAAGCTAACAGGAAAATGTGTAGGAACGGTTTAGCAGAAGTACGGTAAAAGTGCTAGGCATTTACTGTACTTAGAGAGAATAAAACGGTTTAGCTACTCTGTGTCGATCGATACACAAGGTGTGTCGGTCGACACAGTGTGCGAATGCCGTCTAGTTAATTGGTGTTTGGGCCAAATGGCCCAAACGAAATCAGACAAGTTTTATAAGCTAAAACTCGAGTTTCTGATCAATTAACCCTAACACTCCAGCCGAAAACTCTCTCTCTCTGCGCCGAATTCCTCTAGTGGTCTAGCAGCTGTTTCCTGTGATCGCGTGTGTGAACCTTTGGAGGATTCATCCCTCGGTGTTTCTCTGATCTCAGACATACCATCTCCTTCCGCTGCAAACAGGTATAAGGTGAGATCATCATTTGTTTCTATTCTGAGAAGAACCTAGATCGCATGTTTAGATTGATATGAATCTAAGAATTGAATCAGGATCAACTAAACAATCCTTCAGTGGTATCAGAGCCAGGTTCTGGTTTTTCTTGTTTAGATTCAATGTTTAGGATTGTTTTCTTGTTTAAAAGTGTTTTGAATCAACTACTGATAAGAGAAACTACTTAAGTAACAAGAATTGAAACCTAAACACACATAAAATTGCAGAAACCAAGCTATATGATTTGGTAGAATGCGATTTCAAGAGGTCTGTATCGACTGCGATCGCATGGATCGATCGATACGATCGCATGGATCGGTCGATACAGCCTATCGGCTAACCCTGTTAACGCGTGAAAGCATCGATCGATGCAGGATCGATGCAGGTTCGATATTGGTGCATCGACCGATGCGGTTGGTGCACATCGATCGACACGGTTAGGGTTTTGGCTCGGTTCAGTGCATACGTGAGAGCATCGATCGATACAGGATCGATGCACGATCGATGCAGGATCGATACTGAGAGCATCGACCGATGTGGTTGATGGATCGATCGACACGGTTGGTTCATCGATCGACATGGTTGGTTTAAGGCTCGGTTTAATTTTGATTAAAATTAATTCGTCCTGGTTTAATAAACAGATTTAATAATTTTATTAAGTCTGGTTAAACCGGGACAAGAAATCCAATGTCGAAAGAATTATTGGATTTAGTGCCTAAACCAGGATTTTCTAATTTGATTTGGTTGGACCAAATAAATTGAGAAAATCCGGTTTAGTAAATAACCGGTTGACAATTGTGGTCATCGTAGTAATTAAAATTTGGTTAGACCAATTTTAATGAACCAGACCGGTTATGTCATTTAATTGGACAATTGGGTCATGTCTTGGACATGGACCAATTCTTGGGCCTCGGGCCAAGAAGTTAAAACAATTGGGCCAATTATTTGAGTCTTTCTTCAGATTAATTTAAAATTTATTTTATAAAGAATATAAATCGATTTTAAATTAAAGTTTCCGATATTTTGAAATTAGAAAGTTTCTGAATTTATAGAAGTTTCTAGATTTGCATGATTCGGATTTTAAATTTCTAAAGTTAGAAAGTTTCCGGTTTTAGAAAGTTTCCAATTTTAGAAAGTTTCAAAAATAGTAGGTTTCCAAAAATGGAAAGTTTCCCGAAATAGTAATCTTCTATTTTGGGAATGAATTTTTAAATAAACCTACGAACCTCAAATAATATCAAGCGTTGGATGTCTTGTCCATTCTATGTCAGCTGTCGAAGCCCATTCAATTGTATTCATGGCCTTACAGTGTGAGGGTGTCTGCTTTTGCGTGGATAAGACGGTTTGTGATTCATAAATGTCATTGGGAGTCCCAGACATTAATGATTACATGACTGTATAGTCTGGTTTTCTTGACTGGGCCATCGGGAGTCCCGGGCCTTGAGACATCAGAGTGGATTGGGCCTCGGGCCCAGATTCACAACCAAGAGTTATATCACGGATATAATTAGCCGATATAGGGCTTACCGATATAAGCTAAGGTTTGGTGACGGCCAGTGGCCCACTTTAATCTTAGTTATATGTGGATCTTGGAATCATTATATTCTATTGAGGGTAACTTATGTTATTGAATATAATGCGTGATTAATCATATTAAATTTAATGCGAGATTAATCATATTGAACATTTTAACTAATAACCTTTTTATCTATATATTTCAGATATGACTACTACAAGCACACAAAACACATTCTCGATCCGGTCTGTTCTCGAAAAGGAGAAGCTGACTGGAACGAACTTCCTGACGTGGTCAAGGAACTTGAGGCTAGTCCTCAAGCAGGAGAAGAAGGATTATGTTCTTCGTGATCCTCTCCCCGAGAGGCCTCCTGCCAATGCCGCCAGGACTCTGCATAATGCTTGGGAAAAGCATTCGTCAGATGAAAATGATGCCTATTGCCTGATGTTGGTGACAATGACTCCTGAGCTGCAAAAACAGTTCGAGAGTGTATTGTCACCTATCGAGATAATGGCAAGCCTGAAATCGCTTTTTCAGGAGCAGGCTAGGACTGAGAGGTTTCAAACTGTTAAGAACCTCTTGGACTGCAAGTTGGCTGCGAATGGGGCAGTGAGTCCTCATGTCTTGAAGATGATGGGTTATCTCGATCATCTTCAGAAACTCGACTGCCCAATCAGCCAGGAACTTGCCTGCGACATCATTCTGCAGTCATTACCTGCAAGCTATGATCAGTTCATTCTGAACTTTAACATGCATGGCTTGAGTAAGACATTGCCTGAGCTTCACGGAATGCTCAAGACTGCGGAGCCCAATTTGAGGAAAACCGCCAAGGACCCCAATGTGCTTATGGTGCAGAAGGGCAAGGGGTTTAAGAAATCCTCTGCTAAGGATAAGGGAAAGGCCAAGGCTGTCCAAGTCGCGGACAAGGACACGCCAAAGCCCAAGCCCAAGTCAAAGGCTGGGCCAACTGACATATGCAGGTTCTGTAAAGAACCAGGGCATTGGAGGAGAGAATGTAAGAAATTCCAGGAAGGTCTAAAGGAATTGAAGAAGAAGACTTTTGAGACTTCTTCAACAGGTATTTTTGTTATAGAAGTTAATACGACTACTTCTGATAATACCTCATGGGTTATGGATACTGGTTGTGGGGCTCATATTTGTACTAATATGCAGGCACTCAGCAACAGTAGAAGGCTGAAGCAAGGACAAGTGGAGCTACGAGTTGGGAATGGAGCGAAAGTTCCAGCGCTAGCTGTAGGCACTTACTTGTTGTCTTTACCTTCGGGATTGATTTTAGAACTCAATAATTGTTATTTTGTACCTGCTATAAGCAGAAATATTATTTCAATTTCTTTGTTGGATTTGGAAGGTTATGATTTTTCAGTTAAGAATAAATTATGTTCCTTCAATCGCAACAATTTGTTCTATGGTTCTGCCCCTCTTATGAATGGGCTTTACATACTCGATCAATCCGCGCCAATTTATAACATTAATACCAAACGGTTCAAACCTAACGAGGAGAACCGAACGTTTCTATGGCATTGTCGTTTAGGGCACATCAGCGAGAAACGCATCAAGAGGCTCCATTCGAATGGACTTCTTGGCTCATTTGACTTTGAGTCATGTGAGAAATGCGAATCCTGCATGATGGGCAAAATGACACGGGCCCCCTTTAATAAACCTAACGAGAGGGCCAGTGACTTATTGGGCCTGATACACACTGATGTGTGTGGCCCAATGTCCACAAATGCAAGAGGAAACTATCAGTACTTCATTACCTTTACTGATGATTTCAGTAGGTATGGATATGTTTATTTAATGAAACATAAGTCTGAATCTTTTGAGAAGTTCAGAGAATTCCAAAATGAAGTACAGAACCAACTTGGCAAAAGCATTAAGGCTCTTCGGTCCGACCGAGGAGGATAATACTTAAGCCAAGAATTCAGTGATCATCTGAGAGAGTGTGGGATCGTATCCCAACTCACTCCTCCTGGAACACCTCAATGGAATGGTGTGTCTGAGAGGAGAAATCGAACCTTATTGGATATGGTTCGATCTATGATGAGTCACACAGACCTTCCTATATCCCTTTGGGGATATGCTCTGCTAACAGCAGTGTTCACTCTAAATAGAGCGCCATCGAAAGCAGTAGCAAAGACACCATATGAATTATGGACTGGAGAAGCTCCAGTGCTGTCTTATCTCAGAATTTGGGGTTGTGAAGCCTATGTCAAGAGATTGATCTCAGACAAGCTTACACCAAAATCTGACAAATGCTACTTCATTGGTTATCCACGGGAAACCAAGGCTTATTACTTCTATCTACGTTCCGAGAACAAGATTTTTTGTTGCCCGGGATTGTAATTTTCTTGAGAGGGAGTTTCTCTCTAAGAAAGACAGTGGGAGTAAGGTACTGCTTGAAGAAATTCAAGATGAACAGGATACTGCTCAACCTAATGAGGAAGAGCAGCAGGAGGACCTACAAGAAATTGTAGAGCCTGAACCTGTAGTACCTGAAGTTCGAAGATCCGGGAGGATCCGTCACGAACCCGAGAGATATCAAGGATTCCTCGTGACTGACTGTCATGATCTTTTGATCATTGATGGTGATGAACCATCGAACTTCAATCAAGCCATGATGGGCCCAGATTCCTCTAAGTGGCGCAAGGCCACTGATTCCGAAATGGACTCCATGTCGGTCAACCAAGTGTTTTCGTTGGTTGACTTACCCGCTGGTGTAAAAGCCATCGAGTGCAAATGGATCTTCAAGAAGAAGATTGACGTGGATGGAAATGTCCAGATTTATAAAGCCAGGTTGGTGGCAAAAGGTTTCAGACAAGTCCACGGAGTGGATTACGATGAAACCTATTCACCAGTGGCTATGATGAAATCTATTCGGATTCTACTAGCAACTGCAGCTTTTCATGATTATGAAATTTGGCAGATGGACGTGAAAACCGCCTTCCTGAATGGAATTCTGGAAGAGGATGTGTATATGACACAACCTGACGGTTACATAGATCCAAAGAATGCTGGGAAAGTATGCAAGCTTCATAAATCCATTTATGGATTGAAGCAAGCATCGAGGAGCTGGAATCTTCGTTTTGATGAAGCGATCAAGCAATTTGACTTCATCAGAAACGAAGAAGAACAATGCGTGTATAAGAAATCTAGTGGGAGCAAGATTGTATTTCTTATTTTGTATGTCGATGACATACTGCTTCTCGGAAACGACGTTCCAATGCTGAAGTCCGTAAAGGACTGGCTTGGAAGTTGTTTTTCCATGAAAGACATGGGTGAAGCCGCATACGTTCTTGGAATCAGGATCTACCGGGATAGATCTAGAAGGCTGATAGGCTTGTGTCAAGATTCATACATTGACAAAGTCCTACAAAGATTCAGCATGAAGGATTCCAAGAAGGGCTTCACGCCGATGGTACATGGCACAACGCTAAGCAAGAAGCAGAGCCCTACGACGGCTGCTGAGCTTGAGCGCATGAAGAATATTCCTTATGCATCTGCAATAGGATCTGTCATGTATGCCATGATCTGTACTCGTCCTGATGTTGCTTATGCATTGAGCATGACGAGTAGATACCAGTCAAATCCAGGTGAAAACCATTGGATTGCCGTAAAGAATATCTTGAAGTATCTAAGACATACTAAGGATAAGTTCTTAGTGTACGGTGGAAGTGATGTGCTTAAAGTCAGTGGATTCACGGACGCAAGTTTCCAGACAGACCAAGATGATTTCCGGTCACAGTCCGGTTATATCTTTTGTCTGAATGGCGGTGCAATCAGTTGGAGAAGCTCCAAGCAAGACACCGTTGCAGATTCCACCACAGAAGCTGAATATATCGCCGCCTCAGAAGCTGCGAAGGAAGCTGTTTGGATACGGAAGTTCATTATTGAACTAGGTGTGATACCAGATGCGGCTGAGCCTCTGGCACTGTTTTGTGACAACAATGGTGCTATAGCTCAGGCAAAGGAACCAAGATCACACCAGAAATCCAAGCATGTTCTAAGAAGATTTCACTTGATACGTGACATCATTAATAGAAAGGAAGTCAAGATCAGCCGAGTTCAGACAGATGATAACGTCGCTGATCCGTTGACAAAGCCACTCCCAAGGCCTAAGCTCGAGTTTCTGACTGAAGCTGTAGGCATTAGAGACATAGAAATGTAATCTAAATTTGAGTGGGAGTTTGAGGGCTTTTATTTAGTTATTTGATATGTTCTTGTAAAACATTCTTATGTTTAATGAAATTATTATTTCAAGATTATTTTAACTGTGATGAAATAATCGTTCCAAAGTGATATGAACCATTTTATAGGTCATCGAAGTAAATGACTTGATCTTGAGTCATCGAAGTCATTTAGCTTGTTCATGAGACCCTATATTTGATAGATGTTTATATCATCCCGTCCCTAGTCGAAGGTTGTTGAAATTGGAACACCAACAACCGTGTGAGACTGGATTGGTACGTGACTCATGACAAAGTCTCAGTGTGTCATAGATGCGCGGCATCAAAGTCAGTACATAGGTGTATGTTTGGGAACATACGACCGGACAAGACCCGCTTATAAGAACTCTTCAGGATATTTATATCTGTGTCATAAGAGATTCTTACTACGACTATAGAGTATAGTCCTTAGACCTGAGTTCGCATGCATGTGACTGCACATGGACTGATGCACTTTGATCATTGTCTAACGCTATCGTTCTGCGATAGTTATAAGGACCTTGTTTGGGTACATTATGAAATGAATAGTTTACAGTGATGGAACAAGACGGAATTTGTCCCTCCAATATAAATGGAGTGAATATCTCTAGGCCAATCGGAGATTTGAATACTGGAAAATGCATGGCCATGCTCAAACGGACTTTCCCGAGTCGTTTGGATTGTCAGTATCAAATCAGAGTCCGATGAACAAGATTAGGCTTTATAAGGATGACACCAATCTTGCCTTATGACTAATCGAGATATTGTGACAAAAGGATTATGAATACAGAGATTCCAGTACAAGTGGGAGATTGTTGGAATTGTGTCCAGTAATCTCGGTACTGTCTCTAGAAAGTAAGAGTATGTCAATGATCAGACATAAGTCATATAATACTGGGGGTCATGATGGCTTGCTAGAGTCCGCTCATGATCTATAAGTCTTGGACTTATTGCCTTTATTATATGATCCCATATGGGTCACACGCCTAAGCTAACAGGAAAATGTGTAGGAACGGTTTAGCAGAAGTACGGTAAAAGTGCTAGGCATTTACTGTACTTAGAGAGAATAAAACGGTTTAGCTACTCTGTGTCGATCGATACACAAGGTGTGTCGGTCGACACAGTGTGCGAATGCCGTCTAGTTAATTGGTGTTTGGGCCAAATGGCCCAAACGAAATCAGACAAGTTTTATAAGCTAAAACTCGAGTTTCTGATCAATTAACCCTAACACTCCAGCCGAAAACTCTCTCTCTCTGCGCCGAATTCCTCTAGTGGTCTAGCAGCTGTTTCCTGTGATCGCGTGTGTGAACCTTTGGAGGATTCATCCCTCGGTGTTTCTCTGATCTCAGACATACCATCTCCTTCCGCTGCAAACAGGTATAAGGTGAGATCATCATTTGTTTCTATTCTGAGAAGAACCTAGATCGCATGTTTAGATTGATATGAATCTAAGAATTGAATCAGGATCAACTAAACAATCCTTCAATAGTTGTGTGTCGAGATCAGACATTCGTATAATACTGGGTGTTTGCAATGCTTTGCTAGAAGCCTCTTGCAATCTGTAGGTCGTGGACTTACTACCAGTATTATATGATCCTATAGGGTCACACACCTAAGCGAACTGGAAGCTACGACATGGGAATGATCATTGTGGCAATGATCATATTATGTGTATTGAAATACACATAAGAATCGATATAATGGTGTTGTGTCGATCGACACAGCTTGTGTGTCGGTCGACACCGTTTGGATTTTCCGAACAGGCTTTTCGGGTTATGGCTTAATTGAGTCTGGCCCGTTAAGCACGTTTAGGTCGAATAAGACTCAAAATTTTCGACCTAAAACAGAGAGCCGTCGAGTTTTCTTGATAGAAACACGAGACACACCAGAGAGAATCGATCCCATTGATCCGGCACTAGCATCCCGTTTCCAGCGAGCGTGCGTGTGTATCTGGTAGAGGCAAGGCGTCTGCGTTGCTCCACTGATCTCGTTCACCATCTTCTTCCGCTGCCAAAGGTAAGAACGAGGTTGGTTTTATCATTCAATATATCAAACCCTTAGATCCATAGGGATCCAACACACCTGACATCTGACCATCTGCCACAGTCAAGCTAATAACCTTAAACAAGAGCTGAGTGGGAGGCAACCCACTGTTGGGTCAGTTTTTCTTTTCTTTTTGGTTTTTAATTTTGTTACTTTGATTTTTCTGGTTTTGGTGTTTCAGTACGAGATGAACAGGTTGCAGACAGCAGTGTCGACCGACACCCCCACAGTTTCGGTCGACACCAAACTCCAAACACGGACAGAAATCGATCACGCTCGATTAGGAGCAAATCGATGTCGACCAAAGCCTTGTGTCGCTCGACACTGGCTGGGTGTCGGTCGACATCGATTGCGACAACAAGTAAGATTTCTGATTCTCAAAGTTTTGGTTATGTTATGCCTTTTCTTCCGAACCCGTACTGCGATTGCACTGGGGACAGTGCAGTTTAAGTGTGGGGGAGGTAGCTACTGACATTGTGTTTTGTTTTCTTAGAGTCAGTCCCATGTTTTCACTAGTTTTCAAAAAAATTTATTGAGTCAAAATCAGTGTGAAACTATGATTTTTCGAGGAAATTTTCAAGTTTAAAAAGGGAACTAAGTGATCATTGGACAGACTTGTAGGAGCTCTATGACTATTAGAAAACCCCAAACAGATCAACCTACCAAGGACACCCATATCTAAACAGGTATTCAGAGGATCCATTACTATTCTCACTTTAATCCTGACTTTAATTTCTCGCTTAGGGGCTTGGTAATCTTTGGGTCGGATTCCTTTGATGTATTTGGAACAGCCTATGATCCTGTTTTAAAGTATGGTTTCTGATTTTCCCCTCCCTTGAAAGTAAAAAAAAAAGAGATAAAAACCGAGGATAAGCTAGTAGCTTCGAAGTGGTCACGGGAGTGGTAGCCTCCTGTGTATCCATGGAAAGATCCAAAGTCAAACCCCAATAAAAAGGGAAGAGCACTGATAGAAAAAATAAAATGATACCCAGTGGGGAAAATCAGTGGTAAGGGAGAAAGGGAAAAGAAAGAAACCAGAAACCGACAATTTGGTGGTTAGATACTGAATGGGTGGAGTCCATGTGTCCTTTGATTCGATACTCCCTCTGTGAGACCGCACTTAATTGTATACAGAGGCTAGTGTGGTGAACTTGAATGTCCTAATTTGATTGTGGAGTTTACTTGGGACAGTTGCTAAGTGTGGGGGAAGTATATTGTGGTTTTGAGTCCTATAAGATGTTTTCATGTGTGTTACTAAGTGAATGCGAATGCGAAAGTTTCTAGGACGAAATGAGTTTCCGTGTTTTCAAACCTCTTTTCATATGCTTTGGTTCTTTACTTTCTTGAGGGCAAGCAAGAGCTAAGTGTGGGGGAGTTGATATATCATGGTTTTTACTAGTTTTCAGGGCATAAAACCTTTTCTTGAAGAGAGTTTTGGAGATTATTACTTTGATTATTACTCAAGAGAGACTTGATTTCGAACCCCTGTTCTTATTCCTTAGGTTTTATATGATTATTACTTTGATTATGTCTTTTATCATGATTGCCATGTCTGAGTAGTAACCTAGTTAGATTTAGGGATTCTCACAAAGGTTTTATGCTTGTTTGATAACTGATTGATTAGGATTCAGTATCTTATCCTTCATCACCTAAGTTGCGCTTAACACTGAATTCTGGATTGATCACTTAGGGTTTAGATCTGAGATAATTAACAATAGCGCGAGAGTGCGAGTTATAATCGGAACGAACTTAGTGTGAGCAATTTGACTAGATACAAAGAGATTTGGTTTAGGAAAATTATGAACCGATAGAACCTGTTCTTAATGCTTGTTTAGAACTCTAGAATCACAAAGAGATTTGGATCGCTAGGTTGCTAGATATAGAAATAATCTCAGAGAGAGTTGGATTATTTAGCATTGTGTTTCTAGTTCTTGAACCTGTGTTTAATCTTAATCCGGTTAGTTAAGTATCTTACATTGCATAATTCCCGAGAACTTCCTAAATCTAGCTCCTTCGCTTATTGAAAACATCTTCTTGTTTACCTTGCTGTCTTATTTACTGCTTTTCACTACGTTTCGCTTAGCTTAATTCGATTACTTACTATATATCGTGTGACCGAGAGTCTCTGTGGGATTCGATACCTTTTATACTATAATTGCATCATCTGTGCACTTGCAGTAGAATAGAGAGTAAAACTTAGACCTATCAGTGTTTGAGAGGGAAACCAAATGCATAGAAAAATAGGCTCCAAATCTCATTTTACTTCCCGCTAAAGTTAAATTACGAGACAATGTTGATATAATGATGTAATAGAGTATCTCATCCCAGCAGACACCTTACAATAGCACTTAAGGAAATCGTGCTATCTTCATGTGTTATCAGTGCCAGTTTTTTTGCAGTGAAAGTCAGGATTGTTAGTTTGATCATAGACAATGGTTGAAAGCTCTTCTTCTCCTTTAAACCAAGTAAAACTTAAGTTAATACAACCAAGAAAAAACTTCATAAACATTTTATAGAATGCAGAACTTTCTATATGAATCAATCATAAACCAAAACATTTAATACACAATACAATAATTTTCAATTATTCACACACAAAATTTCAATGCTAACCCGCTTCATGTCTAATGAAGAAACATCTAAGAATCACAAAGACATGTCTTTCGGCATCATCCGAAAACCTTTTTATCAACTCCTTACCATCTCTCCCAATGAATAAACACTGAACGCTCTGGAGGCTAGTTAAAAAGAAATTGTTAACTATTATTAGAGACAAACAACAAAACAACTCATCAAAATATAGGATTAAGATCGTCTCACTTTAGATCGCGAATGGTAAACTGCAACTTTGGCCCTGCTCAATAGTCTTGGAGCTTTCCAACATGGGTTACAACACCAACGACATCTATAAAGTGAAAAATATCAATTAGAAAACACATGTAAATAACATGATTATTATAATTCCAAGCACAATATTGACGTTTTGAGATATCTTTAGGATATATATCATAAACCCTCCGATCTAAGATATCCGAAATTGACGTGTAAATAATAACACGAACATCAGGAATACCATGATAAGTCACACAGAAATATGTATCTGATGTCAAAACCAGCTTGAAGTTATGAGGATTCAAGTACATATATTGTGGTGAAAGAACTACTTGATGATTTGTAAGGTTAAACCAACGACTCTCAAACCAAGTTGAATCGAGAAATTTGTCAACATCAGAGGCATGAACAACGGGCTCTATCTTGATACCCTAAATCCCAAACATTACTCGGTCAATAAAAATGCAAGAATAAAAAGATAACAAACGAAAATAGAAAGAGATATTACCTCTTCATCGACTAAAATCATTGACATTTTTGGATCTCCAACGGAAGAAGCACACATCCATATACGCAGGAGAAAAACTTTAATATCCAAAAGAAATAGGACATCGTTGTTGACAACCGGAAGAGACATGGTTGATCTTTGCTGGTTATTTTGAACAAAATATAGAAAGAAAGTTGTAAACAGTAGAATATGAATCGTCTAGGGCAAGAACCTTTATATATTATAAAATTTATGAGAAAAAGTGTAAAGATAAAAAAAGACAACTCTTGGTTTAGTATAGATGTTTGGGACTTATTCGTTTTTTACTATTATTAACCACCGTATTTTTTTATTATTATCAATTAATAATTAGAAATAATTACCTATTCGTTTCAAGTTGGTGAAACAAATCTGCAAAACTTTATTCGAAATATTGGGACTAATGGGAAAATCAAATGTATGGGCAAAAGTCATAGTTATCGTACTTTATCGGGACTATCGGGACTAAACCTTATACGGTATTCAAAAGAGTATTTACCAAATAGATTGTTTCACCACCAAATCAATGTCTATAGTAATAGACAACACTTATTCGGACTATAGGCTCATTAGGACAACCGGAACATGTGATGTGAACTAACAACGTCTTGACAAAAACCATCAATCGGACTTTTAGATCTCAACTATAAATTCACACTCCTTTTATAGTAATTCTCAAACGTTTGTTAGTTCACCTCTCATTAAACCTTAGCTTTATGATAACCGAGCTTCTTTTTCATGCGCCCAAACGAATAAAACAAAATTAAAAACAAAAAAAACATAGAAATCCATATTAAATCGTGAAGAAGAAGAAAGTAATAAAAATGACAACGGATCATTTGATAAAACTTTTAATGACCCGAAAGAAGACTGCCATAGCCAATGAGAAAAAGAAAAAAAAAGAGAGAAAGCTTCTTGAAAATCGATTGTTTACCATCAAATCAATGTCTACAGTAATAGACAACACTTATTCAGACTATAGGCTCATTAGGTCAACCGGGGGACATGTGATGTGAACTAACAACGTCTTGGCAACAACCATCAATCAGACTTTTAGATCTCAACTATAAATTCACACTCTTTTCTATAGAAATTCTCAGACGTTTCTTAGTTCACCTCACATCATTAAACTTCATATTCTTCTTTCAAGCGCCCAAACGAATAAAAAAATTAAAAACAAAAAACATAGAAATCCATATAAAATCGTGAAGAAGAAGAAAGTAATATAAAAGATAATGGATCATTTGATAAAACTTTTAATGATCCGGAAGAAGATTGCCATAGCCAATGAGAAAACAAAAATAGAGAAAAAGCTTCTTGAAAATCGATTGTTTACCACCAAATCAATGTCTATAGTAATAGACAACACTTATTCAAACTATAGGCTTATTAGGTCAACCGGGACATGTGATGTGAACTAACAACGTCTTGGTAACAACCATCAATCGGACTTTTAGATCTCAACTATAAATTCACACTTCTTTCTATAGAAATTCTCAGTCGTTTGTTAGTTCACCTCACATCATTAAACTTTAGATTCTTCTTTCATGCGCCCAAACAAATAAAATAGAATTAAAAACCAAAAATATAGAAATTCATATAAAATCGATAAGAAGAAGAAAGTAATATAAATGACAATGGATCATTTGAAAAAACTTTTAATGATCCGGAAGAAAACTGCCATAGCCAATGAGAAAACAAAAATAGAGAGAAAGCTTCTTAAAAATATGGAACATGCAAACGATTATGTTTCTAGGCCACCCCAAGCTCACCTTATATAGGATTTCACAAACTTCTCTCGAAAGCTTAGTATATGCCATAGAATATATTTTTTTCAAATTCGAACTAATAAAATATTGGAAAGATATTGTGCTTTTTTTAGGAAAGTGAATTGATTAATTGAATTAAAATCGATTTGATGGTATTCCCGTAAATAAGTTCAACTCCAAATCCTTTAAGTTATTTTTGGATTTGCCATGTCACCATTTCCACGTCATCATTATCCTGTTCTAGAGCTCTCTCGTGTTGACACATCAGCTTTCGCCAAAAATTACTTCTCATTTAAAGGTATAGATATAAAAAAATTCAACTAGTTATCCGTTAATTTTTTAATCTCTCCGTTTAAAATACCGTTAAATCAAAACGTGCAATCTGAAAAATGAAAAAAGGACAAATACTTTTTAAGAATTACATGAATTTTATTTAACACAAATATTTTTAATGTAAATACCCCTCAACTAAAGATGATTTTGATAAAAACTTCTCAACTAAAACTTAATATAAACCCCTTCAAACTAATTATTTTAATGTTTTAATTCCTCGTTTCAGTATGTTTTCATATCTCAAATCCTCAGTTATTAATGCTATATGTATCAAGTTATCCTTGTCGGTTAGGATTGGCGGATAGAAGCCTAGAACCAGAATGTGGGCAATCAATCGAGAATAGATCGTGGATCAAGGCGCAGTTAACGCCCATGACCTGATTGCATTTGTTACTATCGGTCTTGATCCGCGAACCGTCCTTAAGCTGACAAGGATCGCTTGATACACTTAGCATTAATAATTGAGGATTTGAGATCTGAAAGCATATTAAAACAAGGGTTTAAAACATTAAAAATAATTAGTTGAAGGATTTTTACGTTAAATTTTTTGTTGAGGGGTTTTTTTTTAATCAAAATCATCTTTAGTTGAGCTATATTTTAATTAAAAATATTTGTGTTGAATAAAAAAAAATCATATCGTTCTTAAAAATACTTATTATCTTTTCATTTCTCAGAACGTACCATTTTAATTTAATGATATTTTAAATGAAGGATTTTTAATTAAAGGTTTTTTATCCGACCATCTTTAATTGAAATTGAACGTTTTTCACTAATTTCCCTTATATTTAACATCAATATCACGATCAAGAATCTTTTGGTAAAAAATTCAGTAGAAATTATAAATCAATATGCCTTCGGAAGATTATAGAAGACCGCCTAAGAAAAATGTTGACCATTAAGTTTTTTTTTCCTATAATTAACACGAATAAAAAAATGCAAGTATTGTTTTGGACCCCCACTTAGTTCAGATAAATATAATGGCGGGGTTACAACCGACCAAATTAAATGAGTTTTGAATAATATACGTCTCAAGTATATTAGGGGCTGTTGCCTTTATTTTTAAACCATAAGACGTAAAAAAAAAAAAAATTGTACACAAGATTCATAATTACACGTATTCATTAAAAATTGAATGATTTTCTCAAAAACCATTCGTTTCTTTTTTTTTAACACTGAATTTTCATTGAAATGGTGCCTCAAATAAGGTGAGAACAACATACTGTAGCCTCAGAAGAGGGAGATACAGCCACGCAAAGAAAAAATTAAAAACCATGGAAAAACAGAGTTTAAACAAAAACCTAAAGATACCAGTAGGCATCAAAAAACACATCACCAGAATGAGGAGTAGAGATGCACGTTCTTGGTGATTGTAGGAGATCCAGAAGGTAAGCTCATTCTTTTGAGGAGAAAAGATGGTTGTACCCATTTAGTTGCTTGTGTTGGGAATGTCCTGAAATCTATTGTACTTACTCTAAGTGATAGTTGTATTGTCGAGATGAGACAATCATATAATACTAGGTAGTCATAATGCTTTGCTAGAAGCCACTTATGATCAATGAGTTTAGAACTCATTGCTAGTGTTATATGATCCTACAGGGTCACACACCTAAGCAAACTGGGCGTTAAAGACGAGGTTGATCATTAATGTAATGATCCAGTGAATGCATATGTGATATGCATTCGATATCAATGTTCTGGGACAGCATCGATCGTTGCAGAGAGTGCATCGATCGATGCACTCGCGGATTAATCAGATTAATTCGGTTTAATCGCTGGTTAATTCCGTTATGGTTTAAGTCGACATATATAAGATATATGCTCGACCTAAACTGATTTCTAACCTAATTCACAGCCACCAGAACTTGAATAGAAACCTCTGAAGAGATTGGATCTCTATAGGCACTAGCATCCCTGCTGTTCAGTTTGTGTGCGTGTGGATACCAGTAGAGGCGCAGCATTTGAGGCGCTTTAGATCTCTATTATCTGCAAATCTTCCGCTGCTAATCACCAGGTAATTCTGAGATCCCAATGATTCAATTACATGAACCCTAGATCCTAGGCTTGGAATTCAGACCAGGTTGCCTAATTGGATTAGGATCTGCTAGAAATTCCTTCAGTGGTATCAGAGCTTTAGGGTTCCATTGAATTTGTAGCATGTTGATTAGATTAGTTGAATCTGAATCTGTGTATGGTTGATACAAACTTGCTAAAATTCGTTTTCATAAAAAACCTAGTTTAGGGTTTGTTCGAAAAACGTCTTAGGGTTTTTCGCATGGTGTCGATCGTTGCCAATCCGGCATCGATCGACACAAAGCGAAAACCCGAATGAAATTTAGGGTTTTTCGTATGGTGTCGATCGATGCAGGGCGAAAACCCGAATAAACCTTAGTTTTCGCCTAGTGTCGATCGACACAAGCGTTGCATCGATCGACACAAACCTCGCGAGATTGATGAATCGGTTCAATTGGATTGGACCGGTTATCGAGCTTGGTTAATGATGGTCGAACACTGTGAATGGTTTAATTGCGATTGGTTTGATTAGGTTAGCATCGACGGGTGCTAATGTAGCATCGATCGACGCTGACCGGTATTCAAAACCGGATCAATTGGATTGATCGGTTATCGCGGATTGCTTTTGGTTATTCTGCATCGATCGACACTATAGTAGTGTCGGTCGACATCAGATTTGATGGTTTAGGTTATGGAACCTGAAACCACAAGACCAAACCAAGACAAATCATTTAATTAGGAGAATTAAAACATAATAAAACTGAACGTTTTAAATGGTTCTGTTCCTCAATCAAATATCAAGTGATACTTGATGTCTTTCCAATCTTGTCAACTGTCAAGACCCATTTAATTGTGTGATAGACTTGCAGTGCAAGATGTTCACAATTACATGAGTAAGACAGAGGTAATCGTGTTGATGGATTTGCAGTGCAAGACATTGACAATTACATGACTAAAGAGATTGGTTTACTTGACTGGGCCATCAAAATCGTTTTGGGCTCAGAGACATCAGGTGGATTGGGCATGAGATGTCAATCCACAACCAAGAGTTATATTGGATATAACTAGCAAAGAGTTGCTTACCTAGATAGCTAAAATTTGGGTGATAGCCAGTGGCTTACTCAAGTTTAGTGAAGTATGGGTCTTGGATCATTGTATTCATCTGAGGAAACATTGTTTGAATATAATGCGAGTTTTCTTAATAGTTAAGACTTCTCATTTCTTGAACATCATAACTAAAACCTCCCTCGTTTTTCAGCTATGTCTAGCACAAACCATCGTAACAATTTCTCCTTGCGATCCGTCCTTGAGAAGGACAAGTTAAATGGATCCAACTTTCTTGAATGGTATCGGAACTTGAGAATTGTTCTCAAACAGGAGAAAAAGGACTATGTCCTTGAGAAAGTTCTCCCCAGAAAGTACCGAGCCAATGCCTGGCAGTCAGATAAGGATGCTTGGGATAAGCATTCTAATGATGCGGTGGATGTGAGTTGTCTCATGTTGGCTACCACGAACTCGGAATTGCAGAAGCAATATGAGTACGTGGAGTCGCCAAAAGAGATGATCACTGGCCTGAAAAGTATGTTTCAGGAGCAGGCACGAACTCAGAGATACCAGACGGTTAGATCTCTGATTGAGTGCAAGCTACCAAAGGGCGAACCAGTTAGTCCTCATGTCATTAAGATGATGAGTTATATTGATAACCTGGGGAAACTGGATTGTCCCATTAGCCAAGAGTTGGCTACTGACATCATTCTACAGTCACTGCCGTCAAGCTATGATCAATTTGTTATGAATTATAACATGAACAACTTGACGAAGACGTTGACTGAATTGCATGGGATGCTTAAGACTGCTGAACCTAACATCAAGAAGGACACCCCAAATGTCCTTATGGTACAAAAGGGTAATAAGTTTAAGAAACTTGGTAAGAACAAAGGTGATGGCAAGACGAGCTCGATTGTGAATCCAAGCGAGTCTGGCCATGTTCCTAAGGTTAAAACCAGTCCTTCTGAAGATGTTAAGTGCCGTTATTGTAATGGTTATGGGCATTTGAAAAGAAACTGCAATAAATTCTTGGAAGATTATGAGAAGCTGAAGAAGACGTACGAGACTTCTTCTTCAGGTATTATGTTATAGAAGTAAATGTTACTTCTTATAATCCTACTTGTTGGGTATTGGATACCAGCTGTGGTACTCATATTTTGTGAAAATGTGCAGGGCCTGAGCAAAAGTAGGACAATGGAGAAAGGACAAGTGGACCTATGAGTGTGAATGGAGCAAGAGTTGCTGCATTAACCGTAGGAGTATTTCATTTGTTTTTCCTTTTATGGCATGTTTTGAACTTGAAACTGCTACTATGTAACTGCTATGAGCAGAAAGATTATTTCTAATCCTTGTTTGGATATGGAAGGATATCAGTTCTCAAATCAAGAATAAGTGTTATTCAATTGATTACAATGATATATTTTATAGTAGCAATCCATTAGAGAATGGAATTTATGTTCTAAACAAGAATGTGCCTAACTATAACATAAATACCAAGAGATTCAAGTCAAATGATACGAATCAAACTTCTTTCTAGCATTGTCGTTTTGGGCCAAATAAATGAGAAACAGATTCAGAAGCTCCATAGTGATGGGCTTTTGGGCTCATTTGATTATGAATCATAATGAGTAAAGTGAATCTTGTTTATTGGAAAACGACAGAGGCCCTTTTCAACAAAGGTAGTGTCGATCGATACATGTATGCAACGATCGATACAGGTTGCGAACGAACGGATAAAATGAATGGGCCATAGGATTATTGGGCTTTATACATACGGATGTACATGGCCCGATAAGCGCAAATGCTAGAGGAAATTTTCAGTACTTCATTACCTTTACTGATATTTTCAGAAGGTACGGTTATGCCTTATTCATAAGGCATAAGTCAGAATCTTTGAAAAGTTCAAAGAGTTCCAAAATGAAGTACAGAATCAATTTGGCAAAGGTATTAAACCTCTACGATGAGATCATGGAGGTGAATGCTTAGGTCAAGAATTTAGTGATCATCTGAGAGATTGTGAAAGTGTTTCAGAATTCACTCCTCCTGTATCAGACTTTATTAGATATGGTTCGATCAATGATGAGTCACTTAGATCTTCCATTATCCTTCTAAGAATACGCTCTAGAAATGTCTGAGTTTACTTTAAATAGAGTTCCATCAAAATCAGTTACAAAGATACCACATGAGATGTGGAATGGAAATGTTTCTGATTTATCCATCATAGAGATTTGGAGTTGCGAGACTTATATAAAACGTCTAATCTCTGATAAGCTCACACCCAAATCTGATAAGTGCTACTTCATTGGTTGTCCTAACAAAACCAAGGCATGTTACTTTTACGACTAGTTCGAGAACAAATTGTTTGTTGCTCGGAACTATGTTTTCTTGAGAAAGACTTCTTTCCAAGAAGAACAGTGGGAGTAAAAGTACAACTCGAAGAAATTCGAAAAACACAGGAGACTGCTCAACCTGATGAGGAAGAGCAGCGGTTGGATCTACAAAGAGTTGTAGACCTGCACCTGTGGTGCCTAGAGTTTATAAAAGATCTGGTGAATGTATATTCGATATACATTTAAATGGCGAGTTTCTGAAGAAGTGTCGATCGACACAAAAGTTGCATCGATCGACACAGGTCGCGAACCAAATATTGATTTTGGTTTATGACTTATTTAACTACGGTTTAAATCTTGTTAATTAGGTCGTGGTAAAAGTATACATATGAGATATGTGTGCGCGACTCTTACAGAAAATTGAAGCTCGCAGATCCGAAAGGATCCGTCACGAACCCGAGAAATATGGATTTCTCGTAACCAATTGCCGTGATCTACTGATCATTGAAAGTGACGGGCCTGAGAATTTTGAGGAAGCAATGATGGGCCTTGACTCCGAAAATGGCTGAAAGCCGTTGAATCCGAAATGGAATGGTTATTTTCAGATGTACAAAGCAAGGTTGGTGGCAAAAGGTTTCAAGTAAATTCATGGTATTGACTGTGAAGAAACCTAATCCCAGACACCGTGCTTATGTCCATTCGGATTCTCCTAGCAACCGCCACTCATAATGGTTATGAGATCTGGCAGATGGATGTGAAAACAGTTTTCCTTAATGGAATTCTGGAAAGGGATGTGTACATGACACAACCTGAAGTTTTTCATTGATCCTAATGAAGCTAGGAAGATATGCAAGCTTCATCAAACCATTTATGGATTGAAGCAAGCATCTCGGAGTTGAAATCTTCGTTTTGATAAAGCAGTCAAAAGGTTTGACTTCGTCATGAATGAAGAGGAACTGTGTGTTTACAAGAGGACTAGTGGGAGCGCAATTGCATTTCTAGTATTATATGTTGATAACATACCACTTCTCGGAAATGAAGTTCCATTGTTTCAGTCTGTTAAGACTTGATTCGAAAGTTATTTTTCAATAAAATTATGGGAGAAACCGTATACATTCTTGGAATAATAATCTATAGAGATAGATTGGATAAGCTAATTGGATTGTGTCAAGATACTTATAGTGATAAGGCCTTGCACATGTCCAATATGCAGGATTCCAAGAAGGGCTTCGTGCAAATGACTCTTGGTATTACTCTTAGCAAGACGCAGTGTCTTTCGACACACGCTGAGCAAGGGCGAATGAGGGTCAGGCTACTGCTAAAGGCATTAGATGTCTTAAGATGTGATCTTAATTTTAGTGGGAGTCATTGTTACTAATTTTAGTTATGATATGATGTTCGTATAAACATAATTTGATTATTTTATTGAAATCTGACATTTTATAGGTCATCAAGTATGTGACTTGATCATGAAACCCTATAGATAATAAATGACATAAATTATGTTGGTCCCTGGTCGAGGTTGTTAAAGTGGGACATTAACAACCGCGTGAGACTAGCATGTGAGGTGACTGATGACTAAGTTTCATGGAGTCATTAATAAGAGTATTAAAGTCAATCACATAGATATGTGTTGGAGAACACAGGATCGGACATGACCCACTGATGAGAACTCTACGGGATAGTTATATAAGTGTCATGAGAGTTTTCATTACGACTATAGAGTATAGTCCTTAGACTTGAGTTCATCATGTTTTCTTACATGTGAATTGGTCCGCTTTAACCTTGTCAAACGTCAGCCGTAACTGGTGACTATAAAGGCATTGATTGGGCGTATCATGAAGCGTGTGAAGAGACAGGGATGGAACAAGATGGGATTTGTCCCTCCTATATAACAGGAGATAAATATCTCAGGGCCCATCGAAGATTTGATACTGAGAAATGTGTGGCCACACTCAAACGAGGTGATTGTCAGTCGTTTGTCTTGTCAGTATAAATCGGAGTTCGATGAACATGATCTTGGCTCAATAACGATGACACGGTTCTTGCCTTATGCTAGATCGAGATATAGTGACGAAGGGATTGAAGGAATTGATGATTCCAGTACAAGTGGGAGATTGTTGGGAATGTCCTGAAATCTATTGTACTTACTCTAAGTGATAGTTGTATTGTCGAGATGAGACAATCATATAATACTAGGTAGTCATAATGCTTTGCTAGAAGCCACTTATGATCAATGAGTTTAGAACTCATTGCTAGTGTTATATGATCCTACAGGGTCACACACCTAAGCAAACTGGGCGTTAAAGACGAGGTTGATCATTAATGTAATGATCCAGTGAATGCATATGTGATATGCATTCGATATCAATGTTCTGGGACAGTATCGATCGTTGCAGAGAGTGCATCGATCGATGCACTCGCGGATTAATCAGATTAATTCGGTTTAATCGCTGGTTAATTTCGTTATGGTTTAAGTCGACATATATAAGATATATGGTCGACCTAAACTGATTTCTAACCTAATTCACAGCCACCATAACTTGAATAGAAACCTCTGAAGAGATTGGATCTCTATAGGCACTAGCATCCCTGCTGTTCAGTTTGTGTGCGTGTGGATACCAGTAGAGGCGCAGCATTTGAGGCGCTTTAGATCTCGATTATCTGCAAATCTTCCGCTGCTAATCACCAGGTAATTCTGAGATCCCAATGATTCAATTACATGAACCCTAGATCCTAGGCTTGGAATTCAGACCAGGTTGCCTAATTGGATTAGGATCTGCTAGAAATTCCTTCAGCTTGCAGCTTCTGCCTGGAGTTGATCCGATAGCCAGTGAGGGCCTGCTGTTGCGATGTAAGATTGATATTTGCGTCTGCGAATGACACTTAAAGCTATTGCTGATGCACAGTGATTGCCTCGGGAGCTTGTCTTTAGGCATTGCCACTGCTCGAAAGATCCTAGCTTATTGATAATTTGGTCCAAAAGGCTTCTGAACATGGGAAAGTTTTCCTGGTGATCCAAAGCTTCCACGACGGAGGATGAAGATGATTCGAAGATTATGTTCTGTGGAAACATAGTACTCAGACACTCCACTGCCCATTGCAAGCTCAAAAGCTCTGCTTCGAGGAAAGATGATGTGAAGGAGAACGATCGCCTGCTGTGAAAAACCACCTCTCCTTTGCAATCCCTCAATAACCAGCTTGCTCCACTATTTGTTTGCTTGTTTGCCCATGCGGCTCCAAAGTTGCATTTGAGATATGGCTGTTCAGGTTTACTCCATCTAAGTTGGGATTCAAGAATGGGATGTTCCAAGGTGACCTCTTCATGTGCTTTGCTCTGAACTGTTGCCCACAAAATAGCTTCTTCGCGAGCAAGAGAAGCGACTTCATTGGGAGATATCCGGGTCTTCTCAAAGAGGAGAAGGTTCCTTGCTTTCTAGATGTGACATAGGGTCCATGAGAATGCAAGTCGAATATTTTCTCCAATGTTATGGTCTCTGCTTTTCAGGACAAGATAATGAAGGTTGAGCATTACCGAGTTTTGTGAGAAACCCGCCTCAGGAAGTGGAAATCCAGAGTTTTCCCAAGCTTCTTTGGCAGATGAGCAGTGAAATAGAACATGGCATATACTCTCGGTATCTGATCTGCAAGCTCGACAGGTAGCCTCCACTGCCATACCTCTGTATCTCAGCTGTTCGGACACTGCCAAAGCACATGAGAGAGCTCTCCAGAGGAAGTGTTTGATTTTAGGCACAGTCTTGATCTTCCAAAGGTTTGTCCATAGGTTCTTTTCAAGAGGTGGGAGAGATGGTGTAGGTTGATGCAGATTCAGCAGTGTGAAGGCTCGGAACTGGTAACCACTTTGAGTGTTGTAGATATTGTTGGGATAGTGTCCTGAAATCACACTTGTACTCACTCCTGATGATAGTTGTGTGTCGAGATCAGACATTCGTATAATACTGGGCGGTTGCAATGTTTTGCTAGAAGCCTCTTGCAATATGTAAGTTGTAAACTTACTGCCAGTATTATATGATCCTATAGGGTCACACACCTAAGCAAACTAGAAGCTACGACATGGGAATGATCATTATGGCAATGATCATATTAATGTGTATTGGATGCACATTATAATCGATATAATGGTGTTGTGTCGATCGACACAGCTTGTGTGTCGGTCGACACAGTTTGGGTTTTTCGGAAAGGCTTTCCGAATTAAGACTTAATTAAGTCTGGCCCGTTAAGCAAGTTTAGGTCGAATAAAACTTGAGAGTTTCGACCTAAACAGTGAGTCGTCCACTTTTCTTGACAGAAAGAGTAGAAACACCAGATAGATTCGATTCCCGTTGATCCGGCACTAGCATCCCGTTTCCAGCTTGTGTGCGTGTGTATCTGGTAGAGGCAAGGCATCTGCGTTGTGATAGGTGTCAGGTTTTAATCCTATATCTAACTGCAAGTGCACAGTTCAGTAGTCGTAGTATATAGGTATCGAATCCACAGGGACTCCGGTATTCAATAGCTCAAGAACAGGAAATTAAACTAGGAAGAAAGCAATGTGATTGAATTAAAAGCAA
This sequence comes from Orychophragmus violaceus, assembly GCA_030180135.1. Taxonomy (NCBI): domain Eukaryota; kingdom Viridiplantae; phylum Streptophyta; class Magnoliopsida; order Brassicales; family Brassicaceae; genus Orychophragmus; species Orychophragmus violaceus. The sequence goes on from CM058231.1 coordinate 65,238,639, forward strand.
TGCGAGAAAGTAAACAGAAAGCAGAGATTGTTGGTTGTGAAAACAAGTTATTAAGAGCGCTAAGTCTAGGGCGTTCTCAGGAAATCAGACAAGCAGACAGTCCATTCAGCAAGGATCTAATTAAGCACAGTTCTAGAACTCAAAACACAGATATAGAATTAACCAAATTCCTTTGTGATAATTCTCTAAGTCTAAGTGCAGCAAACCAAACTTTCGTTTGTGAGAACTAACAGATTAAACTAGCATTAATTCCAAGTTTGATATGTTCACAATTATCCTAAACCAAACTTCCGTTTGCGAGAAGTTTAATTGCTCAACCTAATTAGTTCAGATTCCTAAACTCCACTTCCGTGACGTATTTAGCAACCTAAGATCTAGATTCTAATTGATCAGGTTAGAACTAGCTTTAAGCATAATTAGATTGAAGAACTGATATAGTTATGAATCCTTAACTGAATTAAACAAGTCTAGCAAGTCATGAAATCCTATGTGAGAAACCCTAAACCTAACAAGGAATCTACTCAGACATAGATAATGAAAACATAATCATATGAAGAATAAATTGCATAGAAGATAAAGAATAAAAGGGGTTCGAAATCTTCTCCAAATACAGATGAAGTAAAGGTTCAGATCAGCCCCAAAAGCTCTAAAAATCCTCTGCTCTTAATTATGAAAGCGTATGTAAATAAAACACCAAAAACTTAATTATATAGGTCTAATCTCGGCCAGGGGCTTCTTTGTAAATATCAGGAACTTCTGGATCAGAGTGCAATATTTTGACTCTTCATAAACCGCCGAGTTTTGGCCCATCTCGCTGGTGCAACGATCGATGCTAGAGTGCAACGATCGACGCATTTCTCTGTTTCGGACAGTGAACTCTATCTCTCGGCCAAACACTCCAAAAATCTCCAAAAAGTGCCATAATCACCAAATATGCTCCAAACCTGATTATACATGTAAAAGACTCTAAAAGAACACAAAAAGACACTAAAACACACTTATATCATGGTCTAAAACTAGTAAAAACCATGATATATCAACTCCCCCACACTTAGCCTTTGCTTGCCCTCAAGCAAAACAGAGAACTAAAGCTTGGTGAAGAGGTTTGAAAACTCTTCAGAAACTCATTTCATCCTAGAAGCTACAATACTCAGATTCCCCTTAGTAAACCACTGAAAGAATCAATCACAGGATATCAAGACCAACATGTACTTCCCCCACACTTAGCAACTGTCCTAGGTAAACTCCACAATCACATTCAAGCATTCAAATTCTCCCTACTGACTGATAGGTTCTAAGTTTTAACCCTATTCTAACTGCAAGTGCACAGTGATGTAGTTGTAGTACTTAGGGTATCGAATCCACAGGGACTCCGGTCAACGATAGATTAAGAACAGAAAAGATTAAACTAGGAGAAAGTAAATATGATGAGAAACTAAAAAGCGAAGCAGAAAAGTAAATCTGGCGAGTTTGTAAGCAAGGAAGCGAAGCGTTAGGTTTCAGGAGTTCTCAGGAAATCAGGAACACAAGCAATCAGTCAATCAGGATCTAATCAATAACTGTTCTAGAACTCAAACACGGATTTAGAATTCACCAAATCTCTTTGCGAGAATTCTCTAAGTCTAAGTGCAGCAATCCAAATCTCTTTGCAATTACTAACAGATTAAACTAGCATTAATGATCAGGTTTGATATGTTCACAATTCCCCTAAACCAAATCTCTTTGCGAGTAGATCAAATTGCTCATCTAGGTTCTTTCTAGCTAATTAACCAACTCTCGTTGTATCAATCAACCTAACATCATAATTCTGATTAGCTACTTCAGATTAAGCATTAAGAACAACCTAAACAAAGAACTAACAGATATGAATCCCTACAGATTGATTTAAACTATAGTTCCATGAAATCCCTAATGAGAATCCTTCAACCTAACAGGTCAACTACTCAGACATGTTCATCGAGACAGAAAACATCTTGAATAGAAAACCAAATATCATAAAATAAAACAAAGAACTGGGGTTCAAAATCCTCTCTCTCTCGAGAGAGCAGGATCAGCCCCTAACTCTCTCTGAAATAAAATAAGACTTAAGTAAAGCGTAGCCTAAACAATTGCTTAAAAACCCTTATATAATAGCTAAAACACGTTTTGGGCTTCTGTGTAAATATATGGGCTTTCTGGGCTTTAGTGCATTAATCCTCATTCTTCATTAACGCTCGCGAGAATGCTTGGTCACGCTATGCAACGATCGATACTAATGGTGTGCCGATCGTTGCAAGCGTCAAATATGGGCAGTGAACTCTGTCTCTCGGGTAAAATCTCCAAAATGCTCCAGAATGCTCCAATAACTCCAATTATGCTCCAAACGTGTCTAAACCTGTAAACATACTAAAAAGACTCCAAAACATAATATAAGACTCGATAAATAAGGCATATACCATGGTTAAAACCGGTAAAATCCATGGTAAGTAAAGAACCAAAGTATAAGAGAAGAAGTTTGAAAACTCAGAAACTCATTTCGTCCTAGGAACTTTCACAATCACATTCACTTAGTAAGCCACTGAAAACTTCCCTACAGAACTCAAGACCACAATGTACTTCCCCCACACTTAGCAACTGTCCTAAGTAAACTCCACAATCACATTCAAGCATTCAAATTCACCCTACTGACTTCTGCAAGTATTTAAGTGCGGTCTCACCTAAGGAGTATCGATCAAAGGCACATGGATTCTTACCTTATCAGCTCTAGACCACCATACTATCTTTCTCTAGTCCCTTTCTTCTCTTTCCCTTCCTTAACAACTAATTGTTCCCACATTGGGTATCATTTTATTTTTTTTATCAGTGTTCTTCCCGTTATGGGGTGTACTTTGGACACATTCCATGGATCGCACAGGAGATAATAGGGGTCTCTACCACTCCTGTGACCACTTCGGAGTTACCAACTCATCCTCAGTTTATTATCTTTTTTTTATTTTATGGAAGGGGAGAAGGGAACTAAATAGGATAGGTTGACAGGCTGTGTCAGAACTAACAAGGGAATCCGACACAAAGTATACCAAGCCCTTAGGTGAGAAATCTAAGTCAGTATTAAGGTTGAAGTCAGTAAAAGGATCCTCTGATACCTGAAGTGATGTGGGTGTTCCCAGTAGGTTGATCTGTGTCTGGGTTTTCTAATAGTCAGAGAGGATCTGCAAGTCTGTCCAATGGTCACTTAGTTCCTGTTCAAGCTAAAATTTCCTCGAAAAATCATAGTTTCATACAATTTTGACTCAATAAAACAAATTTTTTTGAAAAACTAAGAAAACAAAAGCGTGCGTCAGTAGCTCCTCCCCCAAACTTAAACTACACTGTCCCAAGTGTAATCAAAGCATGAGCTCGGTGAAAGAATAATCAAATTGAAGAACAAACCGAAAAGTTGCAAATTACTTACCTGTCGTCGCCCTGCGTCGATCGATGCCACAAGGGTGTCGATCGATGCAAGGCGAATATGCTCGCGGTTATTGAGATAACCGGTGTCTGAACCGCAATCAAATTGGCTAACCGTGAATCGCACTGTGTCGACCGATGCACTATGTGTGTCGATCGATGCAGTGCGCTTCTGTCTGTTTCTCTCGGCTTTGAACACACAAAACAGAAAAATTAAAAATACCAAATCAAAACGAAAAAAAATGAAAACAAAAACGAACCTAACAGTGGGTTGCCTCCCACTCAGCGCTTGTTTTTAGTCATTAGCTTGACTATGGTACAGAGATTTGACTCATGGCGGCTTCAACAGAGACTTTGAATGTCTCTGTGAATATCTCTTCATCCAAGGAGGTGTATAGGCTTTCAGATCATGAGGCTTCCCAAGGAAAGAGAAATCAGAATCAGGGTGGGAGCGAAGCTTGGGCGGTCTACTGCGTTTTCCTGCATTCGAAACAATGTGATTAGAAGGTTTAAGATTAGTTGATTTGTACCTTACCTTTGATGTATATCTGATGTCTGGAGCTTTCTGCTTATGAGCAGTTTCAGGTACTGAAGATGTTAGAGCAGGTTCAAGAGGAACCGCCATCTTCTTCTTTTCACTATCAGATACTGTAGTTCCACCAATCTGAACTTCTTCTTTCAGATGATCATCAGTGGAGATCATCTTCTTTGCATGAACTCGCGAAGTTTCAACTGGTGGTGTTCTATTCACCTTCTTATCCATCACTTTCACGCAGTTAGCCACTTTTATCTCCTGTTTAGAGGGTTTAGGAACCTTAGGATATGGCACAGGGGGCTTATACACTCGTTCTGGCACTGTTGCAGGTTTCTGGTCATGTCTGCGTTCTGTGTCGATCGTTGCATGATGTGTGTCGATCGATGCAAGGCGATTCTGTTTCTCGAAAGAACTCGAAATTGTCGTCAGAACGGCGTGTCGATCGACACATAGGGGGTGTTGATCGATGCATGTATCAGGCAGACAATATTCATCCAGAAAATCCGAGATTATGCTCTCTTCTTCACCTAGCAACTCAATCTCATCCCTTAAGGTCACAGCTTTGATTGATCTGTGCTGTTCAGCTCTTCTAGCTTCATTTTGCCTTTGTATTGTTCCAGCTGTCTGCTGAACTTGGACATCTAGCTTTTTCACATGTGTGCTCAAGTATTCAAACTTCCCACTCAGATTTTCATGTATAGCATCCAGCTTCCTGTCGAAGTCCATAGCAGCCTTAGTCTGATCCTCTAGCAGCTGCTTCATCATGGATTCCATCTTGCTCTTATAAGCATTAGCAGCAGGAGGTGTCTGATAAGAAGTTGATCCATAAATCCCTTGATAGGAATTACCTTGCTGATTACCAAACCAGTTTCCTTGGAATCCAGAGTTATTGATGTAGTTCAAATCCTCTTCATGTCTTTCCAATAACTGCCCCAGCATAGTTTCCAATCTGCTTTCATATGTAGGTGCAGGTGGTTCTTGCCCATACTTTTCAAGTATAAGACTGTGCAGATAGTCGACTTTACTCTTCAACCCAGCTATTTGTGAATTATCAATCCCTGGACTAAAGAAATCATACATCTTTCTTACGATATGTGTCGATCGATGTGGGAGAAGCGTCGATCGATGCAAGCGCGATGATGTGACGATCGACACACAGGACCGTGTCGATCGATGCAGTGCGATTACAGGCGTACCTGAAACGCAAGAACAGAAAAGAAAAGAAACAAAAATTAGTAGCAAAAAAAAATAAAAACGAAAAACCTAGTCTAAACCCTAAGTTCAAATCTATCAGAGACTCAAAAGAGTCCCCGGAAACGGCGCCAAAAACTTGATAGGTTCTAAGTTTTAACCATATTCTAACTGCAAGTGCACAGTGATGTAGTTGTAGTACTTAGGGTATCGAATCCACAGGGACTCCGGTCAACGATAGATTAAGAACAGAAAAGATTAAACTAGGAGAAAGTAAATATGATGAGAAACTAAAAAGCGAAGCAGAAAAGTAAATATGGCGAGTTTGTAAGCAAGGAAGCGAAGCGTTAGGTTTCAGGAGTTCTCAGGAAATCAGGAACACAAGCAATCAGTCAATCAGGATCTAATCAATAACTGTTCTAGAACTCAAACACGGATTTAGAATTCACCAAATCTCTTTGCGAGAATTCTCTAAGTCTAAGTGCAGCAATCCAAATCTCTTTGCAATTACTAACAGATTAAACTAGCATTAATGATCAGGTTTGATATGTTCACAATTCCCCTAAACCAAATCTCTTTGCGAGTAGATCAAATTGCTCATCTAGGTTCTTTCTAGCTAATTAACCAACTCTCGTTGTATCAATCAACCTAACATCATAATTCTGATTAGCTACTTCAGATTAAGCATTAAGAACAACCTAAACAAAGAACTAGCAGATATGAATCCCTACAGATTGATTTAAACTATAGTTCCATGAAATCCCTAATGAGAATCCTTCAACCTAACAGGTAAACTACTCAGACATGTTCATCGAGACAGAAAACATCTTGAATAGAAAACCAAATATCATAAAATAAAACAAAGAACTGGGGTTCAAAATCCTCTCTCTCTCTCTCTCGAGAGCAGGATCAGCCCCTAACTCTCTCTGAAATAAAATAAGACTTAAGTAAAGCGTAGCCTAAACAATGGCTTAAAAACCCTTATATAATAGCTAAAACACGTTTTGGGCTTCTGTGTAAATATATGGGCTTTCTGGGCTTTAGTGCATTAATCCTCATTCTTCATTAACGCTCGCGAGAATGCTTGGTCACGCTATGCAATGATCGATGCTAATGGTGTGCCGATCGTTGCAAGCGTCAAATATGGGCAGTGAACTCTGTCTCTCGGGTAAAATCTCCAAAATGCTCCAGAATGCTCCAATAACTCCAATTATGCTCCAAACGTGTCTAAACCTGTAAACATACTAAAAAGTCTCCAAAACATAATATAAGACTCGATAAATAAGGCATATACCATGGTTAAAACCGGTAAAATCCATGGTATATCACTGACTTCTGCAAGTATTTAAGTGCGGTCTCACCTAAGGAGTATCGATCAAAGGGCACATGGATTCTTACCTTATCAGCTCTAGACCACCATACTATCTTTCTCTAGTCCCTTTCTTCTCTTTCCCTTCTTTAACAACTGATTTTTCCCACATTGGGTATCATTTTATTTTTTTTATCAGTGTTCTTCCCGTTATGGGGTGTACTTTGGACACATTCCATGGATAGCACAGGAGATAATAGGGGTCTCTACCACTCCTGTGACCACTTCGGAGTTACTAACTGATAGGGTCAGAGTTTTAATCCCTATACTAAACTGCAAGTGAACAGCAATGTCAAAGTAGTATATAGGGTTATCGAATCCACAGGGACACTTGGTCTCAATAGATCAGAACAGTAGAGACTAATACTAGAAATAAGCAATGTGATTGAATTGAAAGCGGTGCGAGAAAGTAAATCAGTAGCAGAGATTAACGGTTGTGGAAGCAAGTAATTAAAAGCGTCAAGCCTAGGGTATTCTCAGGAAATCAGACAAGCAGACAGTTCATTCAGCAAGGATCTAATTAAGCACAGTTCTAGAACTCAAAACACAGATATAGAATTAACCAAATTCCTTTGCGATAATTCTCTAAGTCTAAGTGCAGCAAACCAAACTTTCGTTTGCGAGAACTAACAGATTAAACTAGCATTAATCCCAAGTTTGATATGTTCACAGTTATCCTAAACCAAACTTCCGTTTGCGCAAAGTTTAATTGCCCAATTTAATTAGTTCAGATTCCTAAACCCCACTTCTGTGACGTATTTAGCAACCTAAGATCTAGATTCTAATTGATCAGGTTAGAACTAGCTTTAAGCACAATTAAATTGAAGAACAGATATAGTTTGAATCCTTAACTGAATTTGAACAAGTCTAGCAAGTCATGAAATCCTATGTGAGAAACCCTAAACCTAACTAGGAATCTACTCAGACATAGATAATGAAAACATAATCATAGAATGAATAAATTGCATAAAAGAATAATAGTAAAAGGGGTTCGAAATCTTCTCCAAATACAGATGAAGTAATAGGTTCAGATCAGCCCCAAAAGCTCTAAAAATCCTCTGCCTTTAATTATGAAAGCCTCAGTAAAATAAACACCAAAATCCTCTATATATAGGCCTAATCTCGGCTGGGGCTTCTGTGTAAATACTGGAACTATCTTGGGCTTCTTTGCAAATCTTCATATCTTCATTAAACCGACGCGTACGGCCCATCTCGCTAGTGTGTCGACCGATGCACAAGGTGTGTCGGTCGATGCATGATCAATAAATCGGACAGTGAGTTAAGCTCTCGGCCAAAACGTCCCAAAAGTCCCAAAATGCTCCAAATATCTCCAATTAGCTCCAAACCTGATTAAACCTGTAAAAGACTCTAAACAAAGACAAAAGACACTAAAAACACATCTATATCATGGTCTAAAATGGGTCCAACTTCTTGTTGCAGTCCACAGAAATCTTGGTCTGACTCTCAATCAGTTGTTCCATCATAGCCTCCATTTTTCTCTCATGGGCTGTAGGTGCAGGAGGAGTCTGATAGGATGTAGATCCAAAGGTTCTCTGAGTACCTTGTCCATAGGTCTTCTGAAAACCACCAGTATGTCCTCCATTGGAGAATTTGTTCCCCTGTTGATTACCAAATCTATTACCTTGGAAACCAGAACCTCCTATGAAATTCACATCTTCTTCCTGAGTTTCCTCCTCAGTCTGAATCACCTCAACATCTTGGGCAAAGTGGACAGCTTTCTTACTAGTCAGGAGATTGTAGACTGTGTCCAATCTGGATCTTATATTAGCTATATCAGAATTCTCTACAGTTCCACCAGATTTCTTCCTCCTTTCATCCATTGTCTTGCAACTGTTGCTGCCAATCAGGTTCTCAATCAACTGCTTAGCTTGTGTAGGAGTCCTGGTGTTGAAATTAGCATTACTGGAATTATCCAGCGCAGTCTGATAAGGGAGATCTATGCCTCTGAAGAAAATACCAATCAGCTGTACTTCTGTGAATCCATGGTGTGGACAGTCACGCTGATACTGCTTAAATCTCATTCAGGCAGTCTTCAAGGGCTCCACAGCTCCTTGGGAAAAGGTGAGTATGTCCTGTCTGGACTGATCCGAGCGCGCATCATCATAAAAGTGACGCAGGAACTCACTCTTTAAGGCTGCCCAAGTAGTATACTGACCAGGTGCCAGTTGTCTCAGCCATGCACTAGCGTCTCCAGCAAGACTGTGCGGAAATAGCTTAAGGAACAGATAGTCCGGGCATACTCCTTCATACTTCATGCCAGTGACTATGTCCTCAAACTTGTCAATGTGATCCATAGGCTGCTCTGCTTGAAGACCATGAAAAGCAATCTGTCTCATCAGCTGGTAGTAGATGGTCTTTACCTCAAAATCATTCCTCTCAAAAGCAGGAAGCACTAGAGCTGCTCGGTTTGCATAAAACTCATCAGGTCTGTTGTAATCAGCTAGTGTCCTCTCATGAACCACCATCTCTCTACCTTGGGCCTGTCCTTGACCCTGGTTTCGGTTCAGCTCTTGTTGCTGTTGCACAGGAGGATCAGGGATGACATTCCCTTCAGCATCAACCCGATGCCCAGCAGCATTGTATGGGTTGTTATCTTGGTCCCTCAGGGTACCTTCAGCATCTGGTATCAAGATCAGACGTTCTCGAACCATTCTCTCTCTCTTTTCTCTTCTGATAGTCCTCTCTAGACGTCCAAGTTCCTCTAGTCCGAGATTAAGCAAGCTCGAGTTCGGATTACTTCGAGTTTTCTGCGTTGGCATAAACTGTCTGTAATCGTCCAGCATTGATCGATGCTATCAGTGCAACGATCGATTCAATCTCAGAATCGCTTAGTGACGATCGACGCAAAGGGATGCAACGATCGACGCAAGGCGAAATTCGTACCTGCGACAGAGAGAAATCAGAGAAAAAGTTAGTAAAATAAAAACAAAACGAAAATAAACAAAAACAAAGGGAAAAATTTCTAGTAAGTTCGGTCCTATCGAAGACTCTAAGAGTCCCCAGCAACGGCGCCAAAAACTTGATAGGGTCAGAGTTTTAATCCCTATACTAAACTGCAAGTGAACAGCAATGTCAAAGTAGTATATAGGGTTATCGAATCCACAGGGACACTTGGTCTCAATAGATCAGAACAGTAGAGACTAATACTAGAAATAAGCAATGTGATTGAATTGAAAGCGGTGCGAGAAAGTAAATCAGTAGCAGAGATTAACGGTTGTGGAAGCAAGTAATTAAAAGCGTCAAGCCTAGGGTATTCTCAGGAAATCAGACAAGCAGACAGTTCATTCAGCAAGGATCTAATTAAGCACAGTTCTAGAACTCAAAACACAGATATAGAATTAACCAAATTCCTTTGCGATAATTCTCTAAGTCTAAGTGCAGCAAACCAAACTTTCGTTTGCGAGAACTAACAGATTAAACTAGCATTAATCCCAAGATTGATATGTTCACAATTATCCTAAACCAAACTTCCGTTTGCGCAAAGTTTAATTGCCCAATTTAATTAGTTCAGATTCCTAAACCCCACTTCCGTGACGTATTTAGCAACCTAAGATCTAGATTCTAATTGATCAGGTTAGAACTAGCTTTAGGCACAATTAAATTGAAGAACATATATAGTTTGAATCCTTAACTGAATTTGAACAAGTCTAGCAAGTCATGAAATCCTATGTGAGAAACCCTAAACCTAACTAGGAATCTACTCAGACATAGATAATGAAAACATAATCATAGAATGAATAAATTGCATAAAAGAATAATAGTAAAAGGGGTTCGAAATCTTCTCCAAATACATATGAAGTAATAGGTTCAGATCAGCCCCAAAAGCTCTAAAAATCCTCTGCCTTTAATTATGAAAGCCTCAGTAAAATAAACACCAAAATCCTCTATATATAGGCCTAATCTCGACTGGGGCTTCTGTGTAAATACTGGAACTATCTTGGGCTTCTTTGCAAATCTTCATATCTTCATTAAACCGACGCGTACGGCCCATCTCGCTAGTGTGTCGACCGATGCACAAGGTGTGTCGGTCGATGCATGATCAATAAATCGGACAGTGAGTTAAGCTCTCGGCCAAAACGTCCCAAAAGTCCCAAAATGCTCCAAATATCTCCAATTAGCTCCAAACCTGATTAAACCTGTAAAAGACTCTAAACAAAGACAAAAGACACTAAAAACACATCTATATCATGGTCTAAAATGGGTAAAAACCATGATATATCACTAACTCATCCTCAGTTTATTATCTTCTCTTTTTTTTTTTTACTTTATAGAAGGGGAGAAGGGAACTAAATAGGATAGGTTGACAGGCTGTGTCAGAACTAACAGGGAATCCGACACAAAGTATACCAAGCCCTTAGGTGAGAAATCTAAGTCAGTATTAAATTGAAGTCAGTAAAAGGATCCTCTGATACCTGAAGTGATGTGGGTGTTCCCAGTAGGTTGATCTGTGATGGGGTTTTCTAATAGTCAGAGATAGATCCTGCAACTTCATCCCAATGGTTACTTAAGTTCCTGCAAGTCTTGTAAATCTTCTCAGAAAATCATAGTTTCTTACTTAAACAATTTTGACTCAATAAAACAAAAAATTTTGAAAAATGGACTGACTCTTAAGAAAACAGAAAGATAAACGTCAGTAGCACCTCCCCCACACTTAAGACACACTGTCCCCAGTAGTGTCAAGCGAAGGATCGGTAAAAAGAAAATAAAAATTGTTAAAGTTCTGTTGAGTTCTGTCGGGTTTACCTCTGTCGCTCAGGCATCGATCGTTACACTAAGTGCATCGACCGTTACTTGGCGATTTTCGTGTATGGTCGATCGTTGCTCAGAACTGCAACGATCGCTGCAATGCGATTCCGATCGTGTTGTGACGATCGACACAGAAGTGCGTCGATCGACGCACTGTGAATCTGTCCGAGACCTGTAATCATAAACTCACCAGAAACAAAAACAAACGTAAAATCCTAACAACAACACCAAATATTAAGTAGAAAACACCAGTACCTAATGGTGGGTTGCCTCCCACCCAGCGCTTGTTTAAGGTCAATAGCTTGACCGGACGGACAAGATTTTTCAGGCACCAGGAGATCCCAACAGAGACTTTTTCTGTCTCTGTCCAAGTCTCCTCATCCAAGGTGGCGAGTAGGCTGTTGCAGAATGGTCATGTCCAAGAAAAGATGGAGTAAAATGTGCTCCAGGATCTAAAATCACAGTGTCATCAGGCTGCTCATCATCTGCATGCCTTATGGTGAATGTCTGCCCATCTATCAGTGGTCTACGCAGCTTATCCATCTCATAACGCAGCGGTTCATCTCCCAGATGGAGGTCTATCAGGCTGTTCCTAACATCAATTATCGCTCCTGCTGTAGCCAAAAATGGTCTTCCAAGCAGCAATGCTTCATCCGGATCACAGTCATATCTCAGCACTAAGAAGTCTGTTGGAACTAAGTAGTTTCCAACTCTCACCGGGATGTCTATCAGGAGTCCTTCAGGAACTCGTATGGACTGATCAGCTAGGACAAGAGAGGTCCTAGTAGGAGTAAAATCTAGCATACCCAGCTTCTCTGCCACAAAGTATGGCATCAAACTTCCAGCAGCTCCTAAGTCACACAGAGAACGCATGAAACTATCCTCAAAGATTGAACAATCAAGCACAAAGACTCCAGGATCAGGCAGCTTCTTCGGGATCTTGGTTAACAGAACATCACTAATATGATGAGGAACTATAACCACCCAGTCTCTCAGCTCTTCATCTAGAGGCAGCATCTTGTTCAAATACCTCTGCACACATGGATGATAAGGTGGATCATCAGAAGTTGGAATTTCTTCCAATTCTTCACCAATCTCTTCTAGCTTTTTAAGCTCTTCAATTTTCTGCCTAATCACTTCAGACACTGAGGAGTGTTGTCTAACAATCTGCGCATAAATCTCCTGTTGAGAGATATCAAGACTCCAGAGAATAAGCCATCAAGCTCTAAGTCTGCATCAATACCATCATCACTCAGCGAATCTGTCTGTTCACGACGTGCATCGATCGACACTAAGTGTGTGTCGATCGTTGCAATGCTACAATTTCCACCCGAGAGTTTTTCACCAAAATCCGGGATTTCTTCTTCCTTCACCAATTCAGCTGTACTTAGCTCAAATTTTTCACCTAGGTGAGATCCATCATTAACGTACACATACCAGGCCTTAATATGAGTGTCTGCTAGCCCTTTTCCCTTTATTTGGAGATCTGGTTTACCTGAGTATCCAACTGCTTCATGTGAGTGTTCAGGGACTCAAACTTCCCATTGAGGTCTTCATAGACAGCATCTAACTTCTTGTTGCAGTCCACAGAAATCTTGGTCTGACTCTCCATTAGTTGTTCCATCATAGCTTCCATTCTACTCTCATGAGCTGTAGGTGCAGGAGGAGTCTGATAGGATGAAGATCCATAGGTTCTCTGAGTACCTTGTCCAAAGGTCTTTTGAAAACCACCAGTCTGTCCAGAATTGGATGAGTTGCTGTTGAAAGCACTTTTCTGTCCTCCATTGAAGAATCTGTTTCCTTGTTGATTACCAAATCTATTACCTTGGAATCCAGAACCTCCTATGTAATTCACATCTTTCTGATGAGTGTCCTCCTCAGTTTGAATTACCTCTACATCTTGGGCAAAGTGGACAGCTTTCTTACCTGCTAGAAGATTGCAAACTGTGTCCAGCCTTGATCTAATATCAGCTATATCAGAATTCTCTACACTTCCACCAGATTTCTTCCTCCTCTCATCCATAGTCTTGCAGCTGTTGCTGCCTATTAGATTCTCAATCAACTGTTTAGCTTTTGTAGGAGTTCTGGTGTTGAAGTTAGCATTACTGGAATTATCCAGTGCAGACTGATATGGAAGATTTATGCCTCTGAAGAAAATGCCAATCAACTGAACCTCAGTGAATCCATGGTGTGGGCAGTCACGCTGATACTGCTTAAATCTCATCCAGGCAGACTTTAAAGGCTCCACAGCTCCTTGAGAAAAGGTGAGTATGTCCTGTCTGGACTGGTCTGAGCGCGCATCATCATAGAAGTGACGCAGGAACTCACTCTTTAAAGCTGCCCAAGTAGTGTACTGAGCAGGTGCCAGCTGCTTTAGCCATGCACTAGCGTCTCCAGCAAGACTGTGCGGAAAGAGCTTAAGGAACAGATAGTCCGGGCAGACTCCATCATATTTCATGCCAGTGACTACGTCCTCAAACGAATCAATGTGATCCATAGGCTTCTCTGTTGGGTACCCATGAAATGCATTCTGTCTCATCAGCGAGTAGTAGATGGTTTTGATCTCAAAATCATTTCTTTTAAAAGCAGGAAGCACTAAAGCTGACCGGTTTCTATGAAACGCATCCGGTCTGTTGTAGTCAGCTAAAGTCCTCTCACGTACAACCATCTCTCTACCTTGGGCCTGTCCTTGACCCTGGTTCTGCTCCTGTTGCTGTTGCTCAGGAGGATCAGGGATGACATTCCCTTCAACATCAACCCTTTGCCAAGCAGCATTGTATGGGTTGTTATCTCGGTCCCTCAGAGTACCTTCAGCATCACGTACCAGAATCAAACGTTCTCGCACCATCCTTTCTCTTCTTTCTCTTCTGTTAGCTCTCTCTAAACGTCCAAGTTCTTCAAGATCGAGATTAACTAAGTCCAAGTTCGGATTACTTCTAGTTTTCTGCGTCTGCATAAACTGTCTGTAATCGTCCGGCAACGATCGATACTATCAGTGCAACGATCGCTTCAATCTCTGAATCGCCTAGTGACGATCGATGCTAAAGGTGCAACGATCGACGCAGTGCGATATTGGTACCTGCGACAGAGAGATAAACAGACAAAATCAGTAACTAAAAAAAAACAAAAATAAAAACGAAAAGAAAACGAAAGATCCTAGTAAAATCCTAGGTTCCAAGCTATCGAAGACTCAAAGAGTCCCCGGCAACGGCGCCAAAAACTTGATAGGTGTCAGATCAGCCCCAAAAGCTCTAAAAATCCTCTGCTCTTAATTATGAAAGCGTATGTAAATAAAACACCAAAAACTTAATTATATAGGTCTAATCTCGGCCAGGGTCTTCTTTGTAAATATCAGGAACTTCTGGATCAGAGTGCAATATCTTGACTCTTCATAAACCGCCGAGTTTTGGCCCATCTCGCTGGTGCAACGATCGATGCTAGAGTGCAACGATCGACGCATTTCTCTGTTTCGGACAGTGAACTCTATCTCTCGGCCAAACACTCCAAAAATCTCCAAAAAGTGCCATAATCACCAAATATGCTCCAAACCTGATTATACCTGTAAAAGACTCTAAAAGAACACAAAAAGACACTAAAACACACTTATATCATGGTCTAAAACTAGTAAAAACCATGATATATCACGTTGCTCCACTGATCTCGTTCACCATTCTCATTCCGCTGCCAATTCAAAGGTAAGAACGAGGTTGGTTTTAATTCAATATATCAAACCCTAGATCCTAGGAGATCCAACAGTGGTATCAGAGCATGTTAGGGTTTAGACTATTGAATCTGATGCAATTAATTCGAAACTTGATGTTGTTGAATATGTTGCCTGTTGAAATCGTGTTTTCATATATTATTCTCGGTTTTGTTCCTGTTGAAAAGACGAAGAATTATTGAAAACGCATTGTGTCGATCGACACAAAGCGTGTGTCGGTCGACACGCCGCGTAATAACGCGTAATATTTTAGGGTTTGTCGCAGAGTGTCGATCGACACAAAGCGTGTGTCGGTCGACACAGAGCGAAAATCCGTAAATAATTTTAGGGTTTCGATCTGAGATCGAGTACCCGTATTCCTGTTGTGTCGATCGATACACTGGGTGTGTCGGTCGACACAAGCAATGCGATCAGATAGATCGGTTCGATTGGATTGAACCGGTTATCTCGCTCGGTTAATTTTAATTAACCAATTTGTTCTGGTTTGGTAATGTCGATCGACACACAGTGTGTAACGATCGACATGGACCATTAAACCGAACCGGTTCAATTGGATTGAATCGGTTAAGTAAATTCGATCCGGTTTGACCGGTTATCAAAGACCGGTTTAAGTTGGGTTGTGTCGACCGATGCTAATGGTTGGCGTCGATCGACACGGCATTCGCAAATGAACTGGTTGGACCACAAATTTGCATATATGATAGGGTCAAGTTTTATCCCTATACTAACTGCAAGTGCACAGTGATGTAGTTGTAGTACTTAGGGTATCGAATCCACAGGGACTCCGGTCAACGATAGATAGGAACAGAAAAGATTAAACTAGGAGAAAGCAAAGGTGATTAAACTAAAAGCAGAGCAGAAAAGTAAATCAGTAGCAGGAGTGGTTTGTGAGCAAGGAGGCGAAGCGTTAGGTTTCAAGAGTTCTCAGGAAATCAGGAACACAAGCAATCAATCAGTCTGGATCTAATCAGAAACCGTTCTAGAACTCAAAACACGGATATAGAATTAACCAAATTCCTTTGCGATAATTCTCTAAGTCTAAGTGCAGAAAACCAAACTTTCGTTTGCGAGAACTAACAGATTAAACCTGTTGGGAATGTCCTGAAATCTATTGTACTTACTCCAAGTGAAAGTCGTATTGTCGAGACGAGACAATCATATGACACTAGGTAGTCATAATGCTTTGCTAGAAGCCACTTATGATAAATGAGTTTAGAACTCATTGCTAGTGTTATATGATCCTACAGGGTCACACACCTAAGAAAATTGGACGTTAAAGACGAGGTTGATCATTAATGTAATGATCTAGTGAATGCATATTTAATATGCATTCGATATCAATATTCTGGGGCAGTGTCGATCGACACAAAGAGTGTGTCGATCGATGCAACTCGCGGATTACCTGATTAATTTGGTTTAATCGTTGGTTAATTCCGTTATGGTTTAAGTCGACATATATAAGATATATGGTCGACCTAAACTGATTTTTTTAACCCAATTCACGGCCACCAGAAAAGAAAGAGAAACCTCTTGAGAGATCTGATCTCTAAAGGCACTAGCATCCCTCCTGTTCAGTTTGTGTGCGTGTGGATACCAGTAGAGGCGCAGCATTTGAGGCGCTCTAGATCTCGATTATCTGCAAATCTTCCGCTGCTAATCACCAAGTAATTCTGAGATCCCATTGATTCAATTACATGAACCCTAGATCCTAGGCTTGGAATTCAGACCAGGATTGTCTAATTGGATTAGGATCTGCTAGAAATTCCTTCAGTGGCATCAGAGCTTTAGGGTTCCATTGAATCTGTAGCATGTTGATTTAGATTGGTTGAATCTGGATCTCTGTATGATTGATCTAGGCGAAACATAAGTTTTATTCGGGTTTTCGCCCTGTGTCGATCGACGCCGGATTGGCATCGATCGACACCATGCGAAAAACCCTAAATTTTGTTCGGGTTTTCGCCCTGTGTCGATCGATGCCGGATTGGCATCGATCGACACCATGCGAAAAACCCTAGTTTAGGGTTTTGTTCGAAAAACGTTTAGGGTTTTTCGCATGGTGTCGATCGATGCCAATCCGGCATCGATCGACACAGGGCGAAAACCCGAACAAAATTTAGGGTTTTTCGCATGGTGTCGATCGATGCCAATCCGGCGTCGATCGACACAGGGCAAAAACCCGAATAAAACTTATGTTTCGCCTAGTGTCGATCGACACAAGAGTTGTGTCGGTCGACACAAACCTCGCGAGATTGATGAATCGGTTCAATTGGATTGGACCGGTTATCGAGCTTGGTTAATGATGGTTAAACGCTAAGAATGGTTTATTGCGATTGGGTTGGTATCGACCGATGCTAATGTAGCATCGATCGACACTGACCGGTACTCAAAACCGGATCAATTGGATTGATCGGTTATCGCAGATTGGTTTTGGTTAATCAGCATCGATCGACACTAAAGTAGTGTCGGTCGACACAAGATTCGATGGTTTAGGTTATGGAACCTGAAACCACATAACCAAACCAAGACAAATCATTTAATTAGAAGAATTAAAACATAATAAAACTGAACGTTTTAAATGGTTCCGTTCCTCAACCAAATATCAAGTGATACTTGATGTCTTTCCAATCTTGTCAACTGTCAAGACCCATCTAATTGTGCGATAGACTTGCAGTGCAAGATGTCCACAATTTCATGAGTAAGACAGAAGGTAATCGTGTTGATGGACTTGCAGTGCAAGACATCAACAATTACATGACTTGACTGAAGAGATTGGTTTACTTGACTGGGCCATCAAAATCGTTTTGGGCTCAGAGACATCAGGTGGATTGGACATGAGATGTCAATCCACAACCAAGAGTTATAATGGATATAACTAGCAAAGAGTTGCTTACCTAGATAGCTAAAATTTGGGTGATAGCCAGTGGCTCACTCAAGTTTAGTGAAGTAAGGGTCTTGGATCATTATATTCATCTGAGGAAACATTGTTTGAATATAATGCGAGTTTTCTTAATAGTTAAGACTTCTCATTTCTTGAACATCATAACTAAAACCTCCCTTGTTTTTCAGCTATGTCTAGCACAAACCATCGTAACAATTTCTCCCTGCGATCCGTCCTTGAGAAGGACAAGTTAAATGGATCCAACTTTCTTGAATGGTATCGGAACTTGAGAATTGTTCTCAAACAGGAGAAAAAGGACTATGTCCTTGAGAAAGTTCTCCCCAAGAAGTACCGAGCCAATGCCTGGCAGTCAGATAAGGACGCTTGGGATAAGCATTCTAATGATGCGGTGGATGTGAGGTGTCTCATGTTGGCTACCATGAACTCGGAATTGCAGAAGCAATATGAGTACGTGGAGTCGCCAATACAGATGATCACTGGCCTGAAAAGTATGTTTCAGGAGCAGGCACGAACTCAGAGATACCAGACGGTTAGATCTCTGATTGAGTGCAAGCTACCAAAGGGCGAACCAGTTAGTCCTCATGTCATTAAGATGATGGGTTATATTGATAACCTGGGGAAACTGGATTGTCCCATTAGCCAAGAGTTGGCTACTGACATCATTCTACAGTCACTGTCGTCAAGCTATGATCAATTTGTTATGAACTATAACATGAACAACTTGACGAAGACGTTGACTGAATTGCATGGGATGCTTAAGACTGCTGAACCTAACATCAAGAAGGACACCCCCAAATGTCCTTATGGTACAAAAGGGTAAAAAGTTTAAGAAACTTGGTAAGAACAAAGGTGATGGCAAGACGAGCTCGATTGTGAATCCAAGCGAGTCTGGCCATGTTCCTAAGGTTAAAACCAGTCCTTCTGAAGATGTTAAGTGCCGTTATTGTAATGGTTATGGGCATTTGAAAAGAAACTGCAATAAATTCTTGGAAGATTATGAGAAGCTGAAGAAGACGTACGAGACTTCTTCTTCAGGTATTATGTTATAGAAGTAAATGTTACTTCATATAGTCCTACTTATTGGGTATTGGATACCAGCTGTGGTACTCATATTTTGTGAAAATGTGCAGGGCCTGAGCAAAAGTAGGACTATGGAGAAAGGACAAGTGGACCTATGAGTGGGAATGGAGCAAGAGTTGCTGCATTAACCGTAGGAGTATTTCATTTGTTTTTCCTTTTATGGCATGTTTTGAACTTAAAACTGCTACTATGTACCTGCTATGAGCAGAAAGATTATTTCTATTCCTTATTTGGATATGGAAGGATATCAGTTTTCAAGTTAAGAATAAGTGTTATTCATTTGATTACAGTGATATATTTTATAGTAGCAATCCATTAGAGAATGGACTTTATGTTCTAAACCAGTATGTGCCTAACTATAACATTAATACCAAGAGATTCAAGTCAAATGATACGAGTCAAACTTCTCTCTGGCATTGTCGTTTTGGGCTACATAAATGAGAAATAGATTCAGAAGCTCCATATTGATGGGCTTTTGGGCTCATCTGATTGAGAATCATAATGAGTAAAGTGGATATTGTTTATTAAGTAAAACAACAAAGGCTCCTTTCAACAGAGGTAGTGTCGATCGACACAAACGGTGCGTCGGTCGATACAGGTTGCGAACGATCAAAATGAAAGGGCCAGAAGCTTGTTGGGCTTTATACATATGGATGTATATGGACCGATGAGCACTTCATTACCTTTACTGATATTTTCAGAAGGTACGGTTATGCCTTATTTATAAGGCATAAGTCAGAATCTTTGAAAAGTTCAAAGAGTTCCAAAATGAAGTACATAATCAATTTGGAAAAGTTATTAAACCTCTACGATGAGATCATGGAGGTGAATACTTAGGTCAAGAATTTAGTGATCATTTGAGAGATTGTGAAAGTGTTTCACAATTCACTCCTCCTGTATCGGACTTTATTAGATATGGTTCGATCAATGATGAGTCACTTAGATCTTCCATTATCCTTCTAAGAATACACTCTAGAAATGTCTGAGTTTACTTTAAATAGAGTTCCATCAAAATCAGTTACAGAGATACCACATGAGATGTGGAATGTAAATGTTTCTGATTTATCCATCATGGAGATTTGGAGTTGCGAGACTTATATAAAACGTTTAATCTCTGATAAGCTCACACCCAAATCTGATAAGTGCTACTTCATTGGTTGTCCTAACAAAACCAAGGCATGTTACTTTTACAACCAGTTCGAGAACAAATTGTTTGTTGCTCGGAACTATGTTTTCTTGAGAAAGACTTTCTTTCCAAGAAGAACAGTGGGAGTAAAAGTACAACTCGAAGAAATTCGAAAATCACAGGAGACTGCTCAACCTGATGAGGAAGAGCAGCAGTTGGATCTACAAAGAGTTGTAGAACCTGCACCTGTGGTGCCTAGAGTTTATAAAGGATCTGGTGAATGTATATTCGATATACATTTAAATGGTGAGTTTCTGAAGAAGTGTCGATCGACACAAAAGTTGCATCGATCGACACAGATCGCGAACCAAATATTGATTTTGGTTTATGACTTAATTAACTACGGTTTAAATCTTGGTTAATTAGGTCGTGATAAAAGTATACATATGAGATATGTGTGCGCGACTTTTACAGAAAACTGAAGCTCGTAGATCCGAAAGGATCCGTCACGAACCCGAGAAATATGGATTTCTCGTAACCAATTGCCGTGATCTACTGATCATTGAAAGTGACGGGCCTGCGAATTTTGAAGAAGCAATGATGGGCCTTGACTCCGAAAATGGTTGAAAGCCGCTAAATCCGAAATGGGATCCATGTCACAGAACCAAGTATGACTTGGGTTGATTTACCCGATGGTGTAGAAGCCATTGTGAGTAAATGGATTATCAAGAAGAAAAGATACGTGGATGGTTATATTCAGATGTACAAAGCTAGGTTGGTGGCAAAAAGGTTTCAAGTAAATTCATGGTATTGACTATGAAGAAACCTAATCCCAGACACCGTGCTAATGTCCATTCGGATTCTCCTAGCAACCGCCACTCATAATGGTTATGAGATCTGGCAGATGGATGTGAAAACAGTTTTCCTTAATGGAATTCTGGAAAAAGGATGTGTACATGACACAACCTGAAGTTTTTCATTGATTGATAGGTCAAGAATTAATCCCTATTCTAAACTGCAAGTGAACAGCAATGTCAAAGTATTATATAGGGTTATCGAATCCACAGGGACACTTGGTCTCAATAGATCAGAACAGTAGAGACTAATACTAGAAAGAAAGCAATGTAATTGAATTAAAAGCGGTGCGAGAAAGTAAATCAGTAGCAGAGATTAACGGTTGTGGAAGCAAGTAATTAAAAGCGTCAAGCCTAGGGTATTCTCAGGAAATCAGACAAGCAGACAGTTCATTCAGCAAGGATCTAATTAAGCACAGTTCTAGAACTCAAAACACAGATATAGAATTAACCAAATTCTTTTGCGATAATTCTCTAAGTCTAAGTGCAGCTAACCAAACTTTCGTTTGCGAGAACTAACAGATTAAACTAGCATTAATCCCAAGTTTGATATGTTCACAATTATCCTAAACCAAACTTCCGTTTGCGCAAAGTTTAATTGCCCAATTTAATTAGTTCAGATTCCTAAACCCCACTTCCGTGACGTATTTAGCAACCTAAGATCTAGATTCTAATTGATCAGGTTAGAACTAGCTTTAAGCACAATTAAATTGAAGAACAGATATAGTTTGAATCCTTAACTGAATTTGAACAAGTCTAGCAAGTCATGAAATCCTATGTGAGAAACCCTAAACCTAACTAGGAATCTACTCATACATAGATAATGAAAACATAATCATAGAATGAATAAATTGCATAAAAGAATAATAGTAAAAGGGGTTCGAAATCTTCTCCAAATACAGATGAAGTAATAGGTTCAGATCAGCCCCAAAAGCTCTAAAAATCCTCTGCTCTTAATTATGAAAGCGTAATGTAAAGCGTATCTAATTAAAACACTAAAAACTCTATTATATAGGTCTAATCTCGGCCAGGGGCTTCTTTGTAAATATCAGGAACTTCTGGATCAAAGTGCAATATCTTGATTCTTCTAAACCGCCGAGTTTTGGCCCATCTCGCTGGTGCATCGATCGATGCTAGGCATGCAACGATCGACACCTTTCTCTGTTTCGGACAGTGAACTCTATCTCTCGGCCAATCACTCCAAAAATCTCCAAAATGCTCCATTATCTCCAATTCAGCTCCAAACCTGATTATACCTGTAAAAGACTCTAAAAGAACACAAAAGATACTAAAAACACAACTATATCATGGCATAAAACCGGTAAAAACCATGATATATCAACTCCCCCACACTTAGCCTTTGCTTGCCCTCAAGCAAAACATAGAACTAAAACATGGTGAAGAGGTTTGAAAACTCTTCAGAAACTCATTTCATCCTAGAAGCTACAATACTCAGATTCCCCTTAGTAAACCACTGAAAGAATCAATTACAGGATATCAAGACCAACATGTACTTCCCCCACACTTAGCAACTGTCCTAGGTAAACGCCACAATCACATTCAAGCATTCAAATTCTCCCTACTGACTTCTGCAAGTATTTAAGTGCGGTCTCACCTAAGGAGTATCGATCAAAGGGCACATGGATTCTTACCTTATCAGCTCTAGACCACCATACTATCTTTCTCTAGTCCCTTTCTTCTCTTTCCCTTCTTTAACAACTGATTTTTCCCCACTGGGTATCATTTTATTTGTTTTATCAGTGTTCTTCCCGTTATGGGGTGTACTTTGGACACATTCCATGGATCACATGAGAGAAAATAGTGTTTGCTACCATTCTCATGACCACTTCGGAGTTACTAACTCATCCTCAGTTTATTATTATTATTTTTTACTTTACAGAAGGGGAGAAGGGAACTAAATAGGATAGGTTGACAGGCTGTGTCAGAACTAACAAGGGAATCCGACACAAAGTATACCAAGCCCTTAGGTGAGAAATCTAAGTCAGTATTAAGGTTGAAGTCAGTAAAGGATCCTCTGATACCTGAAGTGATGTGGGTGTTCCCAGTAGGTTGATCTGTGATGGGGTTTTCTAATAGTCAAAGATAGATCCTGCAACTTCATCCCAATGGTTACTTAAGTTCCTGCAAGTCTTGTAAATCTTCTCAGAAAATCATAGTTTCTTACTTAAACAATTTTGACTCAATAAAACAAAAAAAAATTTGAAAAACGGACTGGCTCTTAAGAAAACAGAAAACAAAAGTCAGTAGCACCTCCCCCACACTTAAGACACACTGTCCCCAGTAGTGTCCAGCGAAGGATCGGTAAAAAGAAAAAAAAAATTGAAAAGGTGAAATTATGTCTGTCGGGTTACCTCTGTCGCTCAGGCATCGACCGATGCACTAAGTGCATCGACCGTTACTTGGCGATTTTCGTGTATAGTCGATCGTTGCTCAGGACCGCAACGATCGATGCAATGCGATTCCTTTCGTGTTGTGACGATCGACACAGAAGTGCGTCGATCGTTGCACTGCGATTTAACCGAGACCTGCAAACATAAACTCACCAGAAACAAAAACAAACGTAAAATCCTAACAAAAACACCAAAAATTAAGTAGAAAAACACCAGTACCTAATGGTGGGTTGCCTCCCACCCAGCGCTTGTTTAAGGTCAATAGCTTGACCGGACGGATGGGAATTTTCAAGTACCAGGAGGTCCTGACAGAGACTTTTTCTGTCTCTGTTCAAGTCTCCTCATCGAAGGTGGTGAGTAGGCTGTTGCGGAATGCTCATGTCCAAGAAAAGATGGAGTGAAATGTGCTCCAGGATCTATAACCATGGTATGATCAGGCTGCTCAAAATCTGCGTCCCTTATGGTGAATGTCTGCCCATCTATCAGTGGCTTTCGCAGCTTATCCATCTCATAGTGCAGTGGTTCATCTCCCAGATGGAGGTCTATCAAGCTGTTCCTAACATCAATCAACGCTCCTGCTGTAGCCAAAAAGGGTCTCCCAAGCAATAATGCTTCATCCGGATCACAGTCATATCTCAGCACAAGGAAGTCCGTTGGAACTAAGTAGTTTCCAACTCTCACCGGAATGTCCATAAGGAGTCCTTCAGGAACTCGTATGGACTGATCAGCTAGGACAAGAGAAGTCCTAGTAGGAGTAAAATCCAACATACCCAGCTTCTCTGCCACAGAGTAAGGCATCAAACTTCCAGCAGCTCCTAAATCACACAGAGAGCGTCTAAAACTATCCTCAAAGATAGAACAATCCAGTACAAAGACTCCAGGATCAGGCAGCTTCTTTGGGACCTTAGTTAGCAGAACATCACTAATATGCTGAGGAACTATTATCACCCAGTCTTTCAGATCATCATCCAGGGGCAACATCTTGTTCAGGTACCTCTGTACACATGGATGATAAGGTGGATCATCAGAAGTTGGAATTTCTTCCAATTCTTCACCAATCCCTTCTAATTTCTTCAGCTCTTCAATCTCTTGCCTAATCACTTCAGACACTGAGGAGTGTTGTCTAAAAATCTGTTCGTAGATCTCGTGTTGAGTAATTTCAGAGGCTCCATTGAACAGGCGATCAAGCTCCAAGTCAGCATCTATGCCATTATCATCCGACAGTTCTGTCCATTCACGCCCTGCAACGACCGACACTAAGGATGTGTCGATCGTTGCCATCCCGACTGGTGTATCGATCGGCACAGATGTTGCATCGATCGACGCACTGCAGCAGATTTCACCCGAGAGTTTTTCACAAATATCCGAAAATTCTTGTTATGTCACCAACTCAGCTGTGCTTAGCTCAAATCTTTCACCTAGGTGAGATCCATCATTAATGTACACAGACCAGGCCTTAACATGAGTGTCTGCCACTCCTTTTCCCTTCAGTGAGCTGGACATCTGGTTTACCTGAGTGTCCAACTGCTTCAAGTGAGTGCTCATAGACTCAAATTTCCCATTGAGGTCTTCATAGACAGCGTCCAACTTCTTGTTGCAGTCCACAAAAATCTTGGTCTGACTCTCAATCAGTTGTTCCATCATAGCCTCCATTTTGCTCTCATGGGCTGTAGGTGCAGGAGGAGTCTGATAGGATGTAGATCCATAGGTTCTCTGAGTACCTTGTCCATAGGTCTTCTGAAAACCACCAGTCTGTCCTCCATTGGAGAATCTGTTCCCCTGTTGATTACCAAATCTATTACCTTGGAAACCAGAACCTCCTATGAAATTCACATCTTCTTCCTGAGTTTCCTCCTCAGTCTGAATCACCTCTACATCTTGGGCAAAGTGGACAGCTTTCTTACTTGTCAGGAGATTGTAGACTGTGTCCAATCTGGATCTTATATTAGCTATATCAGAATTCTCTACAGTTCCACCAGATTTCTTCCTCCTTTCATCCATTGTCTTGCAACTGTTGCTGCCAATCAGGTTCTCAATCAACTGCTTAGCTTGTGTAGGAGTCATGGTGTTGAAATTAGCATTACTGGAATTATCCAGCGCAGTCTGATAAGGGAGATCTATGCCTCTGAAGAAAATACCAATCAGCTGTACTTCTGTGAATCCATGGTGTGGACAGTCACGCTGATACTGCTTAAATCTCATCCAGGCAGTCTTCAAGGGCTCCACAGCTCCTTGGGAAAAGGTGAGTATGTCCTGTCTGGACTGATCCGAGCGCGCATCATCATAAAAGTGACGCAGGAACTCACTCTTTAAGGCTGCCCAAGTAGTATACTGACCAGGTGCCAGTTGTCTCAGCCATGCACTAGCGTCTCCAGCAAGACTGTGCGGAAATAGCTTAAGGAACAGATAGTCCGGGCATACTCCTTCATACTTCATGCCAGTGACTATGTCCTCAAACTTGTCAATGTGATCCATAGGCTGCTCTGCTTGAAGACCATGAAAAGCAATCTGTCTCATCAGCTGGTAGTAGATGGTCTTTACCTCAAAATCATTCCTCTCAAAAGCAGGAAGCACTAGAGCTGCTCGGTTTGCATGAAACTCATCAGGTCTGTTGTAATCAGCTAGTGTCCTCTCATGAACCACCATCTCTCTACCTTGGGCCTGTCCTTGACCCTGGTTTCGGTTCAGCTCCTGTTGCTGTTGCTCAGGAGGATCAGGGATGACATTCCCTTCAGCATCAACCCGATGCCCAGCAGCATTGTACGGGTTGTTATCTTGGTCCCTCAGGGTACCTTCAGCATCTGGTATCAAGATCAGACGTTCTCGAACCATTCTCTCTCTCTTTTCTCTTCTGATAGTCCTCTCTAGACGTCCAAGTTCCTCTAGTCCGAGATTAAGCAAGCTCGAGTTCGGATTACTTCGAGTTTTCTGCGTTGGCATAAACTGTCTGTAATCGTCCAGCAACGATCGATGCTATCAGTGCAATGATCGATTCAATCTCAGAATCGCCTGGTGACGATCGACGCAAAGGGATGCAACGATCGACGCAAGGCGAAATTCGTACCTGCGGCAGAAAGAATCAGAGAAAAAGTTAGTAAAATAAAAACAAAACGAAAAAAGCAAAAACAAAAAGAAAAATTTCTAGTAAAAACCCTAAGTTCGGTCCTATCGAAGACTCTAAGAGTCCCCGGCAACGGCGCCAAAAACTTGATAGGTCAAGAATTAATCCCTATTCTAAACTGCAAGTGAACAGCAATGTCAAAGTAGTATATAGGGTTATCGAATCCACAGGGACACTTGGTCTCAATAGATCAGAACAGTAGAGACTAATACTAGAAAGAAAGCAATGTAATTGAATTAAAAGCGGTGCGAGAAAGTAAATCAGTAGCAGAGATTAACGGTTGTGGAAGCAAGTAATTAAAAGCGTCAAGCCTAGGGTATTCTCAGGAAATCAGACAAGCAGACAGTTCATTCAGCAAGGATCTAATTAAGCACAGTTCTAGAACTCAAAACACTGATATAGAATTAACCAAATTCCTTTGCGATAATTCTCTAAGTCTAAGTGCAGCTAACCAAACTTTCGTTTGCGAGAACTAACAGATTAAACTAGCATTAATCCCAAGTTTGATATGTTCACAATTATCCTAAACCAAACTTCCGTTTGCGCAAAGTTTAATTGCCCAATTTAATTAGTTCAGATTCCTAAACCCCACTTCCGTGACGTATTTAGCAACCTAAGATCTAGATTCTAATTGATCAGGTTAGAACTAGCTTTAAGCACAATTAAATTGAAGAACAGATATAGTTTGAATCCTTAACTGAATTTGAACAAGTCTAGCAAGTCATGAAATCCTATGTGAGAAACCCTAAATCTAACTAGGAATCTACTCAGACATAGATAATGAAAACATAATCATAGAATGAATAAATTGCATAAAAGAATAATAGTAAAAGGGGTTCGAAATCTTCTCCAACGATCGACACCTTTCTCTGTTTCGGACAGTGAACTCTATCTCTCGGCCAATCACTCCAAAAATCTCCAAAATGCTCCAGTATCTCCAATTCAGCTCCAAACCTGATTATACTTGTAAAAGACTCTAAAAGAACACAAAAGATACTAAAAACACAACTATATCATGGCATAAAACCGGTAAAAACCATGATATATCATTGATCCTAATGAAGCTAGGGAGATATGCAAGCTTCATCAAACCATTTATGGATTGAAGCAAGCATCTCGGAGTTGAAATCTTCGTTTTGATAAAGCAGTCAAAAAGTTTTGACTTCGTCATGAATGAAGAGGAACCGTGTGTTTACAAGAGGACCAGTGGGAGCGCAATTGCATTTCTAGTATTATATGTTGATAACATACCACTTCTCGGAAATGAAGTTCCATTGTTTCAGTTTGTTAAGACTTGATTCGAAAGTTGTTTTTCGATAAAATTATGGGAGAAACCGTATTCATTCTTGGAATAAGAATCTATAGAGATAGATTGGATAAGCTAATTGGATTGTGTCAAGATACTTATAGTGATAAGGCCTTACACATGTCCAATATGCAGGATTCCAAGAAGGGCTTCGTGCAAATGACTCTTGGTATTACTCTTAGCAAGACGCAGTGTCTTTCGACAGACGCTGAGCAAGGGCGAATGAGGGTCAAGCTACTGCTAAAGGCATTAGATGTCTTAAGATGTGATCTTAATTTTAGTGGGAGTCATTGTTATTAATTTTAGTTATGATATGATGTTCGTATAAACATAATTTGATTATGTTATTGAAATCTGACATCTGTACTATTTAATAATGGTTATTAAATAATAGTCCCAAAGTATTTTTTGACATTTTATAGGTCATCAAGTATGTGACTTGATCATGAAACCCTATAGATAATAAATGACATAAATTATGTTGGTCCCTGGTCGAGGTTGTTAAAGTGGGACATTAACAACCGTGTGAGACTAGTATGTGAGGTGACTGATGACTAAGTTTCATGGAGTCATTAATAAGAGTATTAAATTCAATCACATAGATATGTGTTGGAGAACACAGGATCGGACATGACCCACTGATGAGAACTCTACGGAATAGTTATATAAGTGTCATGAGAGTTTTCATTACGACTATAGAGTATAGTCCTTAGACCTGAGTTCATCATGTTTTCTTACATGTGAATTGGTCCGCTTTAACCTTGTCAAACGTCAGCCGTAACTGGTGACTATAAATGCATTGATTGGGCGTATCATGAAGCGTGTGAAGAGACAGGGATGGAACAAGATGGGATTTGTCCCTCCTATATAACAGGAGATAAATATCTCAGGGCCCATCGAAGATTTGATACTGAGAAATGTGTGGCCACACTCAAACGAGGTGATTGTCAGTCGTTTGTTTTGTCAGTATAAATCGGAGTTCGATGAACATGATCTTGGCTAAATAAGGGTGACACAGATCTTGCCTTGTGCCAGATCGAGATATAGTGACAAAGGGATTGAAGGAATAGATGATTCCAGTACAAGTGGGAGATTGTTGGGAATGTCCTGAAATCTATTGTACTTACTCCAAGTGAAAGTCGTATTGTCGAGATGAGACAATCATATGACACTAGGTAGTCATAATGCTTTGCTAGAAGCCACTTATGATCAATGAGTTTAGAACTCATTGCTAGTGTTATATGATCCTACAGGGTCACACACCTAAGCAAACTGGACGTTAAAGACGAGGTTGATCATTAATGTAATGATCTAGTGAATGCATATTTGATATGCATTCGATATCAATATTCTGGGGCAGTGTCGATCGACACAAAGAGTGTGTCGATCGATGCAACTCGCGGATTACCAGATTAATTCGGTTTAATCGTTGGTTAATTCCGTTATGGTTTAAGTCGACATATATAAGATATATGGTCGACCTAAACTGATTTTTTAACCCAATTCACGGCCACCAGAAAAGAAAGAGAAACCTCTTGAGAGATCTGATCTCTAAAGGCACTAGCATCCCTCCTGTTCAGTTTGTGTGCGTGTGGATACCAGTAGAGGCGCAGCATTTGAGGCGCTCTAGATCTCGATTATCTGCAAATCTTCCGCTGCTAATCACCAGGTAATTCTGAGATCCCATTGATTCAATTACATGAACCCTAGATCCTAGGCTTGGAATTCAGACCAGGATTGTCTAATTGGATTAGGATCTGCTAGAAATTCCTTCAGTGGCATCAGAGCTTTAGGGTTCCATTGAATCTGTAGCATGTTGATCTTGGTGAAGTATGGATCTTGGTTCATTGTATTCATCTGAGGAAACATAGTTTTGAATACAATGCGAGTTTTTCTTATTAGATAAGAATTCTCATTTCTTGAGCATTATAACTAAAATCTACCTCTTTTAATTACAGCTATGTCTGTCTCAAATCACATCAACACTTTCTCACTAAGATCCGTCCTTGAGAAGGACAAGTTAAATGGATCTAATTTCTTGGAATGGTATCGGAACCTGAGAATAGTTCTCAGGCAGGAGAACAAGGAATATGTCCTTGAAAAGGTTCTCCCCGAGAGGCCACGTTCCAATGCCCCGCAGACAGAAAAGAATGCTTGGGATAAGCATTCAGCTGATGTCAAAGATGTTAATTGTCTAATGCTGGTGACTATGAACTCTGAGCTGCAGAAGCAATATGAGAACGTGATGTCACCCATTGAGATGATTAACAGCCTGAAAGCTTTGTTTCAGGAGCAAGCTCGCACAGAGAGATACCAGACGGTTAAGTCTCTCATGGATTGCAAGCTGGCTAAGGACAGTCCAGTAAGTCCTCATGTCCTTAAAATGATGGGTTACATTGATAACCTGGGGAAACTGGACTGTGCCATTAGCCAGGAGCTAGCCACTGACATGATTCTGCAGTCTTTGCCGTCGTGTTTTGATCAGTTCATCATGAACTACAACATGCAAAACATGACTAAGACATTGACTGAGTTGCACGGCATGCTGAAGACAGCAGAGCCGAATCTCAAGAAGGCAACTCCCAGTGTACTGATGATACAAGGGGGTAAAAGGTTTAAGAAACCTAAGAAGGGTAAGGGAAAGGCCCAAGTTTTCCAGACTGAAAGTGAGGACAAGCCCAAGCCGAAACCCAGATCCGAGCCTTCTCCTGAGGATAAGTGCAACTACTGCAAGCAGTTGGGGCATTGGAAGAAAGACTGCAAGAAGTTCATGGAAGATTACAAGAAGCTGAAGAAGACGTATGATGCGTCTGACTCAGGTATTTATGTTATCGAACTTAATGTTATGTCTTCTAGTTCTACTTCGTGGGTATTGGATACCGGCTGCGGTGCTCATATTTGTACTAATGTGCAGGCACTAAGAAACAGTAGGACACTGAAGAAAGGACAAGTGGAGCTACGGGTCGGGAATGGAGCTAAGGTTGTTGCACTGGCCGTAGGCACCTACGAGTTGTCCTTACCTTCGGGCATGGTTTTAATTTTAAATAATTGCTACTTTGTACCTGCGATTAGCAGAAACATAATTTCAGTTTCCGTTTTGGATTTGGAAGGTTTTGATTTTGCTGTTAAGAATAAAGTTTTTTCTTTTAATCGTGATGGTACGTATTATGGTAGCGCCCCATTAGACAATGGGTTATATGTTTTAAACCAAGAAATGCATGTCTTTAACATAAATACAAAGCGGTTTAAGTCCAATGATGAAAACCCGACTTTCTTATGGCATTGTCGTTTGGGCCATATCAATGAGAAACGCATCCAAAGGCTCCATCGAAATGGGCTTCTGGGCTCATTTGATTTTGAATCATGTGAGAAATACGAATCTTGTTTGATGGGCAAAATGGCTAGAGCCCCTTTCAACAAACCAAATGAAAGGGCCAGTGATTTATTGGGCCTTGTTCATACTGATGTATGTGGGCCGATGAGTACTGTTGCCAGAGGAAATTACAAATACTTCATTACCTTCACTGATGATTTCAGTAGGTATGGCTATGTCTATTTGATGAGACACAAGTTAGAATCCTTTGTAGATTCAAGGAATTCAAGAATGAATCTAGAACCAACTTGGCAAAAGTATCAAAGTTCTGCGGTCGGATCGCGGAGGAGAATACTTGAGTCAGGAGTTCAGCGACTATCTGAGCGAGTGTGGAATTATTTCACAACTCACTCCTCCTGGAACACCCCAATGGAATGGAGTGTCAGAGAGGAGGAATCGAACCTTATTGGATATGGTTCGGTCTATGATGAGTCATTCAAATCTTCCATTATCTTTTTGGGGATACGCTCTAGAAACGTCTGCGTTTACACTAAATAGGGTACCATCTAAATCAGTGGAAAAGACACCACATGAATTGTGGACTGGGAACATTCCTACTCTGTCTTTCCTAAAGATTTGGGGTTGTGAGGCTTATGTCAAACATTTAATCTCTGACAAGCTTGCACCTAAATCAGATAAATGCTACTTCGTTGGTTATCCTAAGGAAACCAAGGCATACTACTTTTACAACCAATCTGAGAACAAAGTATTTGTTGCTCGGGACTGTTCTTTTCTTGAGAGGGAGTTTCTCTCTAAGAAAAACAGTGGGAGTAAAGTACATCTTGAAGAAATTCGAGATGCACAGGAGACTGCTCAACCTGCTGAGGAAGAGCAGCAGTTGGATCCACAAAGTTATGTGGAACCGGCGCCTGTGGAGCCTTAAGTTCGCAGATCCAGAAGGATCCATCACGAACCCGAGAGATACTATGGATTTCTCGTGACCAATTCAAATGATCTGATGATCATTGATAGTGACGAACCAGCGACCTTCACAGAAGCAATGATGGGCCCGGACTCCGAAAAGTGGCTTGGAGCCTCTAAATCCGAAATGGGATCCATATCAGAAAACCAAGTATGGTCCTTGGTCGATTTACCTAATGGTGCAAAAGCCATTGAGTGTAAATGGATCTTAAAGAAGAAGATTGACGTGGATGGCAATGTACAGATTTACAAAGCGAGGTTGGTGGCTAAAGGTTTCAAGCAAATTCATGGTATTGACTATGATGAAACCTATTCTCCAGTCGCTATGCTTAAATCCATTCGGATTCTTCTAGCGATTGCCGCTCATTATGATTATGAGATTTGGCAAATGGATGTCAAAACCGCATTCTTGAATGGTATTCTGGAATAGGATGTGTATATGACACAGCCTGAAGGTTTTGTCGATCCTAAGAACGCTGGGAAGGTATGCAAGCTTCATAAATCTATTTATGGATTGAAGCAAGCATCACGGAGTTGGAATCTTCTTTTTGATGAAGCAGTAAAACAATTTGGTTTCATCAAGAACGAAGAAGAACCATGTGTTTACAAGAAGACTAGTGGGAGCAAAATTGCATTTCTTGTACTGTATGTCGATGACATACTCCTCCTTGGTAATGACGTTCTGTTGCTTCAGTCTGTTAAGACTTGGCTCGGAAGTTGTTTTTCCATGAAAGACATGGGAGAAGCCGCGTATATTCTTGGAATCAGAATCTACAGAGATAGAATGAACAGGCTGATTGGATTGTACCAGGACACTTATATTGATAAGGTACTGCACAGATTCAAGATGCATGATTCCAAGAAGGGCTTCATACCGATGTCTCATGGCACAAGTCTCAGCAAGAAGCAGTGTCCGGCGACACATGCTAAGTGAGAACGCATGAATAGGATTCCTTATGCTTCTGCAATAGGATCTATTATGTATGCCATGCTCTGCACTCGTCCAGATGTAGCTTACGCGTTAAGCATGACGAGTAGATACCAATCTGATCCAGGTGAAGATCACTGGACAGCTGTCAAGAATATTCTCAAGTATTTGAGACATACTAAGGATAAATTCCTGGTGTATGGAGGAAGTGAAGAACTTGTGGTGAATGGATTCACCGATGCGAGTTTTCAGACGGACAGAGACGATTTCCGATCACAATCTGGATATGTCTTCTGTCTAAATGGCGGTGCAGTGAGCTGGAAGAGCTCTAAGCAGAATACCGTAGCTGATTCCACGACGGAAGTTGAATACGTTTCTGCTTCAGAAGCGGCAAAGGAAGCTGTTTGGATCAAGAAGTTCATGACTGAACTTGGTGTGGTTCCTAGTATCTTGGAGCCAGTGGCTTTATTTTGCGATAACAACGGAGCCATTGCTCAGGCGAAAGAACCAAGGTCACAACAGAAGTCCAAACACATTGAGAGGAGATATCACCTGGTTCGTGATATCGTCAATAGAGGTGATGTGAAGATCAGCCGAGTTCCGACAGACGAGAATGTCGCTGATCCTCTGACCAAGTCACTCCCAAGGCCTAAGCATGAGAGTCATATGACTGTTGTAGGCATTAGAGATCTTAAGATGTAATCTTGATTCTAGTGGGAGTTTTAGTTATAATAAGACGCTCTTGTAAACATTATTTTGGAAATGTTTAATGAAATTTGATTTCAGCATTATTTATTGTGATCTAAATAATGGTCCCAAAATAAGTTTATGACATATTATAGGTCATCAAGTTGAGGACTTGATCATGAAACCCTATAAGTTAATAAATTATGTTTTTTGTCCCTAGTCGAGGTTGTCAAAGTGGGACACTGACAACCGTGAGAGACTAGATTGTGAGGTGACTGTTGGCTAAGTTTCATGGAGCCAATGATGTGATTATCGCAATCAGTCACATAGATATATGTTAGTGAACATATGATCGGACATGACCCGCTAATGAGAAGTCTACAAGATAGTTATATATGTGTCATAAGAGGTTCTCATTACGACTATAGAGTATAGTCCTTAGACCTGAGTTCATCATGCTTTCTTGCATATGAATTGGTATACTTTTACTTTGTCAAACGTCGACCCGTAACTGGCGACTATAACGGCACTGTTCAAGTATATCATGAAGTGTGCGTTGAAACAGGGATGGAACAAGATGGGATTTGTCCCTCCTGTATAACGGGAGATAAATATCTCAGGTCCTATCGAAGATTGAATACTGAGAGAATGTGTGGCCGCACTCAAACGAACTGTAGTTCAGTTGTTTCTAATGTTCAGTATGAGATCAGGAGTTCGATAAACACGATGTTGGCTTAATAAGGATGACACCAATCTTGCCTTATGCCAAATCGAGATATAGAGACAAAAGGATTATAGGAATAGATGATTCCAGTACAAATGGGAGATTGTTGGGATAGTGTCCTGAAATCACACTTGTACTCACTCCTGATGATAGTTGTGTGTCGAGATCAGACATTCGTATAATACTGGGCGGTTGCAATGTTTTGCTAGAAGCCTCTTGCAATCTGTAAGTTGTAAACTTACTGCCAGTATTATATGATCCTATAGGGTCACACACCTAAGAAAACTGGAAGCTACGACATGGGAATGATCATTATGGCAATGATCATATTAATGTGTATTGGATGCACATTATAATCGATATAATGGTGTTGTGTCGATCGACACAGCTTGTGTGTCGGTCGACACAGTTCGGGTTTTTCGGAAAGGCTTTCCGAATTAAGACTTAATTAAGTCTGGCCCGTTAAGCAAGTTTAGGTCGAATAAAACTTGAGAGTTTCGACCTAAACAGTGATCCGTCCACTTTTCTTGACAGAAAGAGTAGAAACGCCATATAGATTCGATTCCCGTTGATCCGGCACAAGCATCCCGTTTCCAGCTTGTGTGCGTGTGTATCTGGTAGAGGCAAGGCATATGCGTTGCTCCACTGATCTCGTTCACCATTCTCATTCCGCTGCCAATTCAAAGGTAAGAACGAGGTTGGTTTTAATTCAATATATCAAACCCTAGATCCTAGGAGATCCAACAGATACCTGATCTTGAGAAACCCCAAATCCAAGTATCATGTAGGCGAGGAGATGTTTTCATGTGAAGAATGCGCTCTGCATCTGCCGTTGTGAACAGTTGGTTGACCATATTAGACTTCCAACTACCATCAGTCGCGTTTAGGAGGTCTGCAACTTTAAGCGAGAGATCAACATTGTCACTGCGGTATTGTGGTGGTCTGGTCCATTATCCAGTTCTCAGTCCATACTGATGTTTGCTGACCATTGCCGATTGATTTCAGCAGACCTTTTGTTAGCAATTCTCGTCCATGGAGCAAACTTCTCCATGCATAGGATGGTCTCGTACCTGTGCCAGCTTCTAAGAAGGTGCTTCTCTTAAAATATCTATGCTGCAAGATTTGAGCAAGTAAGGACTGCGGGTTTTTCAGGATTCTCCATGCTTGCTATCCTAGGAGAGCCTGGTTGAAGAATTCTATATCATGGAATCCCAAACCTCCTTCCTCTTTCATTTAACACATATTTTTCCAAGCCACCCAAGGTATTTTATTTTTGTTGGTGCCACTGCTCCACCAAAATTCTGTCATCACAGATGTAAGTTTCTTACACACATCCTTAGGGAGCTTAAAGCAAGACATTGCATAGACTGGTAAAGCTAGTCCAATAGATTTCAGGAGAATTTCCTTCCCACCTTGCGACAGGGACTTTGCATACCAGCCGTGTAATCGAGATTGGAGCTTTTCCTTGATGAAGTTAAATAGCTGTCTCTTTGATCCTTTGAAACACTCTGGTAAGCCCAGGTAAGTTCCTTCACCTCCTTCAGCTTCAATGTGCAGAGCTTGCTTGATGTCTGCTTTAACCTCGTTTGCTACATTTGATCCAAAGATGATCGATGACTTTTGTGTGTTTATCATTTGTCATGAAGCCTGTCCGTATAGATGTAAGACTTTGTTGATCTCTGAGCATTCTTCTTTCGTGGCTCTGCAGAGGAGTAGACTATCGTCGGCGAACAGCAAGTGGTGCACCGATGGTCCAGGCGTTGAGAGACTTATACCCTGGATTTTCTGCTTCTGTTCAGCTTGGTTTAGACCATTCACAAGTGCTTCAGCGCATAGTATGAATAAGAACGGGGAGAGGGGGTCTCCTTGACGGATTCCCCTCTCTGGCCGTATAAAGCCATGAGTTCTCTCATTAAGCAAAACCGAGTAAGTTACCGTACTTACACAAGACATAATCCAGCTGATCCAACGCCTTTCAAACCCCATTTTTTCCAACAGAACCTCAAGGAAATTCCACTCCACACGGTCATATGCTTTTGACATATCTGTTTTAACGGCCATGAAGTTTTTCGACACCGAATCAATGGTTCTAAGGCCATGCACCATCTCATGCGCGATAAGAATGTTGTCCGAGATAAGACGACCAGATACAAAAGCACCTTGTGTTTCTGATATTAACTGAGGAAGGATCCTTTTAAGTCTCTCACATAAGATTTTGGAGATGATCTTATAGTGGACAGAACAAAGACTTATAGGACGCATATCCTTCATCATTGTGGGGTTTTGGATCTTCAGAAGTAGGCATAGGTGAGTGTGGTTCCAGCCAGGGGAGAGTATGGATGTTTGGAAGAATTTACGGACCTCATCTGAAACACTCGGACCAACTATGTGCCAGAAACTCTTGTAGAAAGCTCATGTGAATCCATCCGCTCCAGGCGAGCTGCTGCTATTAATACTGAAGACAACTTTTTAATTTCTTCATCTGAGACAGAGCGAGTGAGGTTCTCATTCATCAGTGGTGTAACTTTGGCTTGGAAACCCTCGAACAGTGATTCCAGATCAGTGGGATTGGTACTTGAGAATAGTTCTTTGAAGTACTCAGTAGCAATGTTACCCTTTGATCCTTCTGAGAAAAATTCTCTGCCCATTTCATCCTTAAGAAACACAGTTTTGTTTTGAATCTTCCTTCCTTTAATTGCATTGTGAAAGTACTTGGTATTAAGGTCTCCTGATTTCAGCTTTTCTTCTCTACATCTCTGTCTCCAGAACCATTCCTCATCCGCATAAGCTTCTGCTAGTTCCAGTTTGAGCTTTCTCATTGTATGAGAGCATGGCCACCTTTTCGCTATCTCAGTTTCAAGAAGAGCATGAGTTTGTTGTATTTTGTCTCGAGAATTGATATCATTGTTCCTCTTCCATTTCGCTAGCTCCCTCCTACAGCTGCTTATGCGATCACTGATATACATGTTCTCGTCAGTTTGGTTCCCTTGCCATCCCTTCCTCACAGCATCCTCAACACTCGAGCGCTTTATGATCCTTTTATCAAAATAGAATCTTCATTACTTGGATCATCTTCCTCCAGCGCAAAGCATATTCTTATGGGACGATGATCTGAGGCCCACACGTCGAGATATTCAGTTTTGGCTCTTGGAAATAATTGGTACCACTGGTCATTACCAAAACTCCTGTCCAGCCGGCATTGCACCCAAATCTTATCACGCCAGCCTGCCCATGATAATGTATTGCCTGAGCTTCTTATTTCCTTTAGTTTGCAGTTTTGCACCATGTTTTGAAAGTCCCAGAAAGTTGAGTCGTTTCTCACTGGTCCTCCAAGCTTCTCAGTGTTATTTAGAAGCTCATTGAAATCACCTAGGAGTATCCACGCATCATCTCGGTTGAGACCAATGAGCGAGAGCTGGTAACCATTCGTTTCTAGTGGTTACTCAATTTTAGTGGTTACGATCAATAAGAGTTTTTTTATCTACAAGGATATATACAAAGTCAAAAGGTGTTTCTTTCTATTTAATACTATTGTATATATTCATTCATGAATAATGGAATAAGAGCACATACATTGGAGTTTCTTAAGGGAGAGTTTCTTAACTATTCACGTGGGTCCCACGTGGGGCCCACATGAATAGTTAAGAAACTGTCTCTTAAAATCCTTATCTAAGGATCGATCCTTACACTGTTCACGCCACGTGTCACGTAACGATTGGTCCAATTTTTTTTTTTTAATTTTTTTTTTTTTTTTCGGATCTGAAAAAAAAAAAATTTAAAAAATTAATAAAAAAAAATTTTCTAAGGACCCCTAGTGGGTAACACGGATGGACATGGTCTAAGAAACGGTAACAAATAAAACATTCCAATCAAATACATTAATATGGAAAATGCGTTGTATTTCCATAAATGTATTAACAGTTAGAGAAAGAAATCTAAGGACTTTGATTTCGTTCTTCCCAATCTCTCCCTATAAATGATCGTTTCATTCTCATAATCTCATCACATTTTATTTTACTAAATCAATAGATTATGGCAAAACCTGCAGGTGCAGGCTCCTATTGTCTCTTCTCTTGTCTCTTTGTCTTGTTTGCGAATTGCGCCTCAGCAGCCAAAAATGATCAAGACAAACAGGTAATTACACAAATCATCATTTGTTGACCATCATGATCATCTCTAGGTAATATGATGAATTGATGATGATGTTTGTAGGTGTATGTAGTATACATGGGAGCACTTCCTGCTCGTGTTGACTACATGCCAATGTCCCATCACACTAGTATTCTTCAAGAAGTCATAGGAGAGAGGTGCAATCAATCAATATTCCATAGATCAATTCTGATTAAATTGTTTCCATATATATTAATGGTTTCTTCTATAAATCGTTTGTAGTCAAATATTTATATTTATGGGAGTTAAAATGGATCAAATGATCCGACCCACGAACGCTTGTAACATATGATATTTTTCTTTTGTAGTTCAATCGAGAGTCGATTGGTTAGAAATTATAAAAGGAGTTTCAACGGATTTGC
Organism: Orychophragmus violaceus; assembly: GCA_030180135.1. Classification (NCBI taxonomy): domain Eukaryota; kingdom Viridiplantae; phylum Streptophyta; class Magnoliopsida; order Brassicales; family Brassicaceae; genus Orychophragmus; species Orychophragmus violaceus. The sequence continues at coordinate 65,277,610 of CM058231.1, forward strand.
GGCCCGGCTAACCGAATCCGAAAGACAGATACTAGCAAGTAAGTGCTCAGTAAATTAATTAAATATTAAACTGAAAGTTTTCAAGAATAAACTGATTGTTTTGGTAACTGACCTTGTGTGTTTTAATTATTTTTGTGAAAATATAACGGTCTCGTTGTATTTATTTTCTTAGGTATGGAAGACGTTGTGTCGGTATTTCCTAGCAAGAAACTGAAGCTCCAAACGACGGCGTCTTGGGATTTTATGGGTCTCAAGAAAGGTAAAAGGGCAAACCGAAACCCTAGCATCGAGAGCGATACGATCATCGGTGTCCTCGACAGTGGAATCTACCCTCTGTCCGACAGCTTCAGTGACAAAGGCTTTGGTCCTCCTCCTAAGAAATGGAAAGGCGTTTGTGAAGGGGGCAAAAAATTCTCTTGCAACAAGTATATAAACTGATAACGCAGTTAAATTGGTTAGATTTGTCAATAATGTAAATGATGTGGTTGTTGTCTACAGCAAGATTATTGGAGCTAGGTACTACACACCCAAAATAGAGGGATTTCCTCAGTCAGCGATAGACAACGTGGGACATGGATCGCACACAGCGTCTACGGCAGCTGGAAACGCTGTTAAGAACGTAAGCTTTTACGGATTCGGCAATGGAACCGCGAGAGGTGGCGTTCCAGCCGCAAGAATAGCGGTTTACAAAGTATGTGAGGTCGGCATTACAGGATGCACTACTGACGGAATTCTCTCGGCATTCGATGATGCGATAGGGGACAACGTGGACCTCATCACCATCTCCATCGGTGGGGATAAAGGTGAGCCGTTCGAGGTGGACCCAATCGCTATTGGTGCTTTCCATGCCATGGCCAAGGGAATCCTTACAGTGAATTCTGCTGGAAACAGTGGTCCAGAACCTAGCACGGTCGCGAGCATTGCCCCGTGGATATTCACTGTCGCTGCTAGTAACACGAACCGCGCTTTCGTCACCAAAGTTGCCCTCGGAGACGGCAAAACAGTTGTCGTGAGTACCAAGATACACATATCATCATCGTACATATCTTGTCCTCTTTTTACATAATTCTTGTTGCGAAACAGGGAAGATCGGTAAATTCTTTTGATCTTAAAGGAACAAAGTACCCTCTAGTGTACGGAAAATCAGCTTCACGTAAATGCGATGCTGCTTCCGCTGGGTAACCTCCTTCCCAAGAAACATTTATCTTCAGACAGTTTTTGCTCTTCACATGGTGAGCTAATGTGGTAATTGCGGTTTCAGGTTCTGCTCACCAGGATGTATAGACAGGAAACTTGTCAGGGGGAAGATTCTGCTGTGCGATTCCGCGCAAAATATCGAAGAAGCTCAGTATATGGGAGCCGTCGCAGCAATTGCTAGGAGCATCAGAGCAGACGTTGCCCCTGTCTTCTCTTTCCCAGTCTCTGTTCTATCCGTAGCCGACTATAACGTTGTCCTTTCGTATATGAACTCTACAAAGTAAAGCTCTGTCTCTCTGTTTCATTATACCCTAAAAATTCTCCATCTCAAATGTTTTTTTTCTGGGGGGCTAGAAACCCCATAGGCGCTGTTTTGAAAAGTGAGACCATCTTTAACCAGAAAGCTCCCGTGATTGCATCATTTTCTTCTCGTGGCCCCAACCCAATCGTTCCTGATATTTTGAAGGTACATGTAGTTACGTTAAATATGTAACAAACTCGTACCACAGTTGTATGTCTTATTGAATTTGAACTGTAGCCGGATATTACAGCGCCAGGATCAGAGATCCTCGCTGCTTATTCTCCTGATGGTCCACCGAGTCAATCAGACACAAGACATGTCAAGTACTCTGTTCTTAGTGGAACTTCAATGTCTTGTCCACACGTTGCTGGTGTAGCCGCCTACCTTAAAACATTTCACCCTCGCTGGTCTCCGTCCATGATCCAATCCGCCATCATGACTACCGGTAAGTAAAATAAATGGAATCATCCCTTCCTTGTATCGCAAGAAATATTTACTTTATTTTGGGGGTTTCTTGCAGCTTGGCCGATGAATGCTACTACTTTTCCGATTAACAACATGGCTGAGTTTTCCTACGGAGCGGGCCATGTCAACCCTTTAGGCGCAATTCATCCTGGACTAGTCTATGAAGCTGATAAATCCGACCACATCGCTTTTCTCTGCGGCTTGAACTACAGCGAAAAAAAGTTAAGACTTATCTCCGGCGAAAGCAGCAGTTGCACTAAAGCACAGACTAAATCTTTACCCCGAAACCTAAACTATCCTTCCATGACTGCTCAAGTCCCCGCCACAAAACCATTCAAAGTGACTTTCCGTAGGACAGTCACAAACGTCGGAAAGTCTAACAGTACCTACAAAGCAACGGTAGTGGGATCTAAACTGAACGTCAAGGTCATTCCCGATGTCTTTTCTTTAAAGTCGGTGCACGAGAAGAAGTCTTTCACGGTGACCGTTTCTGGCAAAGGTCCCAAAGCTGGAAAACTTGTGTCTTCACATCTGATTTGGTCTGATGGATTCCACTTTGTGAGAAGTCCCATTGTTGTTTACGCCGCTAACTGATGGATTCTTTACTGGTTGCTATCTTTGTTGTTTATGATGTTTCTGGGTTTTTCTACCTACTCTAGTTCTAAACATCGAATTAAGATTAATTGTTGGCCTGTTCTTTGCATTATTTTTCTTCTAATTATTTACTTATCGACGCTAAATATCAAAACGGTCATGAGAAAGATAAATATGTACGTTTTTACGTAAGAAACTATCAATGCATGATGGTAAGAAGAAGAAGATTCTAAGAGCAACTACAATGGTGTTATCATGGTTGGGTTTCTTAGGAATTTTTTTATTAATTTTTGGGTTAGTTAGTAATAGTTAAGAAACTTTGACAATTTATCACTTCCAATGGTGTTATCCTAATTGAGGTTCTTAAAATTAAAAATATATATTACCATTAGTTTTATTTGAATTTTTATTTATTTTAATTTTAATTTTAAACATACAATAATTAATAATCTAGATGACCAAATTTTTGCCATATATTCTCGACCAAATAGGCTTTCAAACGATGATGTATCCGCTGATCACGAATTTGATTCCGAATGCCAAGCATATTACCGAGGTTCGAAGGCATGTCTATATAGTACGAGAAATCCACCTCTGAACTTCTGCTTGATTCTCCTTCGATTTCTACGAAATCAGATATATCGTACTGAGTGTATCCTTCTCGTTCGTCTTCTACTATCATATTGTGTAGAATGATGCATGATCTCATAATTTTTTCTATTTTTTCCTTGTCCCAAAGAAGAGACGGTTTTTTTACAATTGCAAATCTAGCTTGCAATACTCCAAAAGCACCTTCGACATCTTTGCGGGCGGCTTCTTGTCGTTTAGCAAATAACTCTGCTTTATCGTCTTGAGGAAGTGGTATAGACTGGATAAAGGTTGCCCATTTTGGATAAATACCGTCTGTCAGGTAGTACGCCATATCATATGTGTGTCCGTTTACCATGTAATTCACTTTTGGAGCTCGGCCTTGTAAAATGTCATCAAAAACAGGTGACCGGTCAAGAACATTAATATCGTTTAATGTACCTGGAGGTCCAAAAAATGCGTGTCATATCCACAAATCTATCCACAAATCTTGTGATGCAACAGCCTCTAAGACGATTGTCGGCTTTCCTGAACCACGTGTATACTGCCCTTTCCAAGCGGTTGGGCAGTTTTTCCACTCCCAATGCATACAGTCGATGCTTCCTATCATACCAGGAAACCCGCGTACTTCTCCAATATCTAGTAGTCGTTGAAGATCTTCTGGTGTGGGTTTCCTTAGGTACTCATCTCCAAACAACTGTATTATACCTTGAGTAAAAATTTCCAGACATGAAAGTGCTGTTGATGCACCTGGTCGTAGATATTCGTCAGTTGCGTCACCCGCAGTACCATAAGCCAACATACGTATAGCTGTCGTACATTTTTGTAGACCAGATAGCCCGAACCTTCCCGTTGCATCTCTTCTATGTTGAAAGAATGGTATTTCAGCTGAAAGGCGATCAACAATACGTACGAACAATGATTTGTTCATTCAAAAACGGCGTCTGAATATGCGAGGCGGATATGTTGGATCTTCACTAAAATAGTCTTCCCATAAGCGGTTATGGCCTTGTTCCTGATTTCGTTCTAAATATGCTCGATTCTTGGACTTTGTTGTATGACCCTACAGGATGTTGTTGAACGTCTCCTCGAAATGTTCTTCAAATCTCTCTTGGAAAGCTTCGTTTAACTGATCATCAATATAGTTTGTTGAAGAACCAGCCATGAGTGCTAATTTTTCTAATAGAAGTGAACTACCTGAATAGAAACAGAGGAGTAGAGTTGTTTGTAGTATTGTAGAATGATGCTTGTGTTGTAGAATGATGTTTGTGTTCCTTGTTTAAATAGATGAATATAAGAATACAACCAAAAAATTAAACACTCGTGACTTAAAGATTTTACAAAGTGCCAACTTACAACAACGAGGAGATAAAATAACAAGTTCAGCACATGTGACTTAATACAACAACAAGAACAAAACAAAGTGTCACATTACCAAAACTTTGGCTACCCGTGACTAATATACTACAAGTTGTCACAATACCAAAAGTTTGGCTACCCGTGACTTAATTTACTACAAGTTCTCACATTACAACAAAACATGATATATGATAGGGTAAAATAGCATCTGAGATCCACTTGTTCATGATAAGTCTTTGCTGATGTTCCTGAAACCAAAAAAAAAAAGAGTTTAGTAACACAACACATTAACTACACAACTCACAAACTCATAAAATTCAGAAAGTTAAACTACAATACACTTACTACTAGGTTAGCTCATAGCATGTCAGTTATTAACTTGTTTTTTAGAGTTGTTTCAATGTCAGAAAGTGGTTCTGGCTTAGCTAGGAAACGTTCAAGCAGTTGTTGCTTGTTTAGCTTCTCTTTGAATTCCAACATGTTTTTTAACTGCTCCAAGGACTCTTCCTTTCCACCTTTTTTTCTTCTTAGCAGCCTTTGCAGCTTTAACACCAATGGGTCTCTCATCCTCTTCCAAGTCAACCTCTGGAATCAGTTTGCGCTTATCCTTTCCACCGTCTCTGTTTATAACAGTAGAGCACCACTTTTGGTCATGTCGAAGCTCCCTCCAAGCATGCTCTAAGGAAAACTTGCAGTTATGATCATTGTAGAAAATATCTAGAGCTTCCTTCATAACGTCGTTCTCGTTTTGACCACTCGATTGCTCCTTCACAGCAGCATTGTAGCACCCAACAAACTTACAAACCTGATCATTCAGTCGTTGCCACCTTTGCTTGCACTGACCAAGCTCCCTAGTCGGTGTCCCAACCAACAATGGACTAGAGTTGTAGTACTCAGTGATCCTCCTCCAAAAAGCCCCAGCCTTCTGCTCATTACCCACTATGGGGTCTTTGGAGGTGTTGAGCCAAGCACCAATGAGGATTACATCCTCCTTGGGCGACCACTTTCTCCTCTCTCTCTAACACTAGATTCTTCAGAATTTTGGCTACTAAAAGGGGGGATTTCTGAGGTCTCTAGGTCTACGGTTTGGCTATTAAGGAGACCAACAAAACCAGTGGATTCTAAAGAGTTTGTATTTGAGTAATCCATTATTAAGTGATTTGGATTTTGTTAGGGAAGTGGGATCTTGTTGTTATAGAAGTTGTGTTCCTATATTTATTAAAGTGTTGCAATCAATGAGAGCAACAGTGTCTTCTACCACTAACCACCAAGTAATGACCCAACTAGCATCCTTTAATGACACATCAACTCATTACAGTTGAAAACAATTATGATTTAGATTAGCTTTATGATAGGTCTAGTTTTAATCCCTATACTAACTGCAAGTGCACAGTGATGTAGTTGTAGTACTTAGGGTATCGAATCCACAGGGACTCCGGTCAACGATAGATTTAGAACAGAAAAGATTAAACTAGGAGAAAGTAAATATGATGAGAAACTAAATAGCGAAGCAGAAAAGTAAATCAGGCGAGTTTGTAAGCAAGGAAGCGAAGGCGTTAGGTTTCAGGAGTTCTCAAGAAATCAGGAACACAAGCAATCAGTCAATCAGGATCTAATCAATAACTGTTCTAGAACTCAAACACGGATATAGAATCCACCAACTCTCGTTGCGAGAATTCTCTAAGTCTAAGTGCAGCAATCCAAATCTCTTTGCAATTACTAACAGATTAAACTAGCATTAATGATCAGGTTTGATATGTTCACAATTCCCCTAAACCAAATCTCTTTGCGAGTAGATCAAATTGCTCATCTAGGTTCTTTCTAGCTAATTAACCAACTCTCGTTGTATCAATCAACCTAACATCATAATTCTGATTAGCTACTTCAGATTAAGCATTAAGAACAACCTAAACAAAGAACTAGCAGATATGAATCCCTACAGATTGATTTAAACTATAGTTCCATGAAATCCCTAATGAGAATCCTTCAACCTAACAGGTAAACTACTCAGACATGTTCATCGAAACAGAAAACATCTTAAGTAGAAAACCAAATATCATAAAACAGAATAATCAACAGGGGTTCGAAATCCTCTCTCTTTCGAGAGCAAGATCAGCCCCTAAGGCTCTCTGAAATAAAATAAAACTAAAGTAAAGCGTAGCCTAAACAATGGCTTAAAAACCCTTATATAATAGCTAAAACACGTTTTGGGCTTCTGTGTAAATATTCTGGGCTTTTTCTGCAAAATCAGCTTTCTTCATTAAACCGTTGATAGGTTCTAAGTTTTCCCTATACTAAACTGCAAGTGAACAGCAATGTCAAAGTAGTATATAGGGTTATCGAATCCACAGGGACACTCGGTCTCAAGAGAATCAAACTATAGGAATAAATACTAGAAAGAAGCAATGTGATTGAATTGAAAGCGGTGCGAGAAAGTAAATCAGTAGCAGAGATTAACGGTTGTGAAGCAAGTAATTAAAAAGCGTCAAGCCTAGGGTATTCTCAGGAAATCAGACAAGCAGACAGTTCATTCAGCAAGGATCTAATTAAGCACAGTTCTAGAACTCAAAACACAGATATAGAATTAACCAAATTCCTTTGCGATAATTCTCTAAGTCTAAGTGCAGCAAACCAAACTTTCGTTTGCGAGAACTAACAGATTAAACTAGCAATAAGTCCAAGTTTGATATGTTCACAATTATCCTAAACCAAACTTCCGTTTGCGCAAAGTTTAATTGCCCAATTTAATTAGTTCAGATTCCTAAACCCCACTTCCGTGACGTATTTAGCAACCTAAGATCTAGATTCTAATTGATCAGGTTAGAACTAGCTTTAAGCACAATTAAATTGAAGAACAGATATAGTTATGAATCCTTAACTGAATTTGAACAAGTCTAGCAAGTCATGAAATCCTATGTGAGAAACCCTAAACCTAACTAGGAATCTACTCAGACATAGATAATGAAAACATAATCATAGAATGAATAAATTGCATAAAAGAATAAGAGTAAAAGGGGTTCGAAATCTTCTCCAAATACAGATGATGTAACAGGTTCAGATCAGCCCCAAAAAGCTCTAAAATCCTCTGCTCTCAATTATAAATTGCGTAATGTAAAAAGTATAAAGCGTATCTAATAAAAACACTAAAAACTCTATTATATAGGCATAATCTCGGCCAGGGGCTTCTTTGTAAATATCAGGAACTTCTGGATCAAAGTGCAATAACTTGATTCTTCTAAACCGCCGAGTTTCGGCCCATCTCGCTGGTGCATCGATCGATGCTAGAGTGCAACGATCGACACCTTCCTCTGTTTCGGACAGTGAACTCTATCTCTCGGCCAAACACTCCAAAAATCTCCAAAATGCTCCATTATCTCCAATTTAGCTCCAAACCTGATTATACCTGTAAAAGACTCTAAACAAAGACAAAAGACACTAAAACACAACTATATCATGGTCTAAACTGGGTAAAAACCATGATATATCAACTCCCCCACACTTAGCCTTTGCTTGCCCTCAAGCAAAACAGAGAACTAAAACATGGTGAAGAGGCTTGAAAACTCTTCAGAAACTCATTTCATCTTAGAAGCTACAATACTCAGATTCCCCTTAGTAAACCACTGCAAGAATCAATCACAGGATATCAAGACCAACATGTACTTCCCCCACACTTAGCAACTGTCCTAGGTAAACTCCACAATCACATTCAAGCATTCAAATTCTCCCTACTGACTTCTGCAAGTATTTAAGTGCGGTCTCACCTAAGGAGTATCGATCTAAAGGCACATGGATTCTTACCTTATCAACTCTAGACCACCATACTATCTTTCTCTAGTCCCTTTCTTCTCTTTCCCTTCTTTAACAACTGATTTTTCCCCACTGGGTATCATTTTATTTTTTTTATCAATGTTCTTCCCGTTATGGGGTGTACTTTGGACACATTCCATGGATCACATGAGAGATAATAGTGTTTGCTACTATTCCCATGACCACTTCGGAGTTACTAACTCATCCTCAGTTTATTATTTTTTTTTTTTTTTTTTTTACTTTATAGAAGGGGAGAAGGGGACTAAACAGGACAGGTTTACAGGCTGTGTCAGAACTAACAGGGAATCCGACATAAAGCATACCAAGCCCTTAGGTGAGAAATCTAAGTCAGTATTAAGGTTGAAGTCAGTAAAAGGATCCTCTGATACCTGAAGTGATGTGGGTGTTCCCAGTAGGTTGATCTGTGATGGAGTTTTCTAATAGTCATAGATAGATCCTGCAACTTCATCCCAATGGTTACTTAAGTTCCTGCAAGTCTTGTAAATCTTCTCAGAAAATCATAGTTTCATACTTAAACAATTTTGACTCAATAAAACAAAATTTTTTGAAAAACGGACTGACTCTTAAGAAAACAGAAAGATATAAGTCAGTAGCACCTCCCCCACACTTAAGACACACTGTCCCCAGTAGTGTCCAGCGAAGGATCGGTAAAAAGAAAATAAAAATTGAAAAGGTGAAGTTATGTCTGTCGGGTTACCTCTGTCGCTAAGCATCGACCGTTGCACTAAGTGCATCGACCGTTACTTGGCGATTTTCGTGTATAGTCGATCGTTGCTCAGGACCGCAACGATCGCTGCAATGCGATTCCTTTCGTGTTGTGACGATCGACACAAAAATGCATCGATCGCTGCACTGCGAATTAACCGAGACCTGCAAACATAAACTCACCAGAAACAAAAACAAACGTAAAATCCTAACAAAAACACCAAAAATGAAAAAGAAAAACACTAGTACCTAATGGTGGGTTGCCTCCCACCCAGCGCTTGTTTAAGGTCAATAGCTTGACCGGATGGATTGGAATTTTCAAGTACCAGGAGGTCTTGTCAGAGACTTTTTCTGTCTCTGTTCAAGTCTCCTCATCCAAGGTGGTGAGTAGGCTGTTGCGGAATGCTCATGGCCAAGAAAAGATGGAGTGAAATGTGCTCCAGGATCTAGTATTTCAGTCTCATCTGGCTGCTCATCATCTGCTTCCATGATTATGAAAGTTTGTCCATCTATTAGTGGCTTTCGCAGCTTCTCCATCTCATACCGCAGCGGTTCATCTCCCAGGTGGAGGTCTATTAGACTCTGTCTAACATCAATCACAGCTCCTGCTGTAGCCAAGAATGGTCTCCCAAGCAATAAAGCTTCATCCGGATTACAGTCATATTTCAGTACAAGGAAATCCGTTGGAACTAAGTAGTTCCCAACTCTCACTGGAATGTCCATAAGAAGTCCTTCAGGAACTCGTATGGACTGATCAGCTAGGATAAGAGAAGTCCTAGTAGGAGTAAAATCCAACATTCCCAGCTTCTCTGCCACAGAGTAAGGCATTATGCTTCCAGCAGCTCCTAAATCACATAGAGAACGCCTAAAACTATCCTCGAAGATAGAACAATCTAGCACAAAAACTCCAGGATCAGGTAGCTTCTTTGGGACCTTAGTTAGCAAAACATCACTGATATGCTGAGGAACTATTATCACCCATTCTCTCAGCTCCTCATCTAAAGGCAACATCTTGTTCAAATATCTCTGAACACATGGATGATAAGGTGGATCATCAGAAGGTGGAATTTCTTCCAAGTCTTCACCACTCTCTTCTAGCTTTTTCAGCTCTTCAATCTCTTGTTTAATCACTTCAGACACCTTGGGACATTGCCTAATGGCTTGTGCATAAACATCCTCTTGAGTGATCTCAGATACATCAGGGAATAGGCGGGCTAGCTCTGCATCAATCTCACTTTCATCCCACGGATCTTCTGCTCGTTCACGACCTGCATCGATCGATGCCAGCTGTGTGTCGATCGTTGCATCACTGCAGTTTCTACCCGAGAGTTTTTCACAGAAATCCGAAAATTATGCCTCAGTCACCAACTCAGTTGTACTTAGCTCAAATTTCTCCCCTAGATAAGATCCATCATTAATGAGTACAGACCAGGCCTTAATATGAGTCTCTGCAACTCCTTTTCCCTTCAGTGAGCTGGACATCTGGTTGACCTGAGTGTCCAACTGCTTCATGTGAGTGCTCAGTGACTCAAACTTCCCATTGAGGTCTTGATAGACAGCGTCCAGCTTCTTATTGTTGTCCACAGAAAGCTTGGTTTGACTCTCCATCAGTTGTTCCATCATAGCCTCCATTTTGCTCTCATGGGCTGTAGGTGCAGGAGGAGTCTGATAGGATGTAGATCCATAGGTTCTCTGATTACCTTGTCCATAGGTCTTCTGAAAACCACCAGTCTGTCCACCATTGGAGAATCTGTTCCCCTGTTGATTACCAAATCTATTACCTTGGAAACCAGAACCTCCTATGAAATTCACATCTTCTTCCTGAGTTTCCTCCTCAGCCTGAATCACCTCTACATCTTGTGCAAAGTGGACAGCTTTCTTACTTGTTAGGAGATTGTAGACTGTGTCCAATCTGGATCTTATATTAGCTATATCAGAATTCTCTACAGTTCCACCAGATCTCTTTCTCCTTTCATCCATTGTTTTGCAACTGTTGCTGCCAATCAGGTTCTCTATCAACTGCTTAGCCTGTGTAGGAGTCCTGGTGTTGAAATTAGCATTACTGGAATTATCCAGCGCAGTCTGATAAGGGAGATCTATGCCTCTGAAGAATATACCAATCAGCTGTACTTCTGTGAATCCATGGTGTGGACAGTCACGCTGATACTGCTTAAATCTCATCCAGGCAGTCTTCAAGGGCTCCACAGCTCCTTGGGAAAAGGTGAGTATGTCCTGTCTGGACTGATCCGAGCGTGCATCATCATAAAAGTGACGCAGGAACTCACTCTTTAAGGCTGTCCAAGTAGTATACTGACCAGGTGCCAGTTGTCTAAGCCATGCACTAGCGTCTCCAGCAAGACTGTGCGGAAATAGCTTAAGGAACAGATAGTCCGGGCATACTCCTTCATACTTCATGCCAGTGACTATGTCCTCAAACTTGTCAATGTGATCCATAGGCTGCTCTGCTTGAAGACCATGAAAAGCAATCTGTCTCATCAGCTGGTAGTAGATGGTTTTTACCTCAAAATCATTCCTCTCAAAAGTAGGAAGCACTAGAGCTGCTCGGTTTGCATGAAACTCATCAGGTCTGTTGTAATCAGCTAGTGTCCTCTCATGAACCACCATCTCTCTACCTTGGGCATGTCCTTGACCCTGGTTTTGGTTCAGCTCATGTTGCTCAGGAGGATCAGGGATGACATTCCCTTCAGCATCAACCCGATGCCCAGCAGCATTGTACGGGTTGTCATCTTGGTCCCTTAGGGTACCTTCAGCATCTGGTATCAAGATCAAACGTTCTCGTACCATTCTCTCTCTCTTTTCTCTTCTGTTAGTCCTTTCTAGACGTCCAAGTTCCTCTAGATCGAGATTAACCAAGCTCGAGTTCGGATTACTTCGAGTTTTCTGCGTTGGCATAAACTGTCTGTAATCGTCCAGCAACGATCGATGCTATCAGTGCAACGATCGATTCAATCTCAGAATCGCCTAGTGACGATCGACGCAAGGTATGCAACGATCGACGCAAGGCGAAATTCGTACCTGCGACAGAGAGAAACAGAGAAAAAGTTAGCAAAATCAAAATAAAATAAAAAACAAAAAAGAACAAAAACAAAAAGAAAAATTTCTAGCAAAAACCCTAAGTTCGGTCCTATCGAAGACTCAAAGAGTCCCCGGCAACGGCGCCAAAAACTTGATAGGTTCTAAGTTTTCCCTATACTAAACTGCAAGTGAACAGCAATGTCAAAGTAGTATATAGGGTTATCGAATCCACAGGGACACTCGGTCTCAAGAGAATCAAACTATAGGAATAAATACTAGAAAGAAGCAATGTGATTGAATTGAAAGCGGTGCGAGAAAGTAAATCAGTAGCAGAGATTAACGGTTGTGAAGCAAGTAATTAAAAGCGTCAAGCCTAGGGTATTCTCAGGAAATCAGACAAGCAGACAGTTCATTCAGCAAGGATCTAATTAAGCACAGTTCTAGAACTCAAAACACAGATATAGAATTAACCAAATTCCTTTGCGATAATTCTCTAAGTCTAAGTGCAGCAAACCAAACTTTCGTTTGCGAGAACTAACAGATTAAACTAGCAATAAGTCCAAGTTTGATATGTTCACAATTATCCTAAACCAAACTTCCGTTTGCGCAAAGTTTAATTGCCCAATTTAATTAGTTCAGATTCCTAAACCCCACTTCCGTGACGTATTTAGCAACCTAAGATCTAGATTCTAATTGATCAGGTTAGAACTAGCTTTAAGCACAATTAAATTGAAGAACAGATATAGTTATGAATCCTTAACTGAATTTGAACAAGTCTAGCAAGTCATGAAATCCTATGTGAGAAACCCTAAACCTAACTAGGAATCTACTCAGACATAGATAATGAAAACATAATCATAGAATGAATAAATTGCATAAAAGAATAAGAGTAAAAGGGGTTCGAAATCTTCTCCAAATACAGATGATGTAACAGGTTCAGATCAGCCCCAAAAAGCTCTAAAATCCTCTGCTCTTAATTATAAATTGCGTAATGTAAAAAGTATAAAGCGTATCTAATAAAACACTAAAAACTCTATTATATAGGCATAATCTCGGCCAGGGGCTTCTTTGTAAATATCAGGAACTTCTGGATCAAAGTGCAATAACTTGATTCTTCTAAACCGCCGAGTTTAGGCCCATCTCGCTGGTGCATCGATCGATGCTAGAGTGCAACGATCGACACCTTCCTCTGTTTCGGACAGTGAACTCTATCTCTCGGCCAAACACTCCAAAAATCTCCAAAATGCTCCATTATCTCCAATTTAGCTCCAAACCTGATTATACCTGTAAAAGACTCTAAACAAAGACAAAAGACACTAAAACACAACTATATCATGGTCTAAACTGGGTAAAAACCATGATATATCAACCGTCGTTTGGCCCGACTCGCATATGCAACGATCGATGCCAAGAGTGCAACGATCGACGCATCTCTGAAATATCGACAGTGAACTCTATGTCTCGGCCAAATTCTCCAATTAGCTCCAGAATGCTCCAAACGTGTCTAAACCTGTAAACATACTAAAAAGACTCCAAAACATAACATAAGACTCGATAAATAAGGCATATACCATGGTTAAAACCGGTAAAATCCATGGTATATCAACTCCCCCACACTTAGCTCTTGCTTGTCCTCAAGAAAGTAAAGAACCAAAGCATAAGAAAAGAAGTTTGAAAACACAGAAACTCATTTCGTCCTAGGAACTTTCACAATCACATTCACTTAGTAACCCACTGAAAACTTTCCTGCAGAACTCAAGACCAACATGTACTTCCCCCACACTTAGCAACTGTCCTAAGTAAACTCCACAATCACATTCAAGCATTCAAATTCTCCCTACTGACTTCTGAAAGTATTTAAGTGCGGTCTCACCTAAGGAGTATCGATCAAAGGCACATGGATTCTTACCTTATCAGCTCTAGACCACCATACTATCTTTCTCTAGTCCCTTTCTTCTCTTTCCCTTCCTTAACAACTGATTTTTCCCACATTGGGTATCATTTTATTTTTTTTATCAGTGTTCTTCCCGTTATGGGGTGTACTTTGGACACATTCCATGGATCACATGAGAGAAAATAGTGTTTGCTACCATTCCCATGACCACTTCGGACTTACTAACTCATCCTCAGTTTATTATTTTTTTTTTTTACTTTATGGAAGGGGAGAAGGGAACTAAATAGGACAGGTTTACAGGCTGTGTCAGAACTAACAAGGAAATCCGACACAAAGTATACCAAGCCCTTAGGTGAGAAATCTAAGTCAGTATTAAGGTGAAGTCAGTAAAAGGATCCTCTGATACCTGAAGTGATGTGGGTGTTCTCAGTAGGCTGATCTGCGTTGGGTTTTCTAATAGTCATAGAGGCTCTGCAAGTCTGTCCAATGGTCACTTAGTTCCTGTTCAAGCGAAAATTTTCCTCGAAAAATCATAGTTTCATACAAATTTTGACTCAATAAAACAATGTTTTTGAAAAACTAAGAAAACAAAAGCGTGCGTCAGTAGCTTCCTCCCCCACACTTAAACTACACTGTCCCAAGTGTAATCAAAGCATGAGCTCGGTGAAAGAATAATCAAATTGAAGAACAAACCGAAAAGTTGCAGATTACTTACCTGTCGTCGCCCTGCGTCGATCGATGCCCAGGGGTGTCGATCGATGCTAGGCGATTATCGCTCGCGGTTATGTGAATAACCGATGTCTGGACCGCAATCGAATTGGCTAACCGTGAATCGCAACTGCACCGACCGATGCACAATGTGTGTCGATCGATGCAATGCGATTATTCCTGTTTCCCTCGGCTCTGAACACACTTAAACAACAACAAAAATTAAAAATACTAAATCAAATTGAAAAACGAAAACTAAAACGAACCTAACAGTGGGTTGCCTCCCACTCAGCGCTTGTTTTTAGTCATTAGCTTGACTATTGGAAGAGATTTGATTCAAGGCGGTTTCAACAGAGACTTTGAATGTCTCTGTGAATATCTCTTCATCCAAGGAGGTGTATAGGCATTATGATCATGAGGCTTCCCAAGGAAAGAGAAATCAGAATCAGGGCGGGAGCGAAACTTGGGCGGTCTACTGCGTTTTCCTGCATTCGAAACAATGTGATTAGAAGGTTTAAGCTTAGGTGATTTGTACCTTACCTTTGATGTATATCTGATGTCTGGAGCTTTCTGCTTATGAGCAGTTGCAGGTACTGAAGATGTCAGAGCATGTTCAAGAGGAACTGCCATCTTCTTCTTTCCACTATCAGATACTTTAGTTCCACCAATCTTAACTTCTTCTTTCAGATGACCATCAGCGGAGATCATCTTCTTTGCATGAACTCGCAAAGTTTCAACTGTTGGTGTTTCATTCACCTTCTTATCTATCACTTGTATGCAGTTAGCCACTCCTATCTCTTGTTTGGAGGGTTTGGGAACCTTAGGATATGGCACAGGGGGCTTATAGACTTGTTCTGGTACTGTTGCAGGTTTCTGGTCATGTCTGCGTTTTGTGTCGATCGTTGCATGATGTGTGTCGATCGATGCAAGGCGATTCTGTTTCTCGATAGAACTCGAAATTGCCGTCAGAACGGCGTGTCGACCGACACATAGGGGGTGTCGATCGATGCATGTATCAGGCAGACAATATTCATCCAGAAAATCCGAGATTATGCTCTCTTCTTCACCTAGCAACTCAATCTCATCCCCTAAGGTCACAGCTTTGATGGATTTGTACTGTTCAGCTTTCCTAGCTTCATTATGCCTTTGTATTGCTCCAGCTGTCTGCTGAACTTGGACATCTAGCTTCTTCAAATGTGTGCTCAAGTATGCAAGCTTCCCACTCAGATTTTCATGTATAGCTTCCAGCTTCCTGTCGAAGTCCACAGCAAACTTGGTCTGATCCTCTAGCAGCTGCTCCATCATGGATTCTATCTTGCTCTTATAAGCATTAGCTGCAGGATGTGCCTGATAGGATGGTGATCCATAAGTCTTTTGATAGGAGTCACCTTGCTGATCTCCATACCTGCTTCCTTGAAACCCAGAACCATTTATGTAGTTCCTCTCCTCTTCCTGTCTTTCCAGTAACTGCTCCATCATAGTTTCCATCCTAGTCTCAAAAGCAGTGGCTGCAGGAGGTTCTTGCCCATACTTTTCAAGTATAAGACTATGCAGATAGTCGGCTTTACTCTTCAACTCAGCTATCTGTGAACTGTCAATCCCTGGACTGAAGAAATCATACATCTTCCTTACGATATGTGTCGATCGATGCAGGAGAAGCGTCGATCGATGCAAGCGCGATTATGTGATGATCGACACACAGGACCGTGTCGATCGTTGCAGGGCGATTACAGGTGTACCTGAATCGCAAGAACAGAGAAAAAAAAGAAAAAAATTAGCAACAAAGAATAAAAACGAAAAACCTAGTCTAAACCCTAAGTTCGGTCCTATCGAAGACTCTAAGAGTCCCCGGCAACGGCGCCAAAAACTTGATAGGTCTAGTTTTAATCCCTATACTAACTGCAAGTGCACAGTGATGTAGTTGTAGTACTTAGGGTATCGAATCCACAGGGACTCCGGTCAACGATAGATTTAGAACAGAAAAGATTAAACTAGGAGAAAGTAAATATGATGAGAAACTAAATAGCGAAGCAGAAAAGTAAATCAGGCGAGTTTGTAAGCAAGGAAGCGAAGGCGTTAGGTTTCAGGAGTTCTCAGGAAATCAGGAACACAAGCAATCAGTCAATCAGGATCTAATCAATAACTGTTCTAGAACTCAAACACGGATATAGAATCCACCAACTCTCGTTGCGAGAATTCTCTAAGTCTAAGTGCAGCAATCCAAATCTCTTTGCAATTACTAACAGATTAAACTAGCATTAATGATCAGGTTTGATATGTTCACAATTCCCCTAAACCAAATCTCTTTGCGAGTAGATCAAATTGCTCATCTAGGTTCTTTCTAGCTAATTAACCAACTCTCGTTGTATCAATCAACCTAACATCATAATTTTGATTAGCTACTTCAGATTAAGCATTAAGAACAACTTAAACAAAGAACTAGCAGATATGAATCCCTACAGATTGATTTAAACTATAGTTCCATGAAATCCCTAATGAGAATCCTTCAACCTAACAGGTAAACTACTCAGACATGTTCATCGAAACAGAAAACATCTTAAGTAGAAAACCAAATATCATAAAACAGAATAATCAACAGGGGTTCGAAATCCTCTCTCTTTCGAGAGCAAGATCAGCCCCTAAGGCTCTCTGAAATAAAATAAAACTAAAGTAAAGCGTAGCCTAAACAATGGCTTAAAAACCCTTATATAATAGCTAAAACACGTTTTGGGCTTCTGTGTAAATATTCTGGGCTTTTTCTGCAAAATCAGCTTTCTTCATTAAACCGTCGTTTGGCCCGACTCGCATATGCAACGATCGATGCCAAGAGTGCAACGATCGACGCATCTCTGAAATATCGACAGTGAACTCTATGTCTCGGCCAAATTCTCCAATTAGCTCCAGAATGCTCCAAACGTGTCTAAACCTGTAAACATACTAAAAAGACTCCAAAACATAACATAAGACTCGATAAATAAGGCATATACCATGGTTAAAACCGGTAAAATCCATGGTATATCACTTTATAGTTCTGTTCTGAACTTATAGTTCTGATTTTTAGTTAGTTACTTTAGATATTAGCTTTAAAGTTCTGTTCTTAACCGGATAGTTCTGTTTTTCATTTGGTTACTTTAGATATTAGCTTTATAGTTCTGATTATAGCTCTGATATTAGTTGAGATACACTTAATAAACCATAATTCTGTTATTAGTTAGTTTCTTTAGATAATAGATTTTTATGAATTTATAGTACTGATAGCTAGGTTTCAATCAGAGACTAACCTTTTAGGGTGTCGTCTCAAGATCAGCAACTCGATTGGAAAGCTTTTCCACCTCTTCCTGTACAGGCAGAAATGAAAATGTATGTTGATTGTTGAAGATAAAGTCACTTTAAGGATATATAAAACAAGCACCAAACGAGAATCAAACTCTTCTTATAGAAAAACCAGAAACTAAAAATGTATACAAAAACAATTACCTTGAGTTTCTTAATCACACGGTTCATTTCATCTACATGCCAAGTAACCTTCTCCAACTCTTCCACCCTCCGTTTAACCCGCCCAATCTCTTCTTGGACACCTAGAACCCATGGTTGCCTAAAATGCAACTCATCATCCTATAACAAAACAACATTTGATTTAGGCAAGCATTTTTGAAAAAAATAAGAAATGTTTTATATTGTCACATGTACCTTGTATTCATTGCACTTGAAGAACCTCTTCCCAGGAAGAGAGTCCCTGGCTTCCTCTGCAGCAACTTCGTCGACTATTCTCCCTCCACAGGCGCAACGTGTGGGAATCCCAAATTGTGCGTCAGCTACGTATCCTAGCCTGTCGCAGTGCTCTTTCAGTCTCTTCATTTCTCTCCTTTCTTCTTTCAGGATGGGATCCATGATTGTTGCTTCACAATGACCTCCTACGAAAGAACACATAAGTTAGACATAGAACTTATAGATTAGGATACATATAGATTAAGTCTACAACAATGTTGCTACTATAACTCAATAAATTAGACTAACATTGATGCTACTAAAATCATATAGATAAAGGACATTGTTGCTAACATTGATGCTTTCATCTCAAACTACAACACTGCAGCTACTGACATTGTTCAGAGACTTAGAACATATGAAGAGATATATTCTAAACCCTAACTCAAAACCAGACAAAAAATCATTTAGAACAAAAAATCAGACATGCGATTTGATACAAAGGAAACCAACACCAATCACAAGTGGTACGAAACAAGATCAAGTTTACGAAGACAAGCAAAGAGATACAAACCCCTAATTAACAGAATCGAGCCGCAAACCAAACAAACCCTAAGCTCAAGAACCCTAAATCACAGGAGACCCGAAACCCTAACCTAACCAACAAACGATTGCTAAATTCATGAAAAACACGAGATACAAACCCCTAATTAACAGAATCGAACCGCAAATCAAACAGACCCTAAGCTCAAGAACCCTAAATCAAAGGAGACCCGAAACCCTAACCTAACCCACAAACGATTTCTAAATCCATGAAAAACATGAAATAGATACCCCTAATTAACAGAATCGAACCGCAAACCAAACTAACCCTCAATCGCTCAAGAACCCTAAATCAAATGACACCCAAAACCCTAACCCAACCCGCAAACGATTCTTAAATCCACGAAAAACACGAAATAGAAAACGCTAATGGCTAATAATCGGATTAAAACATAAACCGAAATTGATTTGCGAAGAACAAAGTGATATAGCCTAAATCGCCAACAAATCGCCTCTAAATCACCTTACAGGTTTGTTCTCTCTCTGAAACGCGAAAAATGAAAACTGAAATGGAGAATGGGTCGAGACACTCGGACCCCATCAGAAGCTTTGGTCCGGAAAAAAAAAATATTTCACCCACTCATAAGACGCCACGTGGTTAAGACACGGGCTCTTAAAATCCTTTCCTAAGGATCGGTTCTAACAGAAATTGGACTTATTCATTTATTTTAAATAATTCGGCCCTAAGAAACTGAGCCCAAATTCCCTTTAAAACCTCCATTGGACCTGGTCTAATATTTACATAACCACAGGAATGTAGCTAACCGTTTGCTCTCTGATGTGTGTTAGTTTCCTTAGATCTTAAATCTCTTGATTAAGAGTCTCCAAATCTTTGGAGCCTTTTTCCACGTACTTGACAGAACTAAAACAGAAAGAGTATTAAAAGGTAAAGATTTAGGCGATTTGTAAAACAAGAAGAAAAAAACTTTAATAAACCCAACTAGAAACCATTTTTCTCTTTAAATTTAGTACTAAATTTAATCAACAACGATGTTCTAAAATCCATCGTCCTAAACACTATTAGTATCCAACCAAAACGGTTTTTTCTAAATTACTTAAATAAATTATTGGTGAATTTTATGGTCGTCTAAACCAACATATTACCAAAGTACGGAAACGGATAATCTTGAACTTAAATTTTCGCCCCAATTGCTCCGACGCAGACGATCCGGCAATCTTTAGCGGTCCCGGCGGTGAACCTAGTGACGGAGTTCCCGACGACGAAGTGAAATTTGCAGAGGATTGAAATCATCGGCTGGGATTTAGGGATTCGAGTGAGCTTTAGACAGAGCTTCTGTCTTCTCGATCCAGATCGGTAACCAATTCAAAAATAATCAATCGGGCAAGCAGAGTAAGAGATTTGTGTTAGATAATAGTACTGCTAGTAACGATGGAATGGTGAGGATGGTGGGATTGGCTGGTCTCTTGAGGAACGAGCAAGAATAGCGGGAGATCTTAGACAAAGATTCAGTCGCATCAAAAGCTACCAAGTCCAGTGGTGCTAACTCTAAGCACACGACATAACGAGAGGCTTTGTGTTCCTGCAACAAAAATCTTGACAAATCCAGGCTTGGATTCGACCGGTCTGTTTGTTTGCGCTGATTTAAGAGCTCCAAGCTTTGGGTGTTTCCTTTGACAAATCTTGTTGTATCCTCCCGTTATTGCTGTGTTCCTGGAGAATTGGCGACCACCAGGTACATCGGAGGCTGAGTCTAGTAGGATTCTTTCGAAACTCAAGCTCCGTGGTTTCAGCGATCAAAATATCTGTTGAACCAGTCTATAAAAGTTGCAACTTTGAGTTATTGTTGGTGTTCATAGAGGTTCCTCAATCCTCAATGACGGCGCTCAGCTGGAACTGTCAAGGTTTGGGGAGTAACTTGACAGTTCGACGCCTAGAGGAAATGTGTCGTCAGCATTTCCCGGATTTTCTATTCCTCATCGAGACTAAAAACTCTAGTGACCATGTATTGCGGTTACAACGATCATTGGGATATGACCACCATTGTCTGGTAAATCTCGTAGGTCTTAGTGGTGGTTTGGCACTGTTTTGGAGAGATTCATATGAGGTGGAGGTACTCTTAGCGAATAACAGAATGATAGATACCAAGGTGAAGGTTGGTAGCTTGTCATACCATATGACATTTGTGTATGGGGACCCGGTACAAAACAGAAGAAGGTTGGTATGGGAGGCATTGAACACCATTTCCATGAACAGAGATGGACCGTGGTTCTTGACAGGTGATTTTAATGAAATAATGAATAATGTAGAAAAGAAAGGAGGAACTGTGAGACTGGAAGCTTCTTTTTATCAGTTCAGATCCATGGTAAGGGATTGTAGGATTAAGGAAACTCTGAGCCTGGGCAATTGGTTTTCGTGGGCTGGCAATAGAGAAGTGATAGTAAATGGTGAAAGGGAGACGGTTTGGATTCAATGTAGGCTGGACAGGGCATTTGGTAATGCTGAGTGGTTTCGTTTGTTTCCGAGGACAACTACAGAGTATCTGGAAAGATTGGGCTCTGATCATAAACCGATACTATCTCTTTTGGCGTCTATGAGCAGAGGAAGAACGGGACGATTCATTTTTGATAGCAGGTGGTGCTCCAACCCTGAGACGAGAACTATAATCAAGAAAGGATGGGATATGCACGTGAATAGTGGAGGCAGATCGGTCTCGGATCGTATTACCTCATGTCGCAAGGAACTATCAAGGTGGAAGAGACAAGCGGGCAATAATTCTAAGGAACGTCTACGAAGGTTAAGGGCTGAGCTTGAAGTGGAGTCTGCTAAATTATCGCCGTGTATGAGAAAGCTATTGTCTCTGAACACGGAAATTGCTAAAGCCTTTAAAAGAGGAGGAGATTTATTGGAAGCAGAAAAGTGGTGTACGTTGGCTCAAAGTGGGTGACAAAAACACAAAGGTGTTCCATGGATGGGTGAAATCAAGGAGGATGCGTAACAACATTACTTCTCTCAAAGATGGGAATGGTGTTGAACATTTTGAAGAGGATAAGAAGGGAGAGATTGCCATTGAATACTTTACCCACCTGTTTAAATCGACTAACCCAACAACATCTTCTGAGCTGCTGAATGGACTGGAGCCAAGAGTGACATCTCGTATGAATAGAGACCTAACGAGACGAGTAACCGAGAATGAAATACTTAAAGCCGTTAAGGGTATCAATGCCGATAGTGCACCGGGCAGTGATGGTATGACTGGTAAAAAATTTCAACATTACTGGGACATTATGAAGGAGCAGGTTCTTTTGGAAGTTAAAGATTTCTTTGACCATGGTCGATTACCCCAAGATTGGAACTTCACACAGATTTGTTTGCTACCAAAGAAACCGAATCCTTTGTTGATGACAGATTTGCGGCCAATCAGTTTGTGTGCTGTCTCTTATAAGATTGTCTCAAAAATCTTATGTACACGTCTAAAGAAGATCTTACCCAGCCTGGTATCAGAAACACAAGGAGCTTTTGTTGCTGGACGATTAATCTCGGATAATCTGCTCATTGCTCATGAGTTGGTGCATGGGTTAAGGACGAATCCGGCGTGTAAATCTGACTATATTGCCATCAAAACGGACATGTCGAAGGCATACGATAGAGTTGAATGGAATTTCTTGGAAGAGTTATTCTTACGGATGGGTTTTGATGGTCGATGGGTTGAATGGGTAATGTTATGCATACGTTCAGTATCGTACACTGTGTTGTTGAATGGGCAGGCTCATGGTCACATAGTTCCAGAGAGAGGATTGAGACAGGGTGATCCCTTATCACCCTTTCTCTTTATACTATGTGCCGAGGCGCTTGTTAATGTGATGGATAAGGCTGAAAAGGATGGTCGGATTACAGGTATGAAACTCTCGAAGCATTGCCCTGCCGTACAACATTTACTATTTGCAGATGATAGCTTGTTTCTATGCAAAGCTACGCTTCAAGAGTGTTCGGAATTCCTGAGATGTTTATCTTTGTATGGTATGGCGTCCGGACAAGAGATTAATTTCCAGAAGTCTTCTGTGACTTTTGGCAGTAAGATGGATCCGGTGATGAAGAGATTACTGTCGGAAAGGTTGGGTATTGACAACGAGGGCGGAGCTGGAACATATCTGGGCTTACCAGAATGTTTTAGCGGTTCAAAGAAAGAGATGTTGGCTTTCATTACTGAGAAGTTGCAGAAACGGCTCAAAGGATGGTATGCTAAAACACTTTCGCTAGGAGGAAAGGAGGTGTTAATAAAATCCATAGCCATGGCTCTACCGGTTTATGCTATGTCCTGTTTTCGTTTGACGAAACATCAGTGTCAAAAGCTCACTAGTGCCATGGCTAGTTTCTGGTGGAATGCAGTTAGTGACAAGTCCAAAATACATTGGATGTCATGGAAATCCCTATGTCAATCGAAAGATATGGGAGGTATGGGATTTAAGGAAGTTGAGGGGTTTAATCAAGCGCTGTTGGCGAAGCAGGCATGGCGTTTATTGAAGCAACCAGAGACCTTGATCTCTAAGGTGTTTCGGGGAAGATACTTTGCTAATAAGAGTTTCTTAGAGAGTAGTTTGGGCTATCGACCTTCCTATGCATGGCGATCAATCTTATTTGGCAAGGAACTATTGAATAAAGGGTTGGGGAAGCTTATTGGTAATGGTGCATCCACCTCAGTCTGGTCGGAGAAGTGGATCTTGGATGGTGAACCTAGACGCCCAACTTCTCTGCAAAGTTTATATAATGTTGAGCTCAAAGTTTCAGACTTGATACAAGGAAATGGTACATGGGACGTGGAAAAATTAAACACTCTGTTTCCGGCTGCAGAAGTGAGCTATATCCGTACTATTCAACTTGGGAACGTGAAGGATAGCTACATCTGGTCGCTTACGAATAATGGCTCATATTCAGTTAAAAGTGGATACAAACTGTGGTCGAAACCCCCTGATGGTTTATCCCCGGCTGATGAAGAGAAACTACAGTTGAAACGACGAATCTGGAAACTGCTAGCTCCGCCTAAAATCAAGATCTTCTGGTGGAGGGCGGTTTCGGGTGCACTCGCGGTGGCTGACAGATTGAGGTGGCGAGGAATTCAGGTGGATGATAGGTGCAAGTTATGTAATCAAGATGTTGAGTCCATTGTGCATGTGTTATTTACTTGTGAAGCGGCACATGAGATTTTCAGGCTTTCCAATATACCCTCTCCATACAATGGTTTTGGATTGTCTCTTACTGAAAATCTTCGGTTTCTTCTGAGTTGCTATGAAGACACAGCAATAGCTCACGATATCAGATCCTCAATCCCTTGGTCCCTGTGGAATACTTGGAAGCATCGCAACAACGTAATATTTGGAAATAGATTGGAGACAGCACAAGTTGTTGCAAACAGAATAACTGCGGAAGCTATGGCTTGGAGAGCTGCTAACTCGGATTCAAATGTTGAACACGATCGGTGCAGTAGAGCTGACTGGCATGGTCACCGATGGATTCCCCCAGAGCAAGGAGTCGTGAAATGCAATGTTCATGCTGAATGGAGAAGTTCAGTGTATCACTCGGGTGGAGCTTGGATTGCGAGGGACCATGGAGGACACGTATTATACCATACTCGTGATGCCTTCATTAACACACCAAATCGCATGGTTGCTGGGTTCAAATGCATACTGTGGGCAATGGAGGCGCTCAGGAACTTGAGATTGCACGATGTAAGCATAGCTTCGGATTGTAACATGGCAGTCGAAGCACTTACCTGCCCGGATGCTTGGCCAAGATATGGCACGTTAATAAATCAGGTGTTAGAGCACAAAACCAGTTTCAGCAGTTGTGTTTTTGAAGAGGAACCCGTTTTGGGCAATTCCATTGCAAGAGATATAGCAAAGAGCGTCAATAGGTATGGTCGTTTTCAACCGTATTTAGCCTTGGGAGGCCCATCATGGCTACATGATAGACTGCGTCAGGAAGCTCAGTAGATCACCATTGATCCTTCTTTAAGATATTGGTATCTCTCCCTTTTGTTTCAGTTGTTTGCTTTGTTTCTTGTTTTTGATTCTGTACTTTCAAACTTTGGATGTTTTCATCCTGCAGACGACAAAAAAAAAAACCAACATATTTTTTTTTATCTTTTTTTTTTAACACTGGATCTTTATTGAAAAGTCCATAAGGGCAATAACAGAAAGAAACAAAAAAGAAAAAACAAAGCCGGCCCAAGAAGCCCACCAGCCTGCCTACGGATAGGGATGGAGGGACACGTGGCTGCTCCAGGGAGTCTACGGCATGCAACCGCCGAACTGAGTCAGCGCCGAGAAAGATGCCGGAAAACTCCACCATCGCCGGGACTCGGATCGAAACGGAGAACTAGTGCCACCGATCCTGCTTTCCATCAGAACATACCACCGAAGAAGAACCGTCAAGAGAGAAGAGATGCTCCAATCAGGCCGCCGGAAAACGCCACACCAACGAAGCTCCGCCGCCGGTCAACACACAGTAGTGATCAACCAATTAAGTTCCCAAGAGTCAATGGGAGAAGCTGCAGAGAGTTACTCGAAGAGGAGAAAGCCTCCGAACGAGACAACGAAGAGAGCGGACGGTACAACGGGGAGAAAACCAGAGAAAAGCGATCGGAAATCCGATGAACGCCGGAGAGGAGAAATCGCCGGGAAGGAGATCCGGCGAAAACCAAAAAGAAAACCAAAAAATCGATCGAAGAACAACTAGGAACCACAAAGAACAGCCTCGATCGAAATCCATCAAACAAAGGAGAAAAAAGAACTCGATCCGAAAAAGATAGGTAGAGAAGCCCGGGATCGAACTCAGAAAAAAAACCCCTACCCAAAATCACGAGATCAAGCTCGAGATCATCCTTGTAGAAGATTCAATCGGGGAACAAGGAAAATCGAGAGAAAAGTTCTCTCTAGAACTATTTCTTTTTATCTAAGCTATTTAATTTTCGCCTAACCCGACTAGATGTGGTCGTGGATTTTCAGGGATATCTGGCGCCCACCCGACTAGATGTGGTCGTGGATTTAGTCGCAATTCTACAAGATCTATCACTTGAATTAAATTAAGACTTATCTAAATATGATTCAAAACTTTGATAGTCTCAGTGGCCCATACAATTTGATTTTAATAGCCCATTAATCTCTAAATAAGAAAGGTATAAAGTTTGGTAGCCTATAACATTCCGGCCCCCGAACGTGTAACTTGTTTTGCAATGGACTAGACTAGACATGGACGTTCGATACCCTTTCGGATTTGTATTAGATTAGGACTAGAAACCTATTCATATATTTTATATATCGGGTCGAGTTCGGTTCGGAATTTATCGGATTCAAGTCGGATTCAAGTATCTGAAATACCAAAAAATGTTTGAAAAATTAAAAAAAATATACTCAAAAAAATTATTCAAAAATATTTAAAAATATTTGAATTATTCAAAAATCCTGTTAAAAAATCTACTCAAATTATCTAAAATATTCAATAGTACTCAAAATATATGTACTATCCAAAATATAAAAATAAAAAACTACTTAAATTACCCAAAAATATTTGAAAATATTGGAACTAATCAAAATTAGAAAAAACTTCAGGTTATTTCGAGTACATGTTCAGGTTCGACGGGTTCATGTATTATTCAATATCCAATATACTTTGGCTTAAGTCCTATTCAAATATTTTTTTAGAATCGGTTCGGATCGGGATCGAGTTTTCGGGTCGGATTCGGGTAAAATGCTCAGGCCTAAGTGCCCAACTAGTCCTAAAACACCGTCGTTTTATGGATTTCTCTACCGTTGTGTGTTTATGTGATGCGGAGGATAGAAGATTCGAAGTTCCACAATTTCACTCTGAGAACCAGAGAGATGGCTGCCATTCGCGTCTTGTCGCGAAAAGTCCCCACACTCGCTACGATTTTCTTCCAAACCCTAACTAGAAATCCGACAATACATCGGATTTCGTTCTTAAATCTAAAACATAACACTCTACACCTTGCTCCGCCGAAACCCTTCACGGTGTTTGTCGCTCAGTTCCACGACGGGAGGCCAAGGGGTCCTCTCTGGAGAGGGAAGAAATTGATCGGAAAAGAGGCACTTTTCGTGATCCTGGGTCTCAAGAGATTGAAGGAAGACGACAAGAAGCTGGAGAAGTTTATAAAGACCCATGTTCTGAGACTGTTGAAGCTTGACATGTTAGCTGTTATCGGCGAGCTTGAACGACAGGAAGAGACTGCGTTAGCTATAAAGGTCATTTCTTCACATTCAGGATTTTCGTTTTCGGCTTATCTTTTAGTTTTGATTGTTTGTTTTGGGGGGTTTCTTTAGCTCTGTTGACTACTACGATCGTGTATCCGTTTCTATATATCCTCATTGTAATGTTCGTGTTGGTGTTCTAGAGAATGAGAGTCAGTTTTGGTTAGATGCAGAGTTTCATGGAAGTGCTCATGAACTGTTCGACGAAATGCCTGAGCCGAGCAGATAACTCATCATGAAGTTTTAGACTTTCCTTTATGGGTCATATTCTTGTGCTTCTGTGTCTCTTCCAAGTTAGCTTTTAGGTTCATGCATTTTGTTGTGTTGTTGAAACGTACAGATGTTCGAGGTGATCCAGAAGCAGGAATGGTACCAACCCGATGTGTTTATGTACAAGGACCTTATAGTATCTCTAGCGAAGAGTAAAAGAATGGATGAAGCAATGGGGTTGTGGGAGAAAATGAAGAAAGAAAACCTCTTTCCTGATTCTCAGACTTACACTGAGGTTATCAGAGGATTTCTGAGAGACGGATGTCCCGCTGATGCCATGAATGTGTATGAAGACATGTTGAAGTCTCCAGATCCGCCGGAAGAGTTGCCGTTTAGGGTTCTGTTGAAGGGGCTTCTGCCGCATCCGCTTCTCAGAAACAAAGTGAAGAAAGATTTCGAGGAGTTGTTCCCTGAGAAACATGCTTATGATCCCCCTGAAGAGATATTTGGTAGATGTTGAGGTGTGTATTGCACAAAACACTCTACCCTTCTTTCTCAGTGTTTACCAAACTGTTCTTGGAATTTGTGCTCTCCCCACGTATGAAGTTTCAGTCTTTTGGCACTTGAAAGTCGTAAAGTAAAATCTTATAGTATTATCTTGATTTGCGACTGTTATTCGTGCGTGATTTTTGTGTGCATCACGCAGGCACTCAACAATATAAACAGGGAAGTCTAGCTTGATCAAGATCCAAAAATGTGTTATCTTGAAGAATTATCACTAGATCTGTGCAAATGGGAGAAATGAAATCATTAGATATTGAGACGAATCCAGAAAACGTAGAGACTTCTATTCCTTGTTCTGATGCTTCATGCTATTAGTCAAAGACCAAACTTTTGTGAAACCATCATCTTTTCATAAAAGTTTCCAAATTGAGCAGTTCTCCATATTTTTCTCACTGGCCTCTCAGGTTGTGAAGGGTCTTTTTGTATTAATTGAACAATTTGGTAGACATTTATAATTCATGATTTAGTAGACATTTATTCTTGTCCTTGTGGGCGTGCCGGAGTGGTTATCGGGCATGACTAGAAATCATGTGGGCTTTGCCCGCGCAGGTTCGAATCCTGCCGCTCACGTTTTTTTAATTAAGTTATAGACATCCGCAAAGTGCGTGCCATGGAGACCAAATACTATGTGATCATTCAGTATTATTCTTCTTATCCTTTTACCTTATAGTTGAAAAGAAAGCAATAAGTATAAATTATGACATCCACTTGACGAGACAAGGAGAACATTATTAGTATGGGATCAAAGATATTTGACCATTCTTTTATTAATGTGACATTACTGGTGACAATCTTTCGAAAATGACGTTAAGATCTTCCCGCCACTTAATCTTCTTTTTGAAGATAATGTTAAGACAAGACACCAGTGGGATTAAAGAAGCTCAAGTACAATTATTTTCTGGCTCTTTAAGATCAAGAAAGGCTGTGAACATATGGCAGTGCTAAATATTCTTTCCATTGACATCTTTTGGTACTAAAAGATTTGTCAAAGTTCCAAGAATAATTTGACTAGAATCTAACTTGGTAATATCCAAGAAAAAAACTAAATCTAAAAGATTAGTTTTTGTTTGACTTGTCACGTGATCATAGAGTAGCAAGCATTGTCTCAATATATACCCACTGATCTTGTTGTGGCTACACACCTCATCAAACTATCTTCTTCTAGACATAAATTTGTAATGGAAGGTAAAGGAAAAGCGGGATCATCATCTTCTTCTTCCTTCACTACTCAGCTCTTTGGCCCCAAGGAACCTTCTTCCTCCTCCTCCAACTTCAGCTCCATTTTCCCTCCTCCCTCCAAGGTTCTCTTATTATGTATCCCTCTTCTTATAGTTTATGTTTTTCTGATTGATTCTTGAAATTCACTCTTCCTTTTTTCTTCTTCAGGGAACAACAGGAAACATTCTAAGCTCCAAACATGGGTCTCTAGGTTAGTGGAAAAACCTTTCTCCAACTGTTTTTGTCTTGGGACCTGTTAAACCTCAGAAAACTTGTCGCCCTTCTTGCTTTACATTAAGCCAAGTTTTGTCAGAAAACGCTCCGACTGTCATTCTTAAATCAAGAATGGTTCAAGTTACTTTATCTGCTTTGTTATTAAGTCAATCAAGAATATGAAGATCTTAATCAAGAATTTCCCAAATTGCTTCCTTTTGCTTGAAACAAAGCAAAACCCATACCATTTATATCAGAAGTCCAAAATTTTACTCTGTTTTCTATCCATCATAAACATGCTTGAATACACACAGCGATATAATGCCAAGAACGTATCAAAGATTCTTCAAATTTTTGTTTGAGACTCGCAGTTCTTTAGTCAAGAAAATAATCCGAATCCAGCTGGTCTAACGAATACATTATCTCCACAGGCCAACGTAAAGAATCTGCAACCTGCAATCTAAGTTCATCTCTTTACTACGGTGGTCAAGACGTTTACTCTGGGTCCACAAGCAACCATACTTACCCTGCCGTGAGTCCCAATCAATATATCCGCTTTAATCTTTCAAGGTAAAAAGATAGGTACTTGACTATGACAAAAATGCTTAATCAATCAGGTTAACAAGGCTCAGCCCAGAGAAGACGATGATGCGAGTGGAAACAACTCACTAGACGCATCCAGAGGAAACTGGTGGCAAGGCATATTCTCTAACACAACCATTTATGTCTTTCTTTGCTTGCCTTCTAACATTTCCCTTTTCTCGCAGGTTCACTTTATTATTAGAATCTTCTTTCCAAAGTATCAAGTTGATTTCGATCGTATATCTTTCTTTGTTTGACTTGTTGGAAAGAAAGTGTATCAATGATGATGCTTTGTTAGCCTCTCTGTCTAATGCTAAATCAAAGATCAGATTTTTCTACTTCACAAAGTTGGAATTGTCGTGATGGAATGCGAAACTCAAATATTTAAAAGAAGAGATTAATAAATAAAAGCGTAGAGAACAAGTAAGACATAGATAACAAGTGCACAACAAGAGGAACAATAGCGGTCAGTGCATCAAAGCTTCTCTTACATGCCAAAGGTCCAAGCTTTATCTGAACAAGATCCACTAAAGCCATTGTCAGGAACCCACATCCCAAAACCGACCCGACACACGAAGCCACAATCCCAACTCTCAACGCTGCCGAATTCACGCGCCCCATTCCTGCGTCTAACACACGTGCCTCCTCCGAAAGGCTCCCGTTTGTCCTTGTCCTGATTGCTTGTTTGAGAGACATAGCAATGAGGCTGGAGAAGAGGAAGAAGCTGAAGGAGTAGACGTGGCTTGCGACTAGCCTCCCCGCTAAAGTAGGGCCTTTTGCGGCGATACATCGGCGGAGATGTTGGTAGGAAACTGGGAAGGTGATGTTTCCGGTTGTGGTGAGGCCGAGGAAAAGAGCAAGCGAGAAGAGGGAATTAACATTAACGATCCCGTCGAGAGCCGTGACGTGGATAAGCGTCGTTGGGAGGAGCCGTCGCCGGAGAAATTCCACAGCGTTTCCGGAGATTGCCATCTAATAGTTTTGAATTGTTTCGCTCGCTATACACTTTTGAGAGAAAGTGTGTGTAGCGTCGAAGCTAAGAATTGCGTGTCGTATCTGGTAAGGAAAACGACAGGGACAGGTGATGAAGGTCCCGAGCCTTTTTGGTTATGTAAATGAATTTTTTTATCAACTGTAGAGAGACCATGGTTTCTATTATTGATGTTAATTTTTGTAAATAGAAAAAGTTTAATGATCAAGTTTGTCAGGCGAACAAAGGGAAACGAGCTTAGAATCCAGCTAGGAAGAGATGAGAGAACCTGTATAGTAAATGAGTTTGGTGCAAGTGTGTAGAGTATATTATCTGGGTTGGATTTGTTCAAAAGATATACAGCACTAGGGAAACAAATTAGTTAAAAAGTAGCAAGCAACACTAAATCGATCGTGCATTCAAAAGATATATGTAGGCTCATGAATGTAGTAAGTAAGTAGTTGCATTTGCTATAAAGAGGTTCTACCGAAAACGTTTAAAGAATTGGAATTTTCTAAAGAAAAAGCTTTTGTCAAGTAGCTTTACCCTGAATGGAATTTGGGAATTTTCACTTAATTTATTTGTTCTGGAGTATTTTAATCATATTATATGCTCATATAATTTTGGCTTTAAACTTCAAAGGCGTAAAAAACAAATATGAGCGCGTTCGAGAATAAAAGATTCGGAAAATAAAAATAAAAAAGATCGAACCAAATTTTAGTACAAGAATTACAAAAACAACACACCATAAGTCTACAAGATCCAGAGTTTGTCAATAATGCAAGCATTAAAAAAACCTGCAACTGGTAGTTTGGTTGAAAAAGGGTACAAACTTACTCTCAGTATTCCTCCTGTTGGTATTCTCCTTCTTCTTCATCCTCGTACTCACCTTCTTCATCTGCGGTCGCGTCTTGGTATTGCTGGTACTCCGATACAAGATCATTCATGTTGCTCTCTGCCTCTGTGAACTCCATCTCGTCCATTCCTTCACCTGTGTACCAATGCAAGAAAGCCTTCCTCCTGAACATAGCTGTGAACTGCTCACTCACTCTCCTGAACATCTCTTGGATCGATGTTGAGTTCCCTATGAAAGTGGAAGCCATCTTCAGACCCGTAGGTGGGATGTCACAGACTGTTGATTTCACATTGTTGGGGATCCACTCAACAAAGTAGGACGAGTTCTTGTTCTGCACGTTCAGCATCTGCTCGTCCACTTCCTTAGTGCTCATCTTGCCACGGAACATGGCAGAGGCTGTGAGGTAACGCCCATGTCTTGGGTCTGCAGCACACATCATGTTCTTGGAGTCCCACATTTGCTGAGTGAGTTCAGGGACTGTGAGGGAACGGTACTGCTGAGATCCTCTTGAGGTGAGAGGAGCAAAACCCACCATGAAGAAGTGAAGACGAGGGAATGGGATCAGGTTGACAGCAAGCTTACGGAGGTCAGAGTTAAGCTGACCAGGGAATCTCAGACAGCATGTGACACCAGACATTGTGGCAGATATCAAATGGTTCAAGTCACCAACTGCATAAAGAGAGAAGAACACAAATATGAGTTACCTCCTAACAAGATTACACAAGTATTAAATAATCACATATGCCAGTAATATAATAGTAGCTTAAGGAATTATTGTGGTAATGCGATCAATGCAGATAACCACATACTGACAAACAGAAACACAAAACACAGGAGGCACATGTATAGATGCAAGAACAGAACACTGAAAAGCGTCACAACAACAATAAGTTTCTGATAGCGAGAGCATCAATCGCTAGAGAAAATGGAAATTATATTTGCTATACGAAACAATGATCAAATCATGTTCACCATATAAACAAAGGCATTTCACAAAGAAAATATATATATAAAAAAAAATCAACAGATGTACACATGCAGGAACAGCACCAATGCGACGACTTACAGCTGGGGGTTGTGAGTTTCAGAGTCCTGAAGCAAATGTCGTACAAGGCCTCATTGTCAAGAACCATGCACTCATCAGCATTCTCAACAAGCTGATGAACAGACAAAGTAGCGTTGTAAGGCTCAACGACAGTGTCAGAGACCTTAGGCGAAGGGAACACAGAGAATGTCAGCATCATGCGGTCTGGGTACTCCTCCCTGATCTTCGATATCAACAAAGTTCCCATTCCAGATCCAGTTCCTCCTCCCAAGGAATGGCACACCTGAAACCCTACAGTAGCAAAAATCCTCACAGTTCAACCTCAAAAACACGGGGGAACAGTTAAAGACTAAAATCGAACAGATCTAGAAGATTTTTTTTACCTTGGAGGCAGTCACAGTTCTCGGCTTCCTTACGAACAACATCGAGGACGGAGTCGATTAGCTCAGCTCCTTCAGTATAATGTCCCTTGGCCCAGTTGTTACCAGCACCAGACTGGCCGAAGACAAAGTTATCAGGTCGGAAAGTCTGACCGTAAGGTCCAGATCTGAGACTGTCCATGGTTCCGGGCTCCAAATCCATGAGAACAGCACGAGGGACGAATCTACCACAACTAGCTTCATTGTAGTAAACGTTGATGCGCTCGAGTTGCAGATCTGAGTCTCCGGTGTAACGACCGGTTGGATCTATGCCGTGCTCGGCGCATACGACTTCCCAGAACTTTGCACCGATCTGGTTACCGCACTGGCCACCCTGGATGTGAAGGATCTCACGCATTTTCGCTGGATGAAGTGGGTAGAGACGAAGCTAAAGGGTTTCGTGAATCCGAAATTTCGAGATTCGAATTCCGGAGGAGAGGGATAGATCTAGGGTTTCCGGAATGAAATAGAGCGAGTGAGTGAGAGTGGGTTTTATATTAGTGGAGATGCCCAACGGGTGTTTATCTTATTTTATTTACTTTTAATATTGCCCTTATTACTTCCCCCTAAATATCTGATCTGAGGCGCCGACTTTTCTTTTTCAAAATTCAAAAATAGTCTGTTTCTTCGTGTAACCCCCAGTTTCAAAATTATCTATTTCTTCGAATGCACCCCACCCCTCCCGTATATTATTGTTTTTTAGTTTTTTCTTTTCTTTTTGTCGTCATAAGTCCATGAAGATCGGGCAACTTACGGATATATGCTCTTTTTTTTCGGCTAAATCATAACTTCATTGATCAATAAATACATTGTTTGTTACAAATTCAAAGACATGCAGAACTACATCAACACACTTATTACATACATATATGTATGAGCCATATACTGAGAAATACAGCAGAAGGGAGATTGACGATGCTTTCCGAAGAATAGCCTTACTCGCTAACCGTTATTGTCCAACTTCATATTTGATCTTTCTCTAATGTGATTCGTATGCAACAACTTTTGACTGAACATTCTTTTAACAAACCGCATCATGAAACCTGATGTGTTGCAATGAAACTCTGAAAGGAAGACACATTGATACCAACACTTCCGTATCAAGGTCATTATAATGAATCTTGTCTCTGATATTTGTTTTCTTGTTGAAAACAAGATAATGCTCTGTTGCATTTGTGTCCATCGTTGTGTGCATGTCGAATCCGGAAAAATGTAACATTCCTCCGCAATGTATTGAATCCATGGTGGTTTCCGAGAAGGTCTTTGCCATAATAAATCCATGTGGATTTGTAAAATACATCGATAAATCATGAGGCAGTGATTTTTGGGAACGACCACAAATCTAATTGACAGATTTGACATAATCTCGGTATAACGTACCGGAATGAAATCGGCATAATTGCCGGAAACAAGTTCCATCCTAGATAAACTAAGGAGTCGGAAATACATACATATATGACGATGGCAGTGTTGGTGTATTTTGAACCATACACCAGGAGAATTCACGCCGATCCATACATAGGATGATGTCTTGAAAGGCACATAAGACCATAACTCTTTCACGATAAAACCATGTGGATGATTGAACGCTAAGAGAATCACAGGAACGATTTTCCATGAAGTCGATATCACCCATAAGCATTGTTTACAGAGCATCAAAGCAATGTCTTGATCGGTCACGACATGAAAGATTGAGATCTTTTGACGGAGTCTCGCCAAATACTCACTCAAATTTCTTCTCCAGACCATGATTATTTCACCCTAAAATATACAAACTCAAAGGAAAAGAAGGAGACCGACGCCGGAGAAGCCGCCGCCGGCCGGAGATGATGTGTGTAAACGAAAACTGTTTTGTCGTTCTTTTCGCCGAGAGAGAGAGAGCGGTTAAAAAAATGAAGATAATTTTTTTTAAAAATGAAGATAATTACGGATACATGCTTACAAGGTTACAAATTGAACTTAAAAAACCAGGAAAGCTGGGCAGGCCCAATACAACAATTTGTGAACCATAGATATGTCGCAAGTCAGAAAACACGTGTGAAACACGTGTTAAAGCTGGGCCAAGATAAGCTATGTGTCTGCTTCATAGGCATCCCGTCATGCACATATAAGGCAACAATTTCGGCCACCGAAATCTTCCCTCGCTGCAACCTCTTAGACCTGCCGATCATGACACCAGCCGAGCATCGACGGAGACTACTGGATCACTAAGATTTCCTGCTACACAACTACACCATAGATCTCCAAATCTGGGTCGTTAGAACGCTGACTAACCAACTTCACGGTTAGTACCCTGGTTATCGGAGATAACAACTGCTCCTTTTCCCGTTCAACTTGATCGGGAGGAAAATATTCACCGGAGAGTGACTTCATACCTCAATTGATGTTAATAGTGGGGAGGTGAGAGAAACATCAGAGGCGCCGTCGGATTTGAAGAGCAGTGGTTCACGATCGAAATGATTTCGAGAACAGAATCGGAAAAGTCCGATTTAAAATCCGATTAAAAGAAAAGAATGATACAAAGCTGGAAGTTAAACCGGACGGAATCCGGGATTTTCTGGAAGCCGAAGTCCGATGAGATCTGAAGCAAAAAGTCGCCTGAGAACGGCGAAGCCAAAGGGAAACAAAGAAATCCGACATCAAGCCGGAATTTATTGGCAGGCAAAAGAGAAATAGTACATAGATTAACAAAAATAACATGATCGCCGTAAGACTAGCGGTCGAAAACGAAATCGATGTATCGAACCCCCCCTACCCCACATGGTAGCGATCCAACTAAAGATTTTGATTCCAGTGGGGACATCTATGATCATGGTAGCTGCGGGGAAGTAGGCACGGGTATCTACGTTTAAGCTCACAGTAAACATATGATGAGCCTTAGTCCGAAGAACTATAAGGATTTTGAGCATTATTAAGAAACAACAGCGACATACCGTAGCACATTCCATCAGGGAACCCAACTCAGAAGGATATATAGAGAGGGATAACAAGAGATAGCAGTAAAAGCAGTCCGAAAAGCAGTGAAGGATGGCAAGGCGTTCTGAGGAATAGTGTAGGCTCTTTAGAGAGAAGGCAGAGAAGGGTGGTAGAGAGAGCAGGTTGATAAGACACTGTCATGATACTTAAAACGACATAGACTCTTTAGAGAGAAGGCAGAGAAGGGTGGTAGATATTGTGAGTAGATTAATTATAAATTGATATGATACTATTACCTGATGAAAATTAAATATTCAAATAAATAAAATGACATAATATGTAATATACTCCAGAAACCATGAGTTAGTAGTTTAGGTTTTTTTTTAAAAAAAAATGAATTTTATATTATTTGGAAGGAACTATATAGTAAAGATAAAAAGATTAACATAACGATTTTACATTACAATTATAATTTGTGTTGTATCGTAGGATCATAGTTTTAAAAATAATTTTGTATTATTATTTTTTAATAAAATAAGTATTTAAAAGTTATGTGATATAAGTTTATTTTTGTTGAATTTATTTAAAATATTTGTATAAGACATCATATATTTG
Organism: Orychophragmus violaceus; assembly: GCA_030180135.1. Classification (NCBI taxonomy): domain Eukaryota; kingdom Viridiplantae; phylum Streptophyta; class Magnoliopsida; order Brassicales; family Brassicaceae; genus Orychophragmus; species Orychophragmus violaceus. The sequence continues at coordinate 65,314,427 of CM058231.1, forward strand.
TATATAAGATTTATTATGTTTTTAATAATTTAACAATTAGTTATTTAAAAAAGTAGAAACATAACAATCTGTTCATATTTGCATTGGTTTAAATTTATTTGCAATGTTTATATAATTTAAATGGATTAATTCGTCTTTTAACCTTTTTTTAGTGGGCAAATTTTGTTTTTAATATTTTATTCTCAAAATAAGCTAGTATGTTTTTCAACATGTCTTGTAGTGGTATAAATAATTTGCAAATTTGATGTAACAACTCGTTAAAACTGCATTCGTAAAAACATTCAAATGTAATCTTAGATTATATATTTGAACAATATAAAATATTGACTAATTTTAATATTTTATCAAAGTAAAAATATATCAATTTTATCCAAGTAAAAATATATCAATTTTATTTTTACTATTATATTATTCAAAAAATGTCTTATAAATTAAAATCTAATTTATAGTAATTAATTTCTTTTTAAAAATATTTTTTTAAAAAAAAATTGAGTTGTGTTAAAATACATGAATTTGTGTATGTTTATTCCTTTTTTTCAACAACAACTTCATATATTAAATCAAAATTGTTTGGATCGGATTATCATTTCAAAGAATTAACCGATTCAACTCGTTATAATTTATATGGAAAAATATAATATCTGTGTTTGCGTCTCTTTTGCAAAAGAGTGAGCACGAACATTAGAACTTATAGAAATTAAAACAAATACAAAAGACGTAGATATTCTTATGATTTAAAAAATATGAGCTTCATATAAGTGTGTGGGGAACTCTAATTCTTCTCTAGAACAAAAAGGACATGTGGACTCTGTCAAGAAGAAAAAAAGGTACGAAATTATATACTCCCTCCGTTTCACAAAGATGCATGTTTTAGAAAAAAAATTTGTTTCACAAAGATATATTTTTTTAGCTTTTCTATGCACACTTTATTAATTAATGATGATATTTTGAAAATTTTAAGAAGATTAATTAAATTTATTAAATTACTATTGGTTTAGAAATATTGGAAATTGTAGAGTAACAAAAATTGATGCATTTATGATTAAGTATTAATTATTTTCTTAATATATGTGAAAACTCTAAAAATTGTATCTTTGTGAAACGGAGGGAGTAATAGATTACTTAAATTTCTTATTGGTCTAATTTTATTCATATAATATTTTGGTTTTTTGCCGGTTTTATTCAAATAATAAAATCACAATAATATAATTGCGTCTGCCGGGAGTCGAACCCGGGTCTGGTTGGAAGGCAATTATCCTAACCGTTGGACTACAGACGCTTTTTGTGAATTATTCGACAATTATTAAATAGATTTTAAACAAAATGAACGACATCGTTTGCATACTTTCACGCTCGTCCGTGTGTTTCTTCTTTGACCAAATCCCGGAGAATTTGTCTTCCGCTTTATTTCTGGAAAGTTAATAATCTAATCTGATTTGACCCAAAAATATTATATATATAATCAAAGCCGTAAAGAACTTTGGGTTTTCCTCTTCTGTAGAAAAAGTCGTGAATCATCGTGTTGTTCCCCGTTGTAGCTTCCTCCAAATTTCTCCGTTGATTTTCTCTCTGCACGCAATCCAGTCGCCGGATTCTGATTCACCTGTTTCTCCCAGCTTCAAGCTCCATAGTTTTTAATTTCCTGTTTCAGGTACTTTCTGGATTTTCTTTTGATGAAATAATGAGTTCCTTGATGTTTTTTTTTTCTTCCTCATACTTGATTCGTTTGAATTTTATCAGGCTTATAGTTGGTTGGTGGTGTAATCCAGAATATCTCGGGCGATTTGGGTCATGTGGTCGACATTCTAGGCGGAGAAATTTGGAGTTAAAGGAGGATAAGTGGATGTGAAGGATCTCTGTTTTCTGTGAAGATGAGATTCGTGGAGATAGCTTTGCTACTCATCTTATTCTTCTTCGCTTGATTTTTTTTAAAGAAGTTTTAGTGTATTAGTCATGGACGGAGAGGCTACTTCTTGGATCAGGAGAGCGAATTTTTCTCATACTGTTTGTCATCGTATGATCTCGCCAAGCTTAGAGTCTATGTCTTTTACAGTAAACAGAGAGGATACTTGTGTATTGAAAAGAATGCTTCTTAGTTCACCATCATACCTCAAGCCACTTGTACAGGCTACGCAGCAAGGGACTGGTTTCAATGCTGATAGATATGCTGTTGGTTCGGAAAAGCCTGTCACCAACAAAAAGAGGGCTTCTTCTCCGTCTCCTCAGATGCCTATTCCTGATTCTTTCAAAGAAGCAAAGTCTGGTGTCAAGAGATTTTCAACTCCACACCCTGTAAGAATAGAACCGGAAAAGGGAACCAAGGCCAAGTTGCCCCGCAAAGGTTCTTTTGAGAAACTATCATTCAGTCTACGGCCTCTATCGCACTCGGGTCCTATTAGAGATCTTAGTACGCTGAAAATTCAAGATAGGGCCAAGAGCAAGAAGGAGATGAGGTCTACAAAGTCTTTTGATTATGGAGGTTCTAGAGTTAGTGCTATGGGAGTGCTTGAAGAACACCTCATTGATACGTCTAACCTGACCTATGGAGACCAGTTTGCGCATGGGATATATAGCCAACTTTACCATGGATTATACAAAGGCGACGCTGTTGCTCTGAAGATTACCAGAGCGCCTGATAATAGCGAAGACAGATTCTTGGGAGCTCGTTTGGAAAAACAGTTTACCAAAGAAGCCACTCTTTTGTCTCGACTAAGCCATCCAAATGTTGTCAAGGTGATTTAAATTTATGAATGTTGATTTTTATCTTCCAACTTCCATTGATTTTAACTAAGACTATGGTTTAACAGTTTGTGGGAGTGAATACTGGAAATTGTATCATCACAGAGTATTTATCTAAAGGGTCTTTGAGGTCATATCTGCACAAGCTGGAGCAGAAAGCCCTTCCTCTACAACAGCTAATTAAGTTTGGTATAGATATTGCGAGAGGAATGGAATACATTCACTCGAGAAAGATAGTTCATCGGGATCTTAAACCGGAAAACGTGTTGATTGACCAAGGCTTTAACTTGAAGATTGCTGACTTTGGCATAGCGTGCGAGGAGGAGTACTGTGATATTTTGGGTGCCGAGACAGGAACTTATAGGTGGATGGCACCTGAAGTGCTAAGACGGGGACCACATGGAAGGAAAACGGATGTTTATAGTTTTGGACTCGTTTTATGGGAAATGGCAGCTGGAGCAGTCCCATATGAGGAGATGACTCCTGTCCAAGCTGCTTTCGCAGTCTTGCACAAGGTAAATCATCTCCTGCTTATTTCACAAAGCTATAGCATTTTCCATTTGATTTACACGAGTTTTATGTCGGTATTGGTCAGAACATTAGACCGGTCATACCGAAGGATTGTCCAGCGCCCATGAAAGAGCTGATTGAGCAATGTTGGTCGTTGCAAACAGACAAGAGACCAGAATCCTGGCAGATTGTGAAAGTGTTGGAACAGTTCGACAAGTCACTGAAAAACGAAGGGAGGCTCAATCTCATGCCGAACCAGATATGCCCTGAACTAAAGAAAGGTCATAAATATTGGAGTCAGATATTCGGGTCAGTCCACCACGGCGGCAGCAACAGCAGCAGAAGCAGCACCTTAGGCTCAGGCTTGCCTAAGCCTAAATTCGCTTGAGAGGGACGAGTTGACTAGTTGAGTATCATATTGTGAATATATATAAAAAGGGTCAGTGGATATGTTTTTGTGAATCCACTGTCGCTGTTTGCGTTTGATTTTGTTAGGACACAGTTAAAGAGAGCTTCTTGTTGGTTAGGCTTGTGTTTTTGTGAAGCCATTTGAAATTGATTTGATTTATACGGAACAAGAGTGAGAGATTAATTCATGGATTAACTTTTATTTTGAGTTGCTTTACTTCCATCTTGTTCATAATGAGCCTTTTTATAGTGAAGAAAAGATGTTAAAATGTCCGACACGATGAAGCAAGAAAACCATGGCCACAATCTGCTCGACCAAATAACACTAAATTAATACAAAGCGACTAGCAAAGAAACTCAAATACCAGTAGACCCGAAACCTCCTTCACCACGAACAGTAGAGTCCAAATCTTCAACCTCCATAACCTCAGGCGTCACGATCTTCTCGATTATCAGCTGCGCAATTCGATCTCCCAACTTCACCTCGAAATCAACATCGGAGTAATTGAACAGAATCACACCAACAGGTCCTCTGTAATCAGCGTCGATGACTCCTGCTCCAACATCGATCGAGTGTTTCCAGGCAAGACCAGATCTCGGCGCGATTCTCGCGTAGGTTCCTTCAGGGACGGCGACGCTTAGATCTGTTGGGATAAGCGCCTTGCCTCTACCCGGAACTTTAGAATCCACAGCACTTGACAGATCGTATCCAGCAGAGAGAGGCGAACCTCTTGTAGGCAAAACAGCTGACTCGGAGAGTTTCTTCACTTTGAAAAATGATTCGGTATTTCCATGGGCTCCGTTCTTCTGGATTTTAGGCGATGGTTCTTTGGCGCAGGCCATTGTGCAAATTGGCAGACGAGGTATCGATAACCGCGAGTTCACTGAGTTGCAGAGAAACCCTAATTTCAATTGAGGTTGATTTGTGGTTATGAGAATGGGGTGTCGCAGTTCCGCCATTAATGTACACTCTCTTTAGTGAGTGAATGGCGCCAAACTTTCCCTCCACCCCTAAAATTTGCAAATTCCCTGTCAATGTTAAACAACGGGCTTAGAAATTTCATTTATTGATCGGCCCATTAACCCAATCATAAATATTCATTTTACCCAAATCCAAAATTAGGGTTTACGATTCTCTCTTCATAATGATACAGGGAAGGGAATTGATGGTATCAACTAACAACTACTAACTAGTTCGGACACATCAGCTCGCCAAGCCGCTATAGTAGTTAGGATACTCTTGATATACTCTTAATATTATTGGGTGTTGGTGTTTATTTTTTGAATTGATGTTTATCTTTTAGCTTCTTACGTATTATATATAGAAGGGTATGTTTTCTATAGTTTATTATAATAATCAATCAAAGAATCTCATTCTCTTTTATCTCTTTCTCTGCATCGCTAGTGTGAGTTTCTATTTTGGAGTTCTTTCTTGTCAGAAACTCTGTGTTTTATGAACACTGTTTATCTAAGTTACTTGCTAACGAAGCTTACGGTTTTATTGATCAAAAGTATCATAGCACAAGTCATTTCTAGGAATTAATGGCAGAAACGAGAGCTCGAGCGTTGAAGGATGCAGTTTGTGAGGTCGAGGAGGCATTGGGATCACGAATTGAGGCATTGGAGGGTACTATGTCATCTAAGAACAAATAATTGACAAAAATATTGCTGAGATATTCGAGGCGATATGTTTGTTAAAAGTTCATGGTGAAAGTCAATCAGGGGGAGATGACCGTCGAAAATCGAGGTCTCAGTCATCGCACCAGGATAGTTCAGATCATGGCCGCGGCAAGGGACAACAAGTTCAGTATTCAGGGGTTACAAGGTTGGCGAAATTAGATTTTCCGAGTTTCGATGGAGACAAAACCAAAGAATGGCTGTTTAAGGTGGAACAATTTTTTTTAAAATTGATAACACCTCCGGGGGGCTTAAGATCGGAATATCATCTATCCATTTCAATGGAGTGGCAAGAGCTTGGCATCAATCTCTCGTCCAGTCGGTGTTTGGAGAGAGTTCATTATAAGACTGGGCTGGCTACAAGGTGTTGTTGCAGGAACGGTTCGATGAGGTATTGGACAATCCTATTGCGGAACTGAAGCAGCTACAGGAGACATATGGTATCGTTGAGTAGCATGGGCGATTTGAACTGATTCGTACGCGAGTTAATCTGTCAGAGGATTACTTGGTAAGTGCGTACTTGGCATGCTTGAGGACGGATACGCAGATGCATATTCGTACGTTCCAACCTCAAACCATTCGTCAGTGCTTAATGTTATGAAGGCTTTATGAGAAGGCTCATCCAAAGAATGCACCTTTTAACAATTGGTCAAGTCCATGACCACCTAATGGAAACAAAGGATTGATTCCTTTCAAAAAGAGTATTGAAGCAGTGGTGGGAGCTCCTAATCAGCAGGAGAAAACTAAAGAAAAGCAGAATCAACCACAGCCTTTTCTCTCTAAGGAGGAGATGAATCGGAGGAGGGCGGAAGGGTTATGTTACTTTTGTGACGAGAAATACACTCTGGGTCACTATGTTAAGCATAAGAAAACACAACTATTCATGATGGAAACTGAAGAGGAGGGGGATGAAGAACTCAGAATCACAGAGGAGCAAGTGACCGAAGAAGAAGAAGGTCTCTGTTGTGCTCAGATTTCGGTTACCGCGGTTTCCGGGATGAGAGGGTATCAAACTATGTGGGTTAAAGGTCTACATGGTAAGCGAATCATGTTTATTTAACTGATTCAGGATCTACGCACAACTTTGTAGATGCACAAGTGGCTGAGAAGTTGGGTTGTACGTTGTCTCCAACAAGTATGCTAGAGTAGCAGCAACTGATAGCATGAAGTTGGGCGTGAGTTCTAAGATTGAGAAGTTTCAATGGAGTTTTGGAGGTACTACTTGGGAAGATGACATGCTTGTACTACCATTGAGAGGTTGTGACATGGTGTTGGGAGTGCAGTGGTTGGGCAACTAGGACCTATTACTTGGGATTTCAAGAAGTTGGAGATGCAGTTTCGATGGGGACATCAGAAAATATTGCCACAAGGAATTAAAAAGGGTCAATAAGAGAGGTTAAGGCAAATAAGCTGAACACGCTGAGGGAAGAACATGTTCAGATAGACATGATTCGGGTACAAGAGGTTGGCGAGTACGATCTGGATGGTTTTGGTACAGCCGATGAGGATGTTGTCAGGGTCACATAGGCAAACAATTCAGAGTTGCAGGCTGTATTGCAGGACTTTGACGACATCTTTGTTGAACCCACGACCTTGCCTTCATCAAGGCCTACTCACGATCATAGAATCACGCTGGTGTAAGGATAAAATCCCATTAACCAGAGGCCATATCGGTATGTCGTGCAGCAAAAGAATGAGAAAGACAAAATCATACAAGAGTTGTTGGAAGCAGGCACCATTCGAGATAGTTCCAGTTCGTTTGCTTCACCCGTCGTGCTGGTAAAGAAAAAAAGACGGAACATGGAGGCTGTGTGTAGATTTTTGAGGCTTGAATAGCATGACGCTGAAAGATAGATTTCCCATTCCATTGATTGAGGACCTAATGGACAAGCTCGGAGGGTCACAAGTCTACTCTAAGATCGACTTGCGTGCTGGTTATCACCAAGTGAGAATGGCAGAGAAGGACATTCAAAAGACATCCTTTAAAACGCATAGTGTTCATTAAGAATACCTCGTAATGCCATTTGGTCTTACTAATGCGACGGCTACATTCCAAGGGCTTATGAATTCAGTATTTAAGAACATGTTGAGCAAGTTTGTTCTGATATTTTTCGTTGACATTTTGATTTACACCTCATTAATGGAGCTGCATATGGAACATTAGCGAAGTGTTTTTGAACTGATAAAACAACATAGCTTGTATGCCAAGAGGAGCAAATGCACCTTTGCAACCGATAAGGTCGAGTACCTCGGTCACTACATAGCAGCTAAGGGCATTTCGACAGATCCAAATAAGGTATAGGCAGTAGAAAATTGGCCTACACTGGTGTCTCTTAAACAGTTGCATGGGTTTTTGGGATTGGCTGGCTATTATAGGAGGTTCGTAAAGGGATTTAGTACTATTGCGAGACATTAACAGCCCTCACTAAGAAGGACTCTTTTGTTTGGTCCAAAGAAGCAAGCCAAGCATTCATCGAGCCGAAACAAGCCCTATGCGCATCTCTAGTCCTTGCATTGCCGAGGTTTGAAAAGCCTTTTGTGGTGGAGACGGACGCATGTGGTCAGGGGATTGGTGCAATATTAATGAAGGAGGGCCATCCTCTAGCGTATATTAGCAGGCATTTGAAGGGAAAGTAGTTGAATCTCTCAATCTATGAGAAGAAACTATTGGCAATAGTGTTCGCAGTACAAAAATGGCGTCACTATTTGCTTATGGATCATTTTGTCATCTAGACAGACCAAAGGAGCTTGAAGTATTTTCTTGAGCAGAGGTTGAATACACCCATTCAGCAACAATAACTCCCAAAGTTGTTGGAGTTAGACTATGAAATACAATATCGACAAGGGAAGGACAATGTTGTTGCAAATGCTTTGTCAAGGGCTGAGGGATCAAAAATCTTGCAGATGGCCATGTCAGTCCTTGAATGTGATTTGTTACAACAAATTCATGCTGGTTACAACAAGGATTTGGCAATCAAACAGATTATAGAGGAATTAAAGCTTGATCCGAAGGCGAGAAAATATTACTCTTGGACTTAGAACGTGTTGCAGAGAAAGGGCAAAATCGTGGTACCTCAGGACATGGCTATCCGAGACTTGGTGTTGGAGTGGTTACACTGTTCAGGCAACGGTGGTCATTCAGGTAGAGAAGTCACACATCAAAGTAGCCCTGGGCATATAATCCGGAACCGAAAACCCGAACCGGAACCGACCCGAAATACCCGGTTCGGTTCGGTTTCGGTTATGCCACAAATACCTATTGGATCCTACATTCAAGAACCATGGATCTCGGTTCGGTTCCGGGTAATACCCGAGAACCGAAATGGGAACCGAATGACCCGAATTCATATAACCCTAGCCCTAGTTTTATTCCTATTCCTAGCTAAACCCAAGCCGACAAATACACTCATTTCCTTTATCGATTGATTCTCCGACGATTACGCTTCTCCAATCTTGGAAGTTGAAACTTCCAATTACTTTAACCTCTTTTAATCAACTATATCCGAGACAGAAACGAAATCCTGGAATCCCAATTTCTTCTTAGGTCTCTCTTGTCTTCGCCGTCGACGGTACATACAGCTTGTTCGCGAATTCAGTCACAGGTAACAATACTTGTTCTTGCTTCACAGTTCTTAAGTTATCAGCTTCTTACTTGTTAGTTGTTAGTTGTTACATTTAGTAAGTTGAAAGATGATTTATTGTCTATCACTAGCTCTGCAATTTGAATAGGGCAATAGTTCTTAAGATGATTTGAAAGATGATTTATTGTCTATCACTAGCTCTGCAATTCGAATTTCATAAAATGAGTTTTTGTTTGGGAGCTGTAAATTTATGACTTAATCTCGTTATCTAGTAAGTATTCTCTTGTTCAAGTGTCTATGTTTTGTTTAGTATTTACATAGAACGAGACCATGTGTGCTAACAAGAAAAATATGTGTGCTTTATGCTGCGTGGTGACAAGAAAAATATGTGTGCTTTAAGAATGTCTGTTTTCTTTTGTTATCTAACAAAGTGACAATGTTGTTGTGTCTTACTGTGTTATTGTGTGTGTTACTGTGTGTTCTAAAAACGTCTAAGACTAATGTAATATGAGCTTCCTAGAATACTAATTAGTCTCTTATGAATGTTGCAGATGGCGTCTAATGAAAATCAACAAAATCCAGATTTCAAAGAAGATGTTGATATGGATGATCAGTTAGAGGAAACAACTGATGAGGATGTTGAGACTTCTCCTCCTAATGGTAGTCCTTCTATTGCTAATAAAGGGAAAAGAAAAGTAACTCGTAGAGGAGGATCTAAGAAGGGGAGGAAGAAAACAAGATCAGAAGTATGGAAGCACTATACAAGAACGAAAGATGACTACAATAAGTGTGTATACAACTATTGTGGGAAGAATATGGCTTGTGCATCATCATCTGGAACCTCTAATCTAAAGAAGCATCTGAAGTCTTGTAAGCAACACCTTTCATGGGTATCATCTAAGAAAAAGTTGCAGACGGTTATAGATACAGAAGAAGATGGTAGTCTCCAATTGTGAAAGGTTTCCGAGTCTGTTTTTAGGGAAGCCGCAAATGAGATGATAATATTAGGTGAGCTGCCACTGTCTTTCGTAGAGAGTTTCGCTTGGAGGCATTTCTGCAAGAAAGTAAAACTGTACACTCCTCACTCCCGGAGAACCGCAACTAGAGATATTGTGAGATGTTTGTGAAGAAGAAAGTTGTTATGAAGAAAGTGTTGAGTGCTAACAAACAGAGGATGTCCTTGACTACTGATATTTGTACGGCTCCTACAACTGGAAACAGTTACATGGTAATCACTGCGCACTTTGTTGACTGCAATTGGGAGTTGAAGAAGCTGATACTCGGGTTCAAGTACATTACTGATCACAAAGGTGCTACAATATCTGCTATTCTTTTGGAATGTTTAGAGGAATGGGATATCAAGAAGGTATTTTGCATCACGGTTGACAATGCAACAGCCAACAGCTCTGCGATGAGGATATTTAAGGAGGATTTCAGGCTGCAGGGAGTTGATTCACTAGTCCTTAATGGTGAGTTTCTACATTTACGGTGTGCTACACACATTTTGAATCTAGTGGTGAAGGATGGACTGCATGATGTAGACACACATGTTGCTGCTATTCGGAATGGTGTGCAGTATGTGAGATCATCTACTCAGAGGCTGCAGTCATTTCAGCTTCGTGTTGATACAGGGAAGAAGATGACTCGGGGAAGCCTATCTCTGGACTGTAAAACTAGATGGAATTCAACATACTTGATGTTGAATAGGGCAATGGACTTTAGGGCCACTTTTGAGAAGATGAAGGCAGGTGATAAATTGTACCTTGATTACTTTAAAGAAACAGTTAATGGGAAGGAGAGGATTGGACCGCCTGTGGAAGAGGATTGGGAGGCTATTGACAGGCTAATTAACTTCCTTGTCATCTTCTACGATTCCACTCTAGCACTATCTGCATCAACTTCAGTGTGTTCTCATAAGATATATAATGAGATGGTAACTATTGAAAGAAACTTGATTTCTTTAAGTTTGGAACCGGATGAAGAATTACAGAAGAAAGCCTCAGCCATGATATCCAAGATAGGTAAATATTGGGATCCTTTTGGGGATGAGACTGAGATGAATCGAATGCTTATTGTTGCTAGTGTGTTTGACCCTAGAAACAAAATGAAGTTTGCTCAGCTTTGTTTTGATAAGCCATATGGAAAAGATAGCTTGAAAGCTATTCAGATGCAGGAGTCAATAATGGATATATTGAAGAAGTTGTTTGAAGAGTACAGTGGCAGTGATGATGGATCCACTTCTGCTAATAGAAGTAGTACTAGTGTTGCGTCTGCTGGTTCTTCTTCACAGTCACAGCCAAATGGACGTCCCTCATCATCTCAGGTTCGATCTAAACACTCGGTTCGAATGGATATGGCTAGGCGAGTTGGGTTTGAAAGGATGGATACTTTGTACAAAGAACTGGCTCAAGAAACATGATTTCAAGAAACAACTACCGAGTTGGAGTTATATTTGGGAGAAAATGTGGAGAATCCCGTTGTTTTTGCAGGAACTGAGTACGATGTTCTCTCATGGTGGAAAGTTAATAGTCTTAAGTTCCCGGTTTTATCCAAAGTAGCTAAGGATGTACTCGCAATTCAAGTTTCATCAGTTGCATCTGAGTCTGCATTCAGTACAAGCGGCCGCATTCTCGAACCATCAAGGAGTTGTTTGACACATTACACCCTTGAAGTGTTGATGTGTATGCAGCAGTGGCTGAGATCTGAGATACATATGAGTGAAAGAGGAGGTACTACCATTGAGCAGCTACTTGATGAGATTGAAGATCAAGATGACATTCAAAGAGGTTAGTGAATACTTATTAACTTGTTATGAATCGTTTTATGTTCTTCATTAACATTATTCTTGAAATTCAAATGTCTATAGAATTTGGAGAGGAAAGAGATGAAGAAGAACCTATGGAATAATAAGAGATCATGGAATGCTTTTAGTTTGGGGTATCAACTACTTCTTCTAAGATCTTATTTATGACAAATACTACTAGTATACTGCTAACGACTGCTATATCTTTTTGGTGCAGCTTCAAATTCAAGTATCCAAGTTAAAAAGCTTAAGGAAACAAAGACTATCTTGTTTGTGTTTCAACTTTTTATGTTATGTTTTCCTTTGTTTTTGCTGCTTTTTGGATATTATGTTATGTTTGAATGTTTTAGAGACTTTGCTTGAAAACTTGAGTCATGCATTTGTGCATTTTGGCTCATTTAGTTGGTTGAAGTACATCTTTCTATTTTGGATATTGTTGGTTATTTCGGATACGTTTCTTTTATTTCGGATAATTTTCTTTCATTACGGGTATAATTCTTTTATTTCGGGTATTTCGGGTAGGAAAATACCCGAACCATTATAGAACCGGAAAAAATCGGGTATTTTACGGTTCTTAGACAGGTATACCCGAACCGACCCGGAACCGACTCGTACCAAACCGAAACCGAACCAAAACCATTTCAGTACCTATATGGATCCTAAACCTGTATACCCGAAATACCCGGAACCGAATGGATCCTACCCGGAACCGAACCGTATATCCGAATGCCCAGGGCTACATCAAAGGGTTAAGGGACTGTTTTATTGGAAAGGTATGGAAAAAAGATATTCAGTCATATATATGCAGTTGCAGTGTTTGTCAGCAGTGTAAGTATGATACATCTGCACATCCTGGACTGATTCAGCCATTACCTATTCCGGAGACAATCTGGACATATATATTGATGGATTTTATCAATGGATTACCTTCGTTCTTTGGTAAAACCGTGATATTTTTCATTGTCGATAGGATGAGCAAGGCAGCCCATTTTGTTGCCTTATCCCACCCATATACTGCAGTAACGGTTACACATGCTTTTCTTGATAACGTGTTCAAGTTACACAGGCTACCAAGGTCAATCGTCAGTGATAGGGACTCCGTGTTCTTTAGCGACTTCTGGATGGAGTTGTTTACTTTGCAAGGGGTAGCTCTGAACTTGTCAAGTGCATAACCATCTGAAAGCGATGGACAACAGAGGTCGTAAATCGCTGCTTGGAAACTTACTTGAGATGTATGTGTAGTGATATACCTCACTTATGGAGCAAGTGGCTGCCACTAGCTGAATTTTAGTACAACACCAATTTTCACACATCTATTCAGATGACACTATTTGAAGCAGTGTACGGACAGACACCTCCACAACACTTGCCATACCTGCCCGGCGAAGCTAAGGTAGCTGTTGTTGCTAAGAATTTGCAGGAGAGGTAGAACATGCTTATGGTCTTAAAGTTTCATCTACTACATGCGCAACATGGTATGCAACAGTTTGCTGACCAACATTGCTCAAATCGTACATTGGAGATTGGTGATTATGTGTATGTTAAGCTGCAACCGTACCGACAACAGTCACTGGTTTTTCGTTCGAATCAGAAGCTATCACCTAAATATTTCGGGCCTTATAAGATCGTGGAAAATGCGGGAAGGTAGCATACAAGATTCAACTACCAGCTTCATCAAAAATTCACACCTTGTTTCATGTTTTGCAATTGAAACTTCACGTAGGTAATGTTCATGTCTCCAACCAACTACGTACTCTGGTCCAGGATGTGCTAGTTTGGGAACAAGTCTTAGTTTTAGAGTGAAAGATGGTCAACCGCCAAGGGAAACGAGCAACAATGATTCTGGTCCAGTGGAGTAATCAGTCTGAAGATTAGGTGACATGGTAGTACTTGTTCGAGGTGCAGAGGAAGTTTCCTTCATTCAAACCTTGAAGTCAAGGTTTCTTTACAGGGGGGAGATTTGATACAGGGAAATGATGGTATCAGCTAACGACTACTAACTAGATCGGACACGTCAGCCAAGCCGTTATAGTAGTTAGGATACTCTTGTTATACTCTTAGTATTATTGGGTGTTGGTGTTTATCTTTTGGGTTGGTATTTATCTTTTAGCTTCTTACGTATTATATATAGAAGGGTATGTCTTCTATAGTTCATCATAATAATCAATCAAATAATCTTATTTTCTTCTATCTCTTTCTCTGCAATCGCTAGTGTGAGTTCCTATTTTGGAGTTCATTCTTGTGGGAGACTTTGTATTTTACGAACACTGATTATCCAAGTTACTTACTAACCAAACCTACGGTTTTACTCTATCACATAAACTCTGATTTTTGTTCTTTCTTTATTGCTGTGATGTTTTCACCTTTATGCTTTGTCAATGAAATTAGTCCGCAGGTGAGTAAATTGCAAACGAATTGGTAACCCACCGCCTCGAACTGTTTCGGTGGAAAACTCTTGTCCTACAATATCCCACTAGATAAAAAAAGAACGAAGTTTATTACAACATATAACTTGATGTTTTGACTTGTGCACATCTTGAAGAGTTCTTTGCGACTGTCACTCTTTGGCTGATTTTCTCATGTAAAGTTTTTTATGTTTCTAAAACTCCTTACTTTACCTTTGTAGTTAGATTACCTTCGGTTTTCTTTATAAAATTTCTGAACAAAAATACTAACTTGATTTTGTTCTTCTCTACCTTCTCCGTGAGATTTCATGTTCAACAATAGTTGCAAAGTTGACCAACACTCCTTGAATAGCTTACTTCGGTTGCACAAACTCTCCAGGTAAGACATTTAATCGTATGATTTCAATATCTTCCTTTGTTGGCGATTGCTTTATTACTTCAGAAAATTGATGGTCTGGGTTCTCATTGTCTTGTGAGAGAGTCCCAATCGACAAAGAATATCTCACATTGTTCAAGCTTCTTTAGGGTAGGACTTTGAGGGACTCTCACCCATGCTCAAACCTTTTTCCAGGTAACACTTTAGTTAGGATATTTACAGGGCTAATCGAAGTATGTACCATTAGTAGGTAGACATCGCCATCCTCAATTATATATCTGATAAAATATAGCCGGTTATCTATATGTTTAGTTCGCTCATGGAATCTGTCATTCTTAGCTAGATGTATATCACCTTGTGGATCTCAGAAAACTTAAATATCATCTTGATTGAACCCCAAATCACTAACCATTCTCTTTAGCCATAATGCTTATTTGAAAGCTTCTGTTAGGGCCATATACTATGAGTCTGTAGTAGACAAAGTTACTATGTGTTGATAGCCATGACCTTTAACTCACCGTATTTCCTCCTACTCAAAAGACATAGCATGTTATTGATCTTCTTTTGTCAAGATGTGTAGCATATTCTGCATCTAAAAACCCCTTCACCTTTAAACTTGAATTCTTAGTAAATGTAAAACTTAAGCTTGAAGTTTCTTTAAGATACTTAAGTATCTATTTCATTGCTTCCCAATGAACTTTTCATGGACTTCCCATAAATCTGCTCACTACTCCCACTCTGTGTGCATGTTTGGTCCTGAACCCACCATGGCATACATGAGTGAACCTAATTTGCTTGCATATGGCACTTCACTCATCAAGTTTCTCTCAGTCTCTATTTCTTTCTCACTTAAGCTTCGAAGTTTGAACTGAGGTCCCAAAGGTGTGTATTCACTGGTTTTGCTTCATTCATGCTAAATGTTTTAAGTACTTGCTCAATGTACTTTTCTTGAGATAACTTTAGTATTCCATTCTTCTTATCTATGATTATGTCCATCCCGAGTATTCTTGTAGCTTATCCTAAATCTTTCATTTCGAATTTTGCCATCAAGACTCTCTTAATCTTCTTGATTCCTTATGAATTCTTTGATTCTATAAGCATATCGTCCACATATATCAATATATCAAAAGATATACAGCCTCATCAACCTTGTCGCTTGAGATGTATACACACATATCAAATATGCTCCTTTTGTAGTTTTGATTTTTCATGAAACTATCAAATCTTCTATTCAACTGCCTTGGAGATTGTTTTAGTTCATATAAGGAATTCTTTAGCTTGCACACTAAGTTTTCTTTTCCTTTGATCACAAAACCCTCAAGTTGTTCCGGGTATATATCTTCATCCAATGTTCCATGTAAGAAAGATGTCTTCACATCTAGTTGCTCTAGATCATATTCTTGATTCACGACTACTGATATCATGATGTGGATGGAGACATGTTTGACTCCTGGAGCAAATACTTTGTTGTAGTTCATCCTTTCTATTTGAGAAAATCCTTTTGCAACCAACCTTACTTTATATCTTGTTTTTTCTACTCATGGGATTCTTGGTTTCCATTTCAAAACCCATTTGCAGACTATTACTTTCTTCTTCTCTAGCCTCTAAACAAAATCTCATGTCTGATTTTAACCAAAGAATCGATTTCGTCTTTAGCTGCCGAGTTCTAACTTTTCTAGTCTTTGCTCCTTCTCACTTCTGAGAATGATTTTGGATCATCTATTTCAATGTTTTCTGCACACAAAGTGCATATGCCACAATATCAAAGTCATCATATTTGGAGGGAAATTTGGTTTCTCTCTGATTTCTATCTCTAGCCAGTTGGTTATTCTCAAGATTATCTTGATTATTACTATTGTCATCATCTCCTTTTTCTCTATATGAATCACTTTATGAAGTTGTATCTGCGATTGGTTATGGTGTGTTTGATGCTGAAGTAGATCTACCTTGAGCTATACTTGAAGTGTGTGAATATCATGGTGATGTCTCTCTTACTAGATCATTACTAAAAGAAACATTTTTAGACTTTTTCTTTGTTAATTCCATCATTTCTTCTTGATCTGAGATCTTTCCTTCAGTAGGTGCCAATGTATCTTTGTACATTTCATCATCATTAAAGACCACATTCCTACTTATGATGTATCTTCCGTATTCTTCAATCCACACTCTATATCCTTTTGTTCCTTGAGTATACCCAACAAAACACCCTTTATATATCTCCGACTTGTCTTTACTTGAGAGACATAAACATAAGTTGAACAACAAAAGCTTCTTAGATGACTTAAGTCCGGTTTTGATCCACTTTATATCTCTTCTGGTAGCTTGATGTCAATAAATAAATTTGGTGATCTATTTGTTAAGTAGACTGCCATTGAATAAGCCTCGACCAAAATTTTTATTCTATACAACTTTTTGCGAGCATACATCTAACTTTATCTATGATTGTTCTAGTCATTCTCTCTGATACTCCATTTTTCCGTGAAGTATATGTGCCTATTCTGAAACTTTTGGACAGTGTTGTAATCGTCAAAAATATTTAAATCTCGTGTGCAATTGCATCTTCGAACATAGTGTTGATCGACACCAACAATCACAAATGGCTCTAACTTGTCTTCTCATCAACAACTCTCCAACATGCTCCAAAATCTCCTTTTGATCCCCAAATGTGTATCAATCTTTAAAGGAATTAAAATACTCGAAAACACACATAAAAGACTGTATATTAATCTATATCATGACTAAAAACTCTGAAAACCATGATATATCATGCTTTCCTATCGAAAGTTTTATAAGCGATAAATGTAGTATGTTATGTCAGTTCTTCATATAATTGATATTGATTAACAACATATAACTGAAACTTCAAAATATCTTTGACATTATCTAAATGAGTAGATATGATGTTTTTGTAAGGGTTTTTGTATCTTGTTGGCACATAAAGATTAAATTGTTTGATGTGTTTTGTCTTTCAATTAATAACCACTTCAAGTATATGTGGTTTTATCATCCTAGTTATTTCCAACTTTTTTTCAACAAAGTAACTTTATACTAGTGGTTTTCGTGACGGTCAACATTTTTACGACAAATCTTGGTAAGATTTGTTTCAACCTTGGGATAGCCACCAAAATGTTAAGATGACTTTCGAACACGATCACAAAACTAATAAAAGATTTTAATATTGACAATTCCGGCGTAATCACTCGTTAAAGATGTTACCATCAATCCTCTTGGATATGCGCCGTTCTTTCTTTTAGATATGATGTTATCCATTGTATAATCCTCCTTTAATAACCGAGATTGTCCTTCGTTACCGTAACGAGAATCAATGGATCCACTAATTGAATTTGAGTGGATCACTGGGAAGATTTTTCCTGGTCTCCATAATTCCAAAATGAACCAATCTTCAATGCCTCCGACATTGATAATACTCATGGAACATTCAAGGATTCAAAAGAAGAACACCAAATTATTAAAACATTGGAAAGACTCCCTTGATTTTCCACACAAATTCCAGAATACCATGTGAGAGATATGTAGACCCGCAAACAATTGAAAACCGAAGAGCGATTCTCCACCTTGTTTAAATCGCCGGCCATCTAATTCCTTGTTCTAGTCGCCTTTGACATCGCATTTGACATCATCGCCAAGTGGTTTTCTCCAAACTAGTTCCCTTGTTTCTCATTGAGAAATTGTTCATGATTTGGTCGAAATGCTGAATTTACATGAAAGTTAGATATTCTACTTTCAAAAAAGAAAGTAACGATCCAATCAAAAATGAATAATGGGTTAGGAAAGCCAAAGCCACAGTATAGCAACAACCGATTAATATGAGCTGAACGAGTTAATTGGGACATAATAATCCAATATACCAAAGTCATTCATACACTTACTGAACCACGTTTTCCTTGATCAAAAATTAACATATTGCAAACATCTTGAACAAATACATACATAAGAAAAGGTTTATTATTTATTCAGTTACAAGATAGATAAATATAGACTTGGGAGCTGTGTGGATATGGAGATGCCATGGTAAGAAAGGTCGCGTCTGGGCCAACGATATAAGGACTTAAGGAACAGGGCATGCCTCGATGTTCCAAATCTCTTTGGCATACTGAGCTATCGTCCGGTCACTGCTGAACTTCCCCGACCCGGCTGTGCTCATTATGGACATCTTCAGCCACCTCTTCCGGTCCCTGTCATAACACATTATGGCAATAGTTTCAAATTGAAGAGCTTGAGTATTCATCTCAATTCAGATTCTGCAGAAACTAAGCTTATGAATGGTTTTAAGAGATGGACTTACTTGTAAGCTTCATCAACTTTGGCCTGAGTATCCATGTAGCTCGCGAAGTCATACCCAACTAGGAAGTAATCACCACGGCCATAACCTGTGTTGCCCTCAAGAGAATCAAGGAGCGGACCGTAATCGTAGCTTCCAAACACTCCACTTTTGGCAAACTGCTTCGCCTCTTCAAATCGAGGATCTGGTTTGAACTGATAAGTTTGGATATGTCAGAGAAAGTGGGAAGCATATGGTGCTTTCATTTTTATGGCTCTTCATGGTATGGTTAGTCCACAGAGAAAAACAAATTTGTAGAGGAGAAATGAAGAGAGTAACATACTAGTCCGTCTTCTCTTTCCTTACGCAGTCGAGGGACCTGATCGGCTGTTGCACCAAAAAGAAAGAAATTTTCTTCGCCAATCTCCTCTCTTATCTCCACATTAGCCCCATCAAGGGTTCCTATGATAAGGCAACCATTGAGAGCGAATTTCATATTGCTGGTACCACTTGCCTCCATTCCTGCTGTGCTGATGTGCTGAGATAGCTCACTTCCAGGTATAAGCATCTCTGCTACAGTCACATTGTAGTTTGGAACAAATACAACCTGGAGAGGCAAATCCATGAGAGTTTCTTCTTCAAAAAAAAAAAAAAAAAAACATGTTCAGAACAACAGTGATTCATTGCATTTGCATCTGCATGGCTATGATAACAAATGAACGCCACAAGAATTTTCTGGAAAGACGTTTTTCGACATCTAATCCAAGAAGGCTTCACTCTCGGAAAGAAGTGTTGTGTATGTAGCACTAGGCTTAACCAGAAGAAACCAAATTCATCATGAGAGACGCAAACATGTGTAATATTGACATTTTAAGGATCAACAACAATCTCAGAAACGCAATCATTACCAAGCAAGCATCATGGCTTAGCCACCTAAAAGTTGCATGTAAAACGTTTCTAAGATGACTTAAGCAATGTTACCTTCAGGTATTCATTGACCTCTGGATCGCTGTTAACAACGTCTCCCACATCATTCACCAGCTTCACAATCCGTTTTGCATTTGTATAGGTTGCAAAGGCTTTACCCCCAATCATGACAGTACGAGGAGTTGTTTTCTTCCTTTCCTCAGGCTTCATCTCCTGTAACATTCAGTTGCAGAAAATAATGTCACAAAAGTAATACAGACATTGCCTAGTATTAGATCTGTCTTCAGTTAAGGCATCAACGATTCTTTCTGAGCTTTAACGTACGGGAAACTTAAGGTTTCTGTTTTGGAAAATTGTGCCCGAATGAAGGGGATTATCCTGAAGTTTCTTAAACTTTTTTTGAATTTTCTAAATATCCTTTGGTCTACCATAAGGTCACAACTAAAACCATATCTGGAAAGATAGTCTCGCCAACTATACCTTTAGTTTCTTGAATCTGTATATTACACCGAGAATGTTCATAAGCTGCCTCTTGTATTCGTGGATACGCTTAACTTGTATGTCAAACAAGCTGTCTGGATCAATACTCACACCAGTCACACGCTCTACATACTGAGCCAAGCGTTGCTTATTGGCCGCCTTTGCAGAAGCCCACTCAGATTGGAGTTCTTCATTGTCCGCAAACTGGCAGAAGAAAAAATAACATCAGAAAGACAAGATTAAACCTGATTGCAGATTTGGTTCTAAGTAAATAAACGTCAGACCTGCCGAAGACCTATTAGTAGGTCAAGATCGGTGATCCATTTGTCAGTCTTCAACCACTTTGTGATTATATCACTGAGCTCAGGGCTGCAGAAACGAAGCCACCTTCGAGGTGTGATGCCGTTAGTCTTGTTTTGAAACTTGTTTGGCCAAATACAGACATAGTCTGCAAATAACTCAGCCTTTAAGATATCACTATGCAACTCAGCAACGCCATTCACCTGCAAAAGGACCCCATAATCACCTTTTGAAACAAAAAGTCTACTGCGGGTTGTGATCTAAGATGCTCAAACTTCAAAGAGGGACTACTTACTGTGTGCGACGATACAACACATAAGTTAGCCATTCTCACAACTGGCTTCTGCGGATTGTGATCTAAGATGCTCAAACTTGAAAGCTTATCCTCGAGATCTACGTGTGTGGTGCGAATGGTTTGCACAAACTGCAGAAAGGTATATGTATCCAATATTACAACAGATAACAGAAACAAAAATTGCAAATGCTAAGCAAAATACCCTTTTATCAATTTCTTCTATGATCTCCATATGACGAGGAAGAAGCTTCCACATCAAAGATTGTGACCATTTCTCCAATGCTTCAGGAAGGACAGTGTGATTGGTGTAAGCAACGGTCCTGTAATCTTTACAAGTAAGGCCCAACAGAAAAAGTGGAATTTAATTTGTCTGCAGAGGTTAAATACATAAATGTAATTACTTTGATGTCACATCCCAAGCTTCATCCCATCCTAGTCCATTGTCATCCATTAGCAATCGCATGAGCTCAGGGATTGCAAGGGTCGGGTGTGTGTCATTCATTTGAACAGCAACTTTACTTGGAAACTCCGACCATTTCCGGTTTCCTTCGTCGGTGCTCCTCTCTTTAAATCTTGATATAATATCCTGCAATAGGTTTCCATAGTATGAAGAGATATTAAAATAATGAACCAGTTGCACGAAATTATGTTAGTTAACCTGTAATTTTAGCTAATATACATTGTGGCTTCAAAATAATGAAGAATGTGGAAGGAACCTACAACCAAATTGACAAACCTGAAGCGAAGCACTGCAGAGAAAGAATTGCTGCTTCAACCGTAATAGCTTACCATTCTCGGTAGCATCTCCTGGATATAACACTGTGCAAATCTGCATATACATAAATTCACTGTTACAGAAAAAGCCACGAAGCAATTAGGAAAAGGTGGTGTTTATGTAGAGATGAGATGTTACATATAACCTGTTGAGCACGAGAATGTAGCTGTGCAGCCAATTCATATTCTCCTTCGTTGAACTGAAAAAGGTCAAGGTCCTCCGCTCTAGCTTTTGCTTCCCATAGGCGGAGACTGATTGTGTTCTTCGTTTTGAATCCTGGGATTGGCACATCATAAGCAAGAGCTTGTACAACATCACCGCCTACCCATTTCCTTCTGAAAAGTGGTCAATTGATCCATTGAAATGGTTAATATCAATCAAGCTCAGCACAAAAGTAAGCTAACACGTAGCAAATTTCACTCGTGTTTAGTCATGTAAGTGCCACCACTAATACTTACGATCCATCCGGATTTATCTGCACATTGCCGAAAAATCTGACAGGGAACACAACATCATGCCTGACAATTTCCCACGGGCTGAACTTCTGCAAGCTCCCATCAAAAGGGGATGCGTTATAGTCTCAGAAAAAACGATATATTGAAGCCAGCAACTATGAAAATCATTACCTCAAGCCAGTCCTCTGCGACCTCTTCTTGGCCTTTCTTTGTGATAAGTTGCTTAAACAGCCCATGTCGGTACCTCAACCCATAACCCCAAGCAGGCAAATTTAGGGTGGCCATTGAATCCAAGAAGCAGGAGGCAAGTCTACCCAAACCACCATTTCCCAGAGCTGCATCTTTCTCCTGGAATTACAAAAACAGAAAAGCTCAAGCATCTACAATGGCGAGATTAAAAGAATTGATCAGTCTTGAAAGAGGAATGAAGAGTACCTGTTCAGCTATGTCCTCAAGCTCGTAACCAAGCTTACGTAGTGCATCAGCATATGGACCTTGAAGGTCCAAATTTCCAATAGCATTAGTCAAAGCACGACCTTGGAGATACTCCATTGACAAGTAGTATGTTTGTTTTGGATCAACTTTGTGAAAATGAAGATAAGTCTCATTCCACAGCTGCAAAACAATAAAGACAATCCACCTTATTATCCTCGTGTTCATATCAGTCGCACACACAGATACACGTGTTTGTTCAAGAACAACTTTGTGAAAATGAAGATAGGTAAACTCAGCTGCAAACCCAAATCGGAATCCAACCACCAATATTTACGGGAAAGATCGAGAAATGAGTGATTATACCTGAATGAGTCGATCGCGAAGGCTCTCGGCAGTGGCGTAAAGAGCTTGCTCCGGCCCGAACTTCAAGGGAGAGAAATGCGGACTGTACTTGGCGTGGTAGATGATATTCCCGGCGATGTCCGTAGCTTCATTGGCCTCTGGATTCGCCTTCTCCGAGATTTTCTCCGGAAAACCAGCCGCAGCCTTTCCATTGGCGTTTGCCATCGCCGATTCTCTGAAACAAGGACAGTAATTTAAATATAGTGATTCGCACAATTGGTCCCAAAACAAGGAAATACATATGATCAAGCGAAGAGAACGTAAACAAGATTATAGAGCAATTACCCACTGATACTATGGAGATCAAGGGACACTTGAGACCTTATAAGCAGAAGAAGAAGATACTATGGAGAATCTGCTGAAGAAAGGAAGAGTATATACTGATATAAAACAACGGTGGCCGATATTTTATTTTTATTGCTTCTCTGTTTTTTTTTGTTTGGGCGATTTTATTTGTTATTTTTTCTTCGAGAAAGGATTGAAAGTGTGCGGATGACAAGAAAAGAGAGAGTGAAGTAATAATTGTGAGCTCACAAGAACTTTTGTATCTTTACTGACAATATCTAAATAAGAAGAGCCCCACGTCTATTTGTTTTTTAGTTATCAACACCCTTGTATTTGAACAGGGGACCATGTATATTTTAAAAAGAAATGAAGTCTTGACAACGAACACAAACACTTAATCAAGAAACAAAATTATATAATGATTTAAAGGGAACAAGGAGATTGAGGGATAAAAGAATGAAGAAGGGAGATTGTTGAACTTTGAATTTCAACATTTTAAAAAATAGGAAGCAATCTGAATAAAAGCCAAACGTAGCGCTAGCTTACTTATCTATACAGTAATAGAGGGACTAAAGTGAAAATCTACTAGCGGCCTAAGAGGACACTTGTTTGTATACTAATCAAGGTCCCAAATCACGGATCTCAAAACTTCACTTTTCTAAGCTTCCCAGTTTCTTCCAGGTCTATCTATCTAATCTTTCTTTATTTGTAATTATGATAATTCCTGATGAATACGATAAGTCGTTGTAAGATTAACATTCTCAACTATACTCTCATGGGAGCAAGCAACCTAGCAGACCATATGGTTTTCTCAAAGCTTTGGGTGACTAATCCTACGGACTAAGAATAGAGTATTTCGTACTGGTTTTCACCATCTTCCATGCCTCGCCAAGTTTCCTGCAGTGCTTAATCTTCCACATAATCGGATTATACAACTTAACTTACCATAATGCATTTTGTTTTATTCGTGAACATGGAATATTTGGTACATTTTATTTTATTTATCAACTACAAGGAGAGAGCCAGTAGGGAAAGAAAAAAAGTATTAGAGCTTCTATACAAGGCAGATGCAACATTTACCTGATATTTACTTGGACAAAAGAAGCTGATTCTATTTAGGGTTTTGCAACTTCTCCTCTACTAGCTGATACATCACCTATTCTTTGTGCTCCTTTAAGCTGCCAATAGACCAACCATTTACCATTACAATGATAGCAAAATACCGGAAAGAGAATAAGAGATGGGACGGACCTGTTGTGTTAAAATCAACTCTTTCTCCAGTTGAATATATGTTAAAAAAGAGAGCAGAGAGGAGATATAAAACTGCTGTAAGAAGGATGAATCCTTGGAAGGATCCCAATAGTTCTACAAAGAAACCAGCTCCAACTGTACCAACTATTGCAGCCGATGTCCCAGCAGTAAGACACATTCCTATTACAAGATATAAACCGTCAGAAAGACTTTTGCTAAAATGTTTCTACTTTCCCTATTATAATGCCAATTCCTTCAGATGGTCATATATGTGTTTAATGAACCAATAGGAACTCAGGAAACCAATCTATTGAAGGAAATGAGAAATTGTACCATGTAGAACACCAGAATATTCTGGAGCAATTTCCTGAAACAAGAGGAAATAATAAATGTCAGAGAAACTCAAGGTTTGTAGGTTAAAGAATGACTCAAACGTGTGGCTACCTGAAGATTGATAAGAAACCCCAGGTGGCTGAAGGATTTAAGCCCAACGGCTAAGCTTAGCCAGGCACATGCTACTAAAGGCCGTTTTGCTGTGGTTAGACCAATGAGAGCAATCCCAGGACCAATGAAACCAATGGACTGCCAAAACAAGGAATGGAATCCTCCAGTCAGCAAAAGAAACCTAAATGCATTTGACTTCAACACAATTCTGATATCCCGTCGGTCCAAGAGACCTCGTGAATGAATGCAATCTTGTGACAAAAGTAATCACAAACCTGCATGATTTTTCGCGTTATAGTGATGCTTGTACCACGCCGTATCAACAAGTCCGACCAAAAACCAGCAATGTATCCTGTGAAAGCCATCATACTCCAAGGAAGGGCACTAAACCAAGCAGCTTGTTTAAGGTTCACATGATATACCTGCAACACGTTATGACTAATGAAGACTAGAAAAACCGCGATATCTTTACAACTTGTTGGTGCCAGGGCCTTACTGAATTGAAGTAGATCGGCATCCATGAAAGAAGCACAAAAAAGCCCTGCAAGCAAGCCATTTAAAGTCAGTTACATGAATTTCACTTCTACAAAAAAAAATCAAGACATTTCCTCACTGTTACAAGACTGAATGCATACCCAGCTATGCATGGAATTTCCAACTATAACAGCCCAAGTCGGCATCTTAGAGAGTAGGCGTCTAAAAGGAGGAATTACGCCTGTGGTGTTTCGTTTGTTCGCCCTAGTAGACGTTTGCTGCTTGTGCATTATGTAATCGAGTTCAAACTTTGTAATCTGAGGATGTCGATCTGGCGTACTTGACGTAGCAGATAGCCAAACCAGCATCCAGAGGAAACCCGATAACCCAAAAATTACAAACGGGCCATATATACCGCCTTGAGACATGAGAATAGGAGACAGCATGAGTCCAAGTACATTCCCAAGCTGAAACCCTGCCATTGCAATACCAACGGCCCTAGAACGTTCTGTTGGGGGAAACCATCTACAAAAAAAGTATTATCAACTATGAACTCAATACATCCCATTAACCGGTCTGACTCGTTTCTCAATCACATTTGAAGCAGTACTGAGAAACAAAATCTCACTACCTCGCAACCATGTTGTTCATGCAGGGAAGAGCCACTCCTTCAGCAACCCCAACCATAGCTCTCGTAGCAAGCAAAGCCCACAAAGAAGTATCAGCAGCCCAAGGGGTAAGAAAAGTTGCCAACGACCATAAAGCTACGCCCCACGCCATGATTACCTTACCGCCATAACGGTCCACCAAAGTTCCGCCAGCTATTGGTGAAATTAGGTATCCCCATAGGAACGATGACTACCAGAGAAGCAAACAAGAATGTATGAGAAGAACGAGAACAATGGTGGCGACAGTTTGAAGAACTTAATATTTAGCTTCGCCATACAATCTCTGAGTGTTCTTGGACGAGTCAATTTGGAAATAAAAATCGTAAATCTTTGGAAGAATAACCTGAACGATACCGGAAAACGACTTGCTCCAACCGCGAGAAAGCGAAAGAGGCACAATCGCGACGGACATCACAACGCGGTCAGCATTGCATAGCGCCAGGGCAAGCGCCAGCATCGCGACCACTTTCACCCTCTCCGAAGTTATAAACTCCGAAAAACTAGGTTGCGCAGTCACTTCCGCCGCCGTATCTTCCGTGTCGTGTCGATCTTCGGGCACACGGCGAGCATCGCTGCAATCAACTCTTAACCGGTAGCGCGGATAGCCACATAGATCCACGGCAGTGTTTCCGCCGAATCTCAATAAGCCTACGCCTCTCCCACGGCAGAGTAACAACCTTCCCCGACGACCTCGCTCTGGTAACGCCGGAAATCCCAGTGTAGCTAAGTTCGAAGTCAAGATTGCTCGATCTCGAGGGATTATTAGGGCGTTGCGATTACGGAAGTCAATTGAAGATTGTAAAGAGAGAGAGTAACACATTTTCACCTATCTGAGTGGTTTAGTGCTTAGTCCAGTAGGAGAAAACGAAGAAGAAGATGATCCCTGCTCTGTGTCTACGGATTGAAACAGCCAAATCGCGATGGCACATCCGTAATTGACAACGCAAGGAATAAGTTATGCTCTATACTATTTGGGTGGTGTCGTCTTGGGTCCACTAATAATTTAATAGGCCATATGTAACCCTTTATTTTCTGGGCTTCATAATCAGCAGCATTAATGAGTTATTGCCAGCATAATTTTCTTTTAAGAAAATAAATTTTGAATAACAAGATTCAATTCAAAATCAATGACGACTGTTATTATGAAAAACGGCTTCGACGGACAAAGTTCAAATTTCCGATCATTCCACCGGCGAATTCTGGTTTTGATAGTCCGACATTTCTTCTGGAGGATTCAGATTCTTCGATTATGAGTTTTTTGGAGCCTATTTTTCTCATATGAACAATGGTTGTTCTTTTGGGCGATTTCTTTCATTCACGATCGTGGATAAACCTCCATGGCCGAATATATATGCGAAGTCATCTTTCTCTCTTTTCATTGATAAACATCTTCAAAACCACAAATTCAGATTGAAAATGGGTGATAATCTTCAACGCAAGATGCAAAAATTCAACCTTGGGATCACGGATTCGCCAGTTGTCCTACCACCGACTGTCTGTCAGGAAGCAACCACTCTCAACCGATTTGCGATTGTCGTATGCCCTCTCAATCCAAAAAAACAGAACCTAAAGGTTATGCTTACTCAACTTCCTCGTGTTTGGGGTATGGAAACATGATCACGGGTCGCATCATAGCACCAGGTAAAGCACAATTTCTTTTCCCGAAAAAAGAGTCAATGAATCTGATCATTTGTCGCTCCCCATGGTCCTTCGCGGAATGGATGCTGACTGTAACTCATTGGTATCCAAATCTCTATGTGGAATCGATGAAGATAATTCTTTTTTTGATTCAAATCCGAGGAATTCCAATTCAGTTTCTTACTCGTGCTTCAATCAGATTCGTTGCGGATAACCTCGCTCCGGTATTCGATGTCGACTTTGAGGAGAATCAGACACAGGTTGATTTTGTTCGAGATCAAGTTCCCTGGAACATCGACAATCCTCTACATTTCCAGATAAACTATCAGTTCATTCCCGGGAAAAATACGATCAGCAGTTTCCGGTATGAACGCCTTCGTGGATTCTGCCAGCGATGCGGGATGTTGACACACGACCGAAAAGACTGCCCACTCAGAATTGAAGACGATGATGATGGCTTTGACGACGGTTCGGGTGATGATCAGAATAATGATCCGGACAATGACGAAATTGATGAAGGTGTACAACATCCTCAACCGGTTATGGACAACACTGCTGATGATATTGCTTTGGATCCGGACTCTACTGGAAATCTTATCGTTCTAGACCAGAATACGTTCGAGGCTCTTGATGCTCACAATGTCGTTATAGAAGATGTCGCAGACAATGACTTGACTGAAGAAGCATAAACACAAAGACTGCAAGCATTTCGCAAGGAAAGGGGAAAATGCAGAGAAGATGAGGCTGATGATTTTTGGGTCTTTACACTGGTTGGAGACACCAAACAAACGCAAGAGAAATGTTAGTGATGGAGTTGACTGTGAGGACGAACCGGGTCCAGAAGAACGGCTACACATTGGTCCTTCACGTAAGAGAACACCACCACACCAGGAATCTGAAAACTCTTGCTCGCTAAATCAGATAATAGACATAGGCGCGGGGGGTCTGATACCCCCATCGTTTCAATGAAGATCATTTCTTCGAACTGTGAGGGCCTTCTCGGGTCGTTGACCAAACCCCTATTGAGGGAGCTTTGTCGTCACATCAATCCTTATATCATATTCCTTATAGAGATGATGAATGGTCCTTCAATTGTTCGTAATGTTTCTGCTTCTTTAGGATTTTTTAATTACCTATGTATTCCCCCATCGGGCCGTGGTAGTGGGCTAGATTTGCTTTGGAAGAATTCATTTTCCGTTTCTCGTTTTTCTGAAGATGTACGTTTGGTTGATGTTGTTCAAATGAAATGTAATGGAATGGTTTTCTACTTGTCTTGTATCTACGGGCACCCGGTTCAGCAACACAAATATGAGCTTTGGAACAGACTAAAATAGATCAATTCATCTCGACATGGACCTTAGCTTTTACTCAGATATTTCAACGAGATATTAAATAACAATGAGAAGAGAGGTGGTTCTGTTAGAGACGATTGGACCTTCAGGAATTTGCGTGACCTTTATTCCTCCACTACAAGAAAACATGATTTTTGCGACTACAAGTTGTGACTGAATTTACACTCTAAATTTTGCGACTACCTACCGACTAAGTTGCGATTGATTTTGCGACTAATAGGGAAAAGTCGCTCATTAGTCGCTAATTGCGACCACAACTTATACGTCGCGACTAGATTCGGCGGGTCGCTGAACCGTTTCTCTTTTAGTCGCAAAAAATGGTATAAACCACGTTTCTATTGTGCCGAGCCTGTTGTATCTAATTTGTAATTAATTTTTGCGAAACAATCGCAAAATAGTCACAAATTTGTCGCAAAAATTTCTATATATACAAACATCGGCTCCATTTCTCCTCAGCCACACAAACAACAAAGATAGACGAAAATGTTGAGACAAAATCCTAATTCTACTGTTTTCAAACATTAACCTAAAACCTTAAACATTACCCTTCAAACTCTATACCCTAAACCCTAAACAAACCCTAACACTCTAAATTATAAACAAAAAACTAATAACTAAAACTCTAATTACTATATAATATAAAAAATAAGTACAACACTTAAAACTTTAAACATTACCCTTCAAACTCTATACCCTAAACCCTAAACAAACCCTAACACTCTAAATTATAAACAAAAATCTAATAACTATAACTCTAATTACTATATAATATAAAAAATAAGTACAACACTTAAAACCTTAAACATTACCCTTCAAACCCAATACCCTAAACCCTAAATAAACCCTAAAACTCTACAATATAAACAAAATCTAATAAATAAAACCTCAATTACTATATAACATATAAAATTAAGTACACACTTAAAACCTTAAAGATTACCCTTCAAACCCTATACCCTAAACCCTAAATAAACCCTAAAACTCTAAATTATATATAAAATCTAATAAATAAAACTCCAATTACTATATAACATATAAAATTAAGTACAACACTTAAAACCTTAAACATTACCCTTCAAACCCTATACCCTAAACAAACCCTAAAACTCTAAATTATAGACAAAAAATTCAATAACTAAAACCCCAATTACTATATAATATATAAAATTAAGTACAACACTTAAAACCTTAAATATTAACCTTCACTCTATACCCTAAACCCTAAATAAACTTTAAAACTCTAAATTATAAACAAAAAACTAATAACTAAAACTTCAATTGCTAAAATGTATATTAAATTAAGATACAACACTTATAACCTTAAACATTACCCTTTAAACTCTATACCCTAAAATCATATTCTAAACATTAAACTCTTAACCACAAACACTAATAAACTAAAAAGTCTTATGATTTTTTTTTAAATCTACTAATCTAATAAACTAAAAAGTATTTATCAATAATTTAAGTATTGTATATATTCATAAATAAAATTTTAAAAACTAATTAATAATTTTAAATAAAATTATAATCTTTTTATCTTTTTATTAGTTTCTAAATCATTTTACTTTATATATATGCTCATTTTTATTATTTTTTTTAATTTTAAATTTTTAACATTTTTAAAATTTTAATCTCTTATAATTTTAAATTTATCACTTTTAAAATTGTGCATTTTAACTATTTCTATTATTTTTAAACAATTTTTGATTATGATATATCAATTAAACTTAAAGAATTTTTTGATTGGTCAATAGTTGCATCACATAGATCAACTTTTTGAACCCTTAGATGATGTAGCCCCGGAGGCGGAAGCTTGAGCGATGGATTGATGGAGGACAAGCACTGGCTTAAAAGCTCTCTTACTTGACCGAGATGGGTGGAATGAATGGATAATGAAATGATTGACTCTCTCAACCGGTGGGTTTGATTGACTCTCTCAATCGGTGGTGAACTAGTTCTGCTTGAGTCACACAAGCAAACCTAATCCAATAATCCTTGGAAACAATTGAATCACTCAAATGAATCCTAAGACGAAAGATCTTAACAAAGACACTCTTTGAAAGAAACTGAATAATACTTTGATTGAAAGGTTGAAAGGTGAATATTACAATGAGCTAAACTATGCCTTTATAGGCTCTTTACAAACGGTCGTATTGACCTTGAACAAGAAAGAAATCGAACTTAATGAAACTAGCCGTTGGGGCTGATTTTGGTGAGGATCCTTGATCTTGTTGCTTTCTTTGTATCTGGATGGCTTTAAGGGATAAGTGAGGATCCTTGGGACAGCTTGATTGACAAACAATTCGTGGCTTTCATTCTTGGAAAGAAGCCGTTGGTGTTTGATCTCTTTCTTCTCCAAAAATGGTAAGTGTGACTTGTTGAAGTTATGGAGAATCTTGTGTGGTCTTGTGCAGCTGGGGACGTCTAGACTTGATGGAAAGGAGCTCAATACACTGTAGTTTTGATAGGTAAACGTTTGGTGTTGAATTGACCTTCCAAATGTGAATGCTTCCATATATGGCAAGTCTGCTGAGCTAGTGCCGATGCTACTTCCTGAGCTAGCTGTGATACTACATATGGTTAGCTCCTTTTCGGTATCTTCTTCTTGTGTCATCTTTTGGGGATGACTCTTCTTAGTGGCATGCTGATGATGAGCTGAGCTAGATGTCTTGACCTTGGTCTCCACTTGAGCTAAGATAAGCTCATACGCCTTGTTGGATCTTCTCGGCTCCATAATCTCTTCTCCATGGGTTATGATTCCTCCTGGGTCAAATGTCTTCTTAGGATTGATTGTTGGATGTATAATCAATCCTATGCCTTGTTTTAGATCAGAAGTCATTGTGGCCTTGACTTCTCTTGGTTTCTTTGCGCTGCTTGACGTAGTGGTTGAGTCAGCGATTGAGTTAGTCAGCGCTTGGTCTGGTCTGGTTCTGATGACCGCATCATATGATGCAGCCCTGGAATCAAAGTGATGCTCTGATACCAGATGATGTAGCCCCGGAGGCGGAAGCTTGAGCGATGGATTGATGGAGGACAAGCACTGGCTTAAAAGCTCTCTTACTTGACCGAGATGGGTGGAATGAATGGATAATGAAATGATTGACTCTCTCAACCGGTGGGTTTGATTGACTCTCTCAATCGGTGGTGAACTAGTTCTGCTTGAGTCACACAAGCAAACCTAATCCAATAATCCTTGGAAACAATTGAATCACTCAAATGAATCCTAAGACGAAAGATCTTAACAAAGACACTCTTTGAAAGAAACTGAATAATACTTTGATTGAAAGGTTGAAAGGTGAATATTACAATGAGCTAAACTATGCCTTTATAGGCTCTTTACAAACGGTCGTATTGACCTTGAACAAGAAAGAAATCGAACTTAATGAAACTAGCCGTTGGGGCTGATTTTGGTGAGGATCCTTGATCTTGTTGCTTTCTTTGTATCTGGATGGCTTTAAGGGATAAGTGAGGATCCTTGGGACAGCTTGATTGACAAACAATTCGTGGCTTTCATTCTTGGAAAGAAGCCGTTGGTGTTTGATCTCTTTCTTCTCCAAAAATGGTAAGTGTGACTTGTTGAAGTTATGGAGAATCTTGTGTGGTCTTGTGCAGCTGGGGACGTCTAGACTTGATGGAAAAGAGCTCAATACACTGTAGTTTTGATAGGTAAACGTTTGGTGTTGAATTGACCTTCCAAATGTGAATGCTTCCATATATGGCAAGTCTGCTGAGCTAGTGCCGATGCTACTTCCTGAGCTAGCTGTGATACTACATATGGTTAGCTCCTTTTCGGTATCTTCTTCTTGTGTCATCTTTTGGGGATGACTCTTCTTAGTGGCATGCTGATGATGAGCTGAGCTAGATGTCTTGACCTTGGTCTCCACTTGAGCTAAGATAAGCTCATACGCCTTGTTGGATCTTCTCGGCTCCATAATCTCTTCTCCATGGGTTATGATTCCTCCTGGGTCAAATGTCTTCTTAGGATTGATTGTTGGATGTATAATCAATCCTATGCCTTGTTTTAGATCAGAAGTCATTGTGGCCTTGACTTCTCTTGGTTTCTTTGCGCTGCTTGACGTAGTGGTTGAGTCAGCGATTGAGTTAGTCAGCGCTTGGTCTGGTCTGGTTCTGATGACCGCATCATACCCTCCCTCTTCAAGAAGTTTTGACCTCAAAACTTGATAACCTGCACATAGATAAGTCAAGTTAGTCCAGTGAAGTGAATGAGGGTTTAGAAGATTACCTTGGGAATCATTTTGATTCCGGTTGAGTTGTGGAGCATCCGGTGGTTCTTCTTTGAGTAGATAGGACAGCAATGCTCCTCTTCTTTGAGCTGGTGTGACGCCTCCTTTGCTTATCTTGCTTCTGCTCCCTTTAAGACCTGAAATATTCTCAACACTTTTGCAGAGAAACAAGTGCATTATGGGCTTCTTATCACATAAATAACGGTTTGAATCATTTTCCTTAGAGTCATCTTCATGTGCTACTGATATCTCATCCTCTTGTAAGCTTAACAAATCTTTTAACACAGCTGTTGAGTCATGAGAAATGAAATGGATCAAATAAAGACTCACAATGTTATTTGATGTAGTGTCCTCGCTTTGGTCTGGTGGCTCTTCCTTGATCTCCCATTTGGCCTTATCTTTAGATCTAATCCCTGTCTCAACACTTGACTCAAGAAACAAGTGCATCATACCAGTGGCTTGACAATCAGTGTTAGGCACTTTAAGTTCAGAGATAACCTCATGTTTGGTTGAAGCATAATATACTTCAAGCCTTGGATTTGCTTGTGGCTCATGTGTGGAAACATGGCTCGGTCTTGGTCTCTCTTTCAAGACTCCTTCTGCCCTTGGCTTCTTGATCTTTATCAGACCTGTACCTAAGTCAACTCTTAAAGAAAAGAGCAAGTGTATTATATCTGAGTTTGAGACTTTAAAAACAGGTTGCATAAGGTTGGAGCTTACCATTATGGATGTGACAAGATGGTTCAGATTCGCATATCTCTTGGTGCATGTAGTACTAGAGGTTTTATGCTCTAGTCCATCATTGGTTGAAGCTCCATGATCTTCTTCATCTTGATTCTTTTGTATTGATGGTTCTGCCCGAAACTTGACTCCATGACCTATACCTTTCTCAAGTTCTTTTGGACAAGACAAATGCATTATCATATCCTTGGAATCAGTATGAACATTTTGAGTAAGATATTGATTTACCTTGTCTCGCTCATGTCTTGGTACAACAGTCATGATGGTACCTTGAATGTACTCTTGTCCTTTACTTGCTTGTGGATCATGACATTGATGTTGCTCCACTTCTTCTTTGGCACCTAAACTTTCATGAACCTTTTGGTCCAGAGACAAGTGCATCATAACAGTGGTTTGACAAACAAGTTTATTAACTTTAAGTTCAGAATTCACCTTGTTTGCTTGCACTCTTCTGTTGTTGTCTTGCTTGGTTTCCTCTTTCTCGGCCTCCTTTGAACAAGTAAGGTGTAGGAATTGATTTTCTTCACCTTTGCTTGTATGCCATTCTCCTTGTCTTATTCCTGCATCAAAGCTATTTGGCAAAGACAAGTGCATGAGTCTTGAATTGGAAATTAAAATATCAGATTGCACAAAATTATCATTTGTGTTAGTTACTTCCAATTTCAACTCTGATGTTATATCTTTGAACAACTTCTTAGATGGACAATTTGCAGCAAAATGCCCTCTTTTATGGCACCTATAACAGGTTAGCTCTTTGGAATTTACAAGGTTAGAACACTTACCTTGTGTTGGCATGTCTAGGAGCTTGAGTGAGGCATCAAAGCTGGATCCGGTTGCATTGGGTGAAGCTTTGTGGCTCTGCTTCTGCTCTTGCTTCTCCTTCAGGATTTCGTGAGTGTGTTCTGCTGGTGCAAATCTGAAGGTGGGAAACTCATTAAATGGTTTAGAGGCTGCTGGTTGCTTTTCTCCTCCTTTGGCCTCTTGTGGTACTAGCTTTTCACCATTTGATGTTGTCGTCCTCTTTCTTGGACAGTCCTTAGCAACATGATCCCTGCTCTTACACTTACAACACATTAGTTCTAATGTATTCTTAGAGACAGAGAACTTACCTTGATACTTTGTTTGAGAGCTATTGGCATCTTGCACAAGTTTAGGAGTTGATGATCTCTTCGGTGGATAAGTAGTTTTGTTCTGTGAACAATACTTCTCCCACATGCTCAACTTTAAGTCATCCCATGTTCTGATCTTTGGCTCCTTGTAGTACCATCTCTCATACTCTTCCTTGTTCCACCATCTTAGAGCCTCTTTCGTGAGTTGTCCAAGTGCTATATGGAGTCGCTCTTCATCAGGAACACAATAGTAGCTAAAGTACTCTTCCATGTTGCTTTCCCAATCTATATATCTTGCTTTACCTCCTGAATATACAAAGAATTCAGGTCCATAATAATAATATCCATCATCCCAAATTAACCTGACTTTTGACTTGTAGGTAGCTTGGAATGTCGCACGGCTTGAGTCACTCCCTGATTTTCGTTGGGAAGTCCTTGGTGGATGTGACTTTGTCGTTCTTGTTCTCCAAGGTTGGTCTGGTGGTTTAGGCTCCACATAAGTAGTTCCTGGTGCATTCCCAAGTCCATTCTCTTCTTGTTGTTGTGTAGGATGGGACTTCTCTAGCTGGGTCAGATGCTCACCCATGCCTCTCAAGACTTCAAGAAGCTGATTCATGGTGATCTGATCAGCAGCTGCTCCTTCTCCCATGTCTGATTCAGTACCTGACACAATAAACTCAAAAGCGTATCAATGGATTCTAACACAAAGAAGTAAAATTCAGAGAATTGCAAACTTTCTTTAATTAAAAAGAATCCACACGATTTGGTGCAAATATGGAAATAAAATTCTGCACAAAAGAAATGGAAACAAGATTTGTGATACAAAGATTTAAGGAAACTTTTTTTTTTTTTTTGAATTTCGAAATGACACAAAACTAATATGGAAATAACACTTTTTTTTTTTTGGTTTTTTTTTGGTTTAAAGGAATTCAAATCAAACAATGAAAACTTTTTTTTTTTTTTTAAACTTTTTGGAAACAACTAAAAACAAAGAAATAGAAATCAAAAGAAACACAAAACATTTTTTTTTTGATTTAAGATGCAAACAACAAAACAGAATTGAACTATGAATAAAATGCAATCAAAAGATTTTTATGGGTTTTTCTTTAAGGATGAAAACAAAATCAGAGAATAAAAACTAAGCAATATGATGAAACAAACAATTTTTATGGGTTTTTGATTTAAGATGAAATGAAAACAAAAACTAGATGCAATAAACCGAAAGGTAAAGGATAGGATACACCTGATGTAGGAACCTTTCGGCTCTGATACCAGATGATGTAGCCCCGGAGGCGGAAGCTTGAGCGATGGATTGATGGAGGACAAGCACTGGCTTAAAAGCTCTCTTACTTGACCGAGATGGGTGGAATGAATGGATAATGAAATGATTGACTCTCTCAACCGGTGGGTTTGATTGACTCTCTCAATCGGTGGTGAACTAGTTCTGCTTGAGTCACACAAGCAAACCTAATCCAATAATCCTTGGAAACAATTGAATCACTCAAATGAATCCTAAGACGAAAGATCTTAACAAAGACACTCTTTGAAAGAAACTGAATAATACTTTGATTGAAAGGTTGAAAGGTGAATATTACAATGAGCTAAACTATGCCTTTATAGGCTCTTTACAAACGGTCGTATTGACCTTGAACAAGAAAGAAATCGAACTTAATGAAACTAGCCGTTGGGGCTGATTTTGGTGAGGATCCTTGATCTTGTTGCTTTCTTTGTATCTGGATGGCTTTAAGGGATAAGTGAGGATCCTTGGGACAGCTTGATTGACAAACAATTCGTGGCTTTCATTCTTGGAAAGAAGCCGTTGGTGTTTGATCTCTTTCTTCTCCAAAAATGGTAAGTGTGACTTGTTGAAGTTATGGAGAATCTTGTGTGGTCTTGTGCAGCTGGGGACGTCTAGACTTGATGGAAAGGAGCTCAATACACTGTAGTTTTGATAGGTAAACGTTTGGTGTTGAATTGACCTTCCAAATGTGAATGCTTCCATATATGGCAAGTCTGCTGAGCTAGTGCCGATGCTACTTCCTGAGCTAGCTGTGATACTACATATGGTTAGCTCCTTTTCGGTATCTTCTTCTTGTGTCATCTTTTGGGGATGACTCTTCTTAGTGGCATGCTGATGATGAGCTGAGCTAGATGTCTTGACCTTGGTCTCCACTTGAGCTAAGATAAGCTCATACGCCTTGTTGGATCTTCTCGGCTCCATAATCTCTTCTCCATGGGTTATGATTCCTCCTGGGTCAAATGTCTTCTTAGGATTGATTGTTGGATGTATAATCAATCCTATGCCTTGTTTTAGATCAGAAGTCATTGTGGCCTTGACTTCTCTTGGTTTCTTTGCGCTGCTTGACGTAGTGGTTGAGTCAGCGATTGAGTTAGTCAGCGCTTGGTCTGGTCTGGTTCTGATGACCGCATCATTAGATCAATATCATAATCAAATCTGAACCATTCTTTTTTCTTTCCTTTTTTTTCTTCTTTTCTCTTCTCCTTCTCTCCTTCACGATTCTTTTCTCCTTCTCTCCTTCGTTCTTCTCCTTCACGATTATGGACCAACCACACCACCATAACCGCTCCTCCTCCATCATCCTCCACCGGCGTAATCGAGTACATCAGAGACGAAGGTGTTGACGGCGGCCTCTACCACCGGCGTAATATCTAATTACGGCGGCGCGTGGGACTGGGGAGGCGAATTCGAGGCGTTCGAGGTAGCTGGAGACGGTTGCTAAGGAAGAGATCTGTGTCACCGGAGACGAAGGTGTTGGCCGTCGTGACTTCAATGCCTTTGGAGGCCATGGTTCTGCTTCTCACGTCCGTTTCCGCCATTTTCACTCCCTCATCAAAGCTCGCAACTGCCTCAAGGTCTAATTTCACTATTACCCCCCAAGAACTTTATTAATGGATTAAAAATCCTGAAATCATGTGTGTCTTTTGTTGTTTAATTAAAAGGATGAGAAAGAGTGTGATATATGCGGCGTTAAGATTGCAGATTGAGATTCGCGTCGCAGAGTCCGATGTCATGGGTCTTCTCCTTAGGGAACGAATCGTTTTTATTGGTAGCAGTATGGACGATTTTGTCGCCAACGCAATCATGAGCCAACTGCTGCTTTTAGATGCTAACTAAGAAAGACATCAAACTCTTTATCAACTCCCCTGATGGCTCCCTCAGGTTATATTATTTTTGTTCTCATCTGGGTTTTTGCAATAGTGGCAAATGTTTCAGTCATTTGCTTCATTTTCTAGATAATATTAGGATTGTAAGAGTACTGTAAGAGATGAAAGTTGTTCCTAGAATCGGTTCCTATATTGATGCACTGAAGTATATCCTCAGATAATTTTCTAATGTTACTTTAGGTTGCTTATAAGTTACCAGTTTCATATCTGAATTTCATATCTTCTCAGTGGATTTCAGCGGTATGAATAATCATGTTTGTTAAATTGTATATCTTATGTTTCATATCTTATGATTGATTGATCTATTTGCAGGTTTTTGTTACTTGGATGGCATCCTAACTCAAGGAGCTCAAAAGACAGTTCTTTTCTTCTTCTTACTCTATTTGTGGTCTGATTTGAGATTTGAATCTGGTAGACTTGGTAGTGTTCTGAACTTAAGTTTGATAGAATTCTGTGATATGAGTTGGTAGTGTTCTGAACCTTGTTTCCTCACATTATTATGTTATGATATGAGTTGCTTCCTCACCCTGTTTTAAAGTACAGAAAAAACGTTAGTGATAGACAACATGTCATGTTTATGTCAGTATATAGACATGGTTCACGTAACATATCATGTTAGTGATGTTAGTGATATAAGTTGGTCTGATTTTTGTTTTCTTCTTCTGATCTGATATCTCTTTGCTCTGTCTGGTTTTCTTTGCAGGCAAGTGCCTGTTTTTTTTTTTTGTAATGGCTTCGACTGAGGAAAGAGTTGCAAGGATTGAGAAATGGAATAGGGAGAAAGAAGAGCTGGAAAATGTGTATGAATTGTATGAATTGTAAACATAATATGTTTAATATAAATTTTGTTTAGTTAATTTTGTTTGTGGATTAGCATATAATTACTATATTAATTAATATTTAATATAAATTTTGTTTGTGGATTAATATATAATTAGTATATTAATTAATATTTAATTATTATCTAATTAGTATATATCAAATTAATATTAATTTTTTATTTATTATTAGTCGTTAATCAGTCATTAAAATAACCACATATCAGTCGCAAATTAGTCGCTACCGAGTCGCTACTTTTAGCGACTCAATAGCGACTAAATTTTAACAAAATATATATAGTCGCAATATAGCGACTATATATATTTTGCGACCCAATAGCGACTATTTACGGAGTCGCTAAAAACATGTTTTCTTGTAGTGCTCCTGCGACTTATCTGATCTCCGATATGCAGATTCACGTTTTTCATGGATTGGCGTATGTCATACGCACACTGTTGAAGAGTGTCTCGACAGAGTCGCAATTAATACTGAATGGTCTGCTACATTCCCTGCATCAGAGGTACAATACCTACCATATGATGGATCCGATCATCGACATGTGGTCACGAATGTTGCTTACGAAGTATCA
The DNA here is from genome assembly GCA_030180135.1 of Orychophragmus violaceus. Lineage (NCBI taxonomy): Eukaryota > Viridiplantae > Streptophyta > Magnoliopsida > Brassicales > Brassicaceae > Orychophragmus > Orychophragmus violaceus. The sequence continues at coordinate 65,354,080 of CM058231.1, forward strand.
ACCAGACGAAAACAATTCATATTCGATCCACGACTGATCCAAACTCCAGGCTTTCGAGATTATGTTGTCTCAGGTTGGTTTGCTCCTGATTTGTTTCCTTCATCAACCATTTACGACCATCTTTCAACTTGCAGGAAATCCCTTTCTCTTTGTCGACGATATAACAACATGAATGCAGCCAAGAGAATTACTGAACTGAAGTCAGATTTGGATAGAGAAATGAAATCAAACTCTACACTCCGAATTCAGATTCCCCTTCTAATACAACAACTAGAAGCTTCATACCGAGATGAAGAAGACTATTGGATTCAAAAAAGTCGAAAACAAAGGCTGGTTTCTAGAGATAGAAACACAAAATATTTCCACTCCTGCACTAAACAGAGGTACGCTCGAAATATGATTCTCTCGATCAACGACGATATGGGTAACGTGATCAAAGATGAACGAGCGATTGGTGCATTGGCAGAACAATATTTCACTAACGTATACAGCAGCTCCCGGACTTCTTTGGACAGAAGAATTTTTGCTGGTTTCCAAAGTATAGTCACTCCAAAGATAAATCAATCTTTAACCAGGGAGTTCTTGAAGGAATTTCTAGCAGTTCTAATCAGGATTAGCAACCCTAGTCTGAATTCCGAGCCTAGGATCTAAGGTTCATGTAATTGAATCTAACAGATCTCGAGATTACCTGATGAATATGCAGCGGAAGTGTTTGCAGATAATCGAGATCACGAAGCGCCTCAAATGCTGCGCCTCTAATGGTATCCACACGCACACAAACTGGACCGCAGGGATGCTAGTGCCTTACAGAGATCTAATCTCCAGAGAAGTTTATTTCTGTGTTCTGGTGGCTGTGAATTAGGTTAGGGGCGAGTTTAGGTCGACCATATATCTTATATATGTCGGCTTAAACCACAACGGAATTAACCAACGATTAAACCGAATTAATCTGATTAATCCGCGAGTGCATCGATCGATGCACTAACTGCAACGATCGACACTCCCCAGAACATTGATATCGAATGCATATCAAATACGCATTCATTGGATCATTAAATTAATGATCAACCTCGTCTTTGACGCCCAGTTTGCTTAGGTGTGTGACCCTGTAGGATCATATAACACTAGCAATGAGTTCTCAACTCATTGATCATAAGTGGCTTCTAGCAAAGCGTTATGACTACCTAGTGTTATGTGATTGTCTCATCTCGACTATACGACTTTCACTTAGAGCATGTACAATAGATTTCAGGACATTCCCAACAATCTCCCACTTGTACTGGAATCATCTATTCCTTTAATCCCTTTGTAGCTATATCTCAATCTAGCATAAGGCAAGCACTGTGTCATCCTTATTCAACCAGATTACGTTTATCGAATCCCGATTTGTACTGATGAAAAAACAAATGACTGACAATCACCTCGTTTGAGCGCGGCCACGCATTTCCAGTATCAAATCTTCGATAGGCCCAGAGATATTTAACTCCTGTTATATAGGAGGTACAAATCCCATCTTGTTCCATCCATGTCTCTTTTATATCTCATGATCCGCCTAATCAGTGTCTTTATGATCACCAGTTACGGCTGACGTTTGACAAAGTCAAGACGAAACAATCCATATAAGAGAGGACATGATGAACTCAGGTCTAAGGACTACTCTCTTTAGTCGTAATGAGAAACTCTTATGACACTCATATAACATCTTGTAGAGTTCTCATTAACGGGTCAAGTCCGATCATGTGTTCTCTAACACATATCTATGTGAATGACTTTAATACACTTATTAATGACTCCATGAAACATGGTCATCAGTCACCTCACATACTAGTCTCACGTGGTTGTTAATGTCCCACGTTAACAACCTCGACCAGGGACCATTATAATTTATGTCATTTATTGCTTATAGGGTTTCATGATCAATTCACATACTTGATGACCTATAAAATGTCATAAATTACTTTGGGACAATATATATATTTAATTAACACAATTAAATAATGCTGAAACAATTTCATTTAAATAACATAACTATTATGTCTTTGTGAACATGATGTCATAACTAAAACAAATACAACTCCCACTGAAATCAAGATCATATCTTAAGAAATATAATGCCTACAGCAGTTGTATGAAACTCATGCTTAGGCCTTGGGAGGGGCTTGGTCAGTGGATCAGCAACATTCTCATCCGTAGGGACTCTGCTGATCTTCACATCTCCTCTATTCACAATATCACGGATAAGGTGATATCGCCTTTCTATGTGTTTGGACTTCTGGTGTGATCTAGGTTCCTTTGCTTGCGCAATGGCTCCATTGTTGTCACAATACAAAGCCACTGGCTCAGAAATGCTAGGAATCACACCAAGTTCAGTGATGAACTTCTTGATCCAAACAGCCTCCTTTGCCGCTTCAGAAGCAGCGAGGTACTCAGCTTCAGTTGTGGAATCTGCTACAGTGTCCTGCTTGGAACTCTTCCAGCTTACTGCACCGCCATTCAGGCAGAAGATGTAACCAGATTGCGATCGGAAATCATCTTGGTCTGTCTGAAAACTTGCGTCTGTGTAACCACTTACTACCAGCTCATCACTTCCTCCATACACCAAGAATTTATCCTTAGTATTTCTCAAATAATTCAGAATATTCTTGACTGCTGTCCAGTGACTTTCACCTGGATCCGATTGGTATCTACTCGTCATGCTTAAAGCACAAGCAACATCTGGACGAGTACAGAGCATGGCATACATGATGGATCCCAACGCCGAGGCATAGGGAATCCGACTCATGCGATCTCGCTCAGCAGGTGTCTCAGGACACTGCTTCTTGCTGAGACTTATGCCATAAGACATTGGTATGAAGCCCTTCTTGGAATCTTGCATTCTGAACCTGTGTAAGACCTTATCGATATAAGTGTATTGACACAGTCCAATTAACTTGTTTAATCTATCTCTATAGATTCTTATTCCAAGAATATACGCGGCTTCACCCATGTCTTTCATTGAAAAACAACTTCCGAGCCAAGTCTTAACAGACTGTAACAACGGAACGTCATTTCCGAGAAGAAGTATGTCATCTACATACAACACGAGAAATGCAACTGCGCTCCCACTAGTCTTCTTGTAAACACATGGTTCTTCTTCGCTTCTGATGAAATCAAACTTTTTGACTGCTTCATCAAAACGAAGATTCCAACTCCGAGATGCTTGCTTCAATCCATAAATGGATCGATGAAGTTTGCATACTTTCCTAGCTGCATTTGGATCGATGAAACCTTCGGGTTGTGTCATGTACACATCCTCTTCCAGAATTCCATTAAGGAAAGCTGTTTTCACGTCCATCTGCCAGATCTCATAATCATAATGAGCAGCTGTTGCTAGGAGAATCCGAATGGATTTAAGCATGGCGACAGGTGAATAGGTTTCTTCATAGTCAATACCATGAATTTGTTTGAAACCTTTTGCCACTAGCCTTGCTTTATATATCTGAATATTTCCATCCACATCAATTTTCTTCTTGAAAATCCATTTACACTCAATGGGTCTTGCACCATCGGGTAAATCAACCAAAGTCCATACTTGGTTCTGTGACATGGATTCCATTTCGGATTCAGCGGCTTTCAGCCACTTTGCGGAGTCAGGGCTCATCATTGCTTCTTCGAAATTCGCTGGTTCGTCACTGTCAATGATTAACAAATCATGATAATTGGTTACGAGAAATCCATATCTCTCGGGTTCGTGACGGATCCTTTCGGATCGGCGAATTTCAGGCTCCACAGGCGCCGTCTCTACAACTCTTTGTAGATCCAACTGTTGCTCTTCCTCTACGGGTTGAGCATTTTCCTGCGGTTCTCGAACTTCTTCGAGTTGTACTTTACTCCCACTGTTTCTCTTGGAAAGAAACTCTCTCTCAAGAAAAACGCAGTTCCGAGCAACAAACACTTTGTTCTCGGATTGGTTGTAAAAGTAGTATGCCTTGGTTTCCTTAGGATAACCAACGAAGTAGCATTTATCAGATTTGGGCTCGAGCTTATCTGTAATTAATCTCTTAACATAAGCTTCACAACCCCAAATCTTCAGGAAAGACACATTCGGAACATTTCCAGTCCACATCTCATGTGGTGTCTTTGCAACTGATTTTGACGGAACCCTATTTAGTGTAAACGCAGACGTTTCTAGAGCGTATCCCCAAAAGGATAATGGGAGAGTTGAGAGACTCATCATTGATCGAACCATATCTAATAAAGTCCGATTCCTCCTCTCAGACACGCCATTCCATTGTGGTGTTCCAGGAGGAGTGAGTTGTGAAACAATTCCACAATCTCTCAAATGATCACTGAATTCTTGGCTTAAGTATTCTCCTCCACGATCTGATCGAAGAGCCTTAATACTTTTGCCAAGTTGATTCTGTACTTCATTTTGGAATTCTTTGAACTTTTCAAAGGATTCCGACTTGTGTCTCATTAAATAGACATAGCCATACCTGCTGAAATCATCAGTGAAGGTAATGAAGTATCGAAAATTTCCTCTGGCACTTGTGCTCATTGGGCCGCATACATCTGTATGTATAAGGCCCAATAGGTCACTGGCCCTTTCATTTTGTTTGTTGAAAGGCGCCTTTGCCATTTTGCCTAGTAAACAAGATTCACATTTCTCACATGATTCATAATCAAATGAGCCCAAAAGCCCATCACTATGGAGCTTTTGAATCCGTTTCTCGTTTATGTGGCCCAAACGACAATGCCATAGAAAAGTCTGATTCGTGTCATTTGATTTGAATCTCTTGGTGTTAATGTTATAGATTTATGTGCTTTGGTTTAGAACATAAAGCCCATTCTCTAATGGGCTGCTACCATAATGCATATCATTGTAATCAAAAGAACAACATTTATTCTTAATTGAAAACTGATATCCTTCCAAATCCAAAACAGGAATAGAAATAATATTTCTGCTTATAGCAGGTACATAGTAGCAATTATGAAGTTCTAAAACCAAACCAGAAGGTAAAGACAAGTTAAATGTTCCTACGGCTAATGCAGCAACTCTTGCTCCATTCCCCACACGCAGGTCCACTTGTCCCCTTTCCAACGTCTTACTGTTGCTTAGGCCCTGCATATTTGTACAAATATGAGCACCACAGCCGGTATCCAATACCCAAGAAGTAGAACCAGAAGTAGTAACATTTACTTCTATAACATAAATACCTGAAGATGAAGTCTCGAAAGTCTTCTTCTTCTTCTTCTTCTTCTTCTCTTCCAAGAATTTGTTGCAATTTCTCTTCCAATGCCCAGGCTCTTTACAGTAATGGCACTTATCAGTCTCAGATGGGCCCGGCTTGGGCTTCGGGGCTGGCGCAGGCGTGTCCTGGTTCTCAACCGGGACTGCCTTTCCCTTTCCCTTGCCTTTGCCTAGTTTCTTAAACTTCTTACCCCCTTGTACCATAAGTACATTAGGAGTGCCCTTCCTGATATTAGGCTCAGCTGTCTTGAGCATGCCATGCAGTTCAGTCAACGTCTTCGTCAAGTTATTCATGTTATAGTTCATAACAAACTGATCATAACTTGACGGCAGTGACTGCAGGATGATGTCAATAGCCAACTCTTGGCTAATGGGACAATCCAGTCTCCCCAGGTTATCAATATAACCCATCATCTTAATGACATGAGGACTGACCGGACTGTCCTTTGGTAGCTTGCATTCAATGAGAGATTTAACCGTCTGGTATCTCTCAGTTCGTGCTTGCTCCTGAAACATGCTTTTCAGGCTAGTAATCATCTCCACTGGCGACTCCACGTTCTCGTATTGCTTCTGCAAGTCCGAGTTCATGGTAGCCAACATGAGACAATTCACATCGACCACATCATTGGAATGCTTGTCCCAAGCACTCCTTTCTGCATGTGCAGCATTGGATCTCGGTTTTTCAGGGAGAACATTTTCAAGGACATAGTCCCGCTTCTCCTGCTTGAGAACAATTCTCAAGTTCCGATACCATTCGAGAAAATTCGATCCATTTAACTTGTCCTTCTCAAGGACGGATCGCAGGGAGAAAGAATTATTATGAGTAGTAGTCATAGCTGAGAACATAGAAAAGAAAAAAAGGTTTAGTTATGATGTTCAAGAAATGAGAAATCTTAACTTTTAAGAAAACTCGCATTATATTCAATCAATGCTTCCTCAGATGAATATAATGATCCAAGACCCATATTTTACTAAATTCAAGTGAGCCACTGGCTATCACTCAACTTTAGCTATTTAGGTAAGCAACAACCTTGCTAGTTATATCCAATATAACTCTTGGTTGTGGATCGACATCTTATGTCCAATCCACCTGATGTCTCTGGGCCCAAAACGATTTTGATAGCCCAGTCAAGCGAACCAATCTCTTCAGTCATGTAATTGTTGATGCCTTGCACTGCAAGCCCATTAACACGATTACTTCCTGCCTTACTCATGTAATTGTTGATACCTTGCACTGCAAGCCTATCGTACAATGAAATGAGTCTTGACAGTTGACAAGATTGGAAAGACATCAAGTATCACTTGATATTTGGTTGAGGAACGGAAACATTTAAAACGTTCAGTTTTACTATGTTTTAATTCTTATAATTAATTAATCCGCGATAACCGATCAATCCAATTGATCCGGTTTTGAATACCGGTCAGTGTCGATCGATGCTACGTTAGCATCGGTCGATGCCAACCTTATCAAATCAATCGCCATTAAACCATTCACAGTGTTCGACCATCTTTAACCAAGCTCGATAACCGGTCCAATCCAATTGAACCGATTCATCAATCTCGCGAGGTTTGTGTCGATCGATGCAACGCTTGTGTCGATCGACACTAGGCGAAAACTAAGGTTTATTCGGGTTTTCGCCCTGCATCGATCGATGCCGGATTGGCATCGATCGACACCATGCGAAAAACCCTTTAAACGTTTTCAATCAGAACCCTAAACTAGGTTTTCAGGAAAACGAATTTTAGCATGCTTGTATCAATTATACAAAGATCTAGATTCAACTAATCTAATCATCATGCTACTGATTCAATGGAACCCTAAGGCTCTGATACCACTGAAGGAATTTCTAGCAGTTCTAATCAGGATTAGCAACCCTAGTCTGAATTCCGAGCCTAGGATCTAAGGTTCATGTAATTGAATCTAACAGATCTCGAGATTACCTGATGAATATGCACCGGAAGTGTTTGCAGATAATCGAGATCACGAAGCGCCTCAAATGCTGCGCCTCTAATGGTATCCACACGCACACAAACTGGACCGCATGGATGCTAGTGCCTTACAGAGATCTAATCTCCAGAGATGTTTATTTCTGTTTTCTGGTGGCTGTGAATTAGGTTAGGGGCGAGTTTAGGTCGACCATATATCTTATATATGTCGGCTTAAACCACAACGGAATTAACCAACGATTAAACCGAATTAATCTGATTAATCCGCGAGTGCATCGATCGATGCACTAACTGCAACGATCGACACTCCCCAGAACATTGATATCGAATGCATATCAAATACGCATTCATTGGATCATTACATTAATGATCAACCTCGTCTTTGACGCCCAGTTTGCTTAGGTGTGTGACCCTGTAGGATCATATAACACTAGCAATGAGTTCTCAACTCATTGATCATAAGTGGCTTCTAGCAAAGCGTTATGACTACCTAGTGTTATGTGATTGTCTCATCTCGACTATACGACTTTCACTTAGAGCATGTACAATAGATTTCAGGACATTCCCAACAGTTCTCCAATGATGAAATCTTCAACGTGGTTAAAGCAATTGGTGCGGACAAAACTCTTGGACCTGGCGGTTTTATGGCTCGTTTTTACCACGAATGCTGGGATATAATTGGTGAACTGGTCTGCACTGAAATCCGTCGTTTCTTGAACACCTCAACCATGATCCCATGAGTCAATCATACTAATATTTGTATGATTCCTAAAGTCAACCCCGAATCGTCCATGGCTGATGTCAGACCTACTGGACTGTGCAATGTTATATACAAAATCATTTCCAAGATGCTAGTCTCCCGATTGAAAGGATTATTGGATTTGATTTGTTGGGAATGTCCTGAAATCTACCGTACTATCTCTAGAAAGTATGATAAGTGTCGAGATCAGACATAAGTCATAAATACTGGGTGATCATGATGACTTGCTAGAGCCCGCTCATGATCTATAAGTTTAGGACTTATTACCAGTATTGTATGATCCCTAAGGGTCACACACCATAGCTAACGGGAAAGTTAACAAGGAATTAATACGGTAAGATGCAAGGCATTTACTGTATTTGTACAGAGAATTGGGCCAGACAAAAGACAATCTTTTGTCTGATTTGGGCCTTGGGCCCAAAAGCCTAATGAGCCATTAGTTTAATTACTTGGGCCCATATAAGGAAGAGGGAAAGCGCAGGAAGCCCTAATGCTTCTGCTTCTGCGATTTTTCACCTGAGCCGTCCTCTCTCTCTCTGTTGATTCCGAGCTTGGTCTAGCAGCCTGATCCGTAGCTTGTAAGCGTGTGGATACCTAGGAGGAGCCGGTGATAATCAGCTCTAACTGATCTCTTCATTCCCTTGATCAATCCGCTGCAACATAAGGTAATGAATCTGATCTGTTTATGATTCAACTGCAAATCACCTAGATCCTAGATGATTATGTGCTAGGATGTAACCTGACAATTACACCATGAATACTCATAATCCTTCAGTGGTATCAGAGCCTAGGTCGTTAGGTTTTTGCTTTTTGGATCATACTAGGTTGTTTATTAGTTTGATGAATCGATTTTAATGAGTAAAATTGATTGAAACTTGAAAACCTAGAAATATGAAAACTTGTTAATTAAAGTCGATTGTATGAATCGTTTAACATCAATCGCTAGTTGACTTGGTTTGATAATCATGAGACATTCATAAGTGAGTATCATGATCGTGAAGTTCAATATCGTTTTTGTCTTTTGTTAATGTCATAATCGATGTTGACTTTGTATTATAATCACAAGAATCGCTTGATTGACTTTGCTGCAATTATAAAATCGTTTTGTCTTTTAGTTATAAGCATGAATCGATTAATTATGAATTGGAAAAGGACAAATTCGTGAGCAATTATTGTGAACGTGAGAAATTATTGTTAAGGTTTGTTGAAGTGAATGTCTTGAAACGATAAGGAAAAGGTCAAAAAAATTTTGTCTTTTGTTGATCATTTGCTAAGGTTCGCTTGTTAATTAATTATGGTGAATCGCTTTGATTGAGTTTGTTATTGTTCAAGATTCGATTTGTAGAATCATAACAAACGATTTTGTTTTTGTTGAATAATTAATTATTTAATTATTTTATGGTTCAAGCGGTTAACCCAAATCGCGGTTTGCTGGAAATTATTTAATACAATTGGTATTATTTTATTTCTGGTTAAACCGGATTTAAATTCAAAAATTGAATTTTAACCTAAACCGAAGGCTGGTCTAAGTTTGATTTGGTTGGACCAAATAATTTAGAGCTGGTCTGGTTTAGTAAATAACCAGTTGGATTTAGTAGTTAATTTGATCTTGGACCAGAATTAATGAACCGACTCGGTTATGTCAAATTATTGGGCCAATTGGAATTCTGTGGTCTTGGGCCAAGAATTGGGCCTATAATTTGTGACCCAACCGAAAACTTTAATAAAACATTAAATTAGAAAGCTTCTAATATTAGAAGTTTCTAATTTTGGCATGTTAGGAAATTTCTGGAAATAGTAAGTTTCCAAATTTAAAAAGTTTCTAAAATAGTAGGTTTCCCTAAATAGAAAGTTTCCATATTTAGTAAGTTACCTGAATTGGAAAGTTTCCCAAAATAGTAATCTTCTATGTTTGGGAGGAAATCTATTGAAACCTAAAATCCTCAAAACAATATCAAGCTTGGATGTCTTGCCCAATCTTGTCAGCTACTTAACGCTTATTCAATTACAGATATGGCTTACAGTGTGAGGTGTCTGTTTTTGCGTAAGTAAAGTAGTATATAGTCACTAATTTCATTGGGAGTCCCAGACTTTAGTGATTATTTGGCTGTAAGAGATTGGTTTCCTTGACTGGGCCATCGGGAGTCCCGGGCCTTGAGACATCTGGTGTATTGGGCCTTGGGCCCAATCCACAACCGAGAGTTATATGGATATAACTAGCTGTGTGCATGCTTACCAAGTAAAGCTAATTCCGGGTGACGGCCAGTGGCCCACTTTGGTTTTAGTTGAACATGGGTCTCGGAATCATTGCATTCTTATGAGGTTAAACAAAGAAATTTTGAATGCAATGCGAGTTTTCTTATAAGTTATTAAGATTACTCTTTTATGAACTAAATAACTAAAACTCTATTTATCTCTAAATTTCAGTTATGACTAGCACAAACAATCAAAACACTTTCTCGATCCGGTCTGTCCTTGAGATGGACAAACTGAACGGATCAAATTTCTTGACTTGGTCGCGGAACCTGAGGCTAGTCCTCAGGCAGGAGAGAAAGGACTATGTCCTTGAAAGAGCTCTCCCCGAGAGGAACGGGTCCAATGCCTCTCATGCAGTATATGATGCTTGGAATAAGCATTATAATGATGCGGTAGATGTGCGTGGTCTGATATTGGCTACCATGGACTCAGATTTGCTGAATCAATATGAGAACATGGAGTCGCCAATAGAGATGATCAGCAGCCTGAAATTGAAATTTCAGGAGCAGGTAAGAGTGGAGAGATACCAGTTGGTTAAGTCTCTCACTAGCTGCAAGCTACCAAATGATCATCCAGTGAGTCCTCATGTCAGTAAAATGATGGGTTACATTGATAACCTGAGGAATCTGGATTATCCAGTTAGCCAAGAATTGGCAACTGAGATCATTCTGCAGTCACTGCTGTCAAGCTGTGATAAGTTCAGAAGGAACTATATCAAGAAAGGCTTAACGAAGACGCTGACTGAACTGCATGATATGCTCAAGACAGTTGAGCCAAACGTGAAGAGTACCCTGTATAATCTCATAATGGAGAAGGGTAGGTTTACTAAACCTAATGCTGACAAGGGTGAAGACAAAGTTGTCCAGATTTTGAATCATGGCAAGCGTGTGTCTTCTGAGCCCGAGTCAGATACATCTTACGTTGGTAAGTGCTGCTACTGTAAAGAGACTGGGCATTGGAAGAGAGATTGCATTAAATTCATGGAAGATTATGAGGAGTTGAAGTTGATGTATGAGACTACTTCCTCAGGTATTCATGTTATTACTTCAAGTTCTACCTTATAGGTATTGGATACTGGTTGTGGCACTGATATTTGTTATAATATGCAGAGCCTAAGCAACAGTAGAACGTTGAAGGAAGGACAAGTGGAACTGCGAGTCTGGAAGGAGCTATGGATGCTGCCTCAGCCGTAGGGTTTTCACTTGTAGATGCCTTTGAGGCTTGGTTTTGTATTAAGTAATTGCTACAATGTACCTGCTTTAAGCATAGTTGTCTTTCATTTTCTTGTAAGAATTTGAATGTTTTTCATTTTGATAAAAGACAAGTTTTGTTCTTTTGATCTCAATGAAATATTGATTGTAGCACCCTATTCAAGGAATGGGTTTTATATCTTAAACCAAAGAGTGCCTAAAAGTAACATAAATACCGAATTGGTTTAAATCTGATGAATTAAACCTGATTTTTCTTGGCGTAAATGTTTTGGTCACATAGAGTAAGTCGGATTCAGAAACCCCATAGTTATGGACTTTTGGGCTCATTTGATCGGATATCTTATGAGACTTGAATTCTGCTTACTGGACCAAAAGACAAAGGGCCCATCTTAGCCGAGCTAGAGAAAAGCCCAAAGGCTTATTGGACCTTGAACATACTCATGTATGTGGCCCGATGAGCAGTAATGCCAGAGAAAATTTCCTGTACTTCATTATCTTTACTGATTACTTCAGTGAGTATGACTGTGTTCATTTGATGAGACACGAGTCAGAATTCTTTGAAATGGTCAAAGAGTTCCAGAATGAGGTATAGAATCTGAGTGACAGAAGTATTGAGACTCTGAATTAGATCACGAGTGAGAATACTTAAGTCATTGATAGTGTGATCATCTGAATGAGTGTGAAGTCGTTTCACAGCTCATTTCTCCTGAAAACCTGGAGGTGTTTCTGTGAGAAAGAATCAGATCTTATTAGAAATGATTAAAGATGAGTCACACGAATCTTCCATGATATTCTTTAAGAATAACGCTCTAGAAATATCTAAGTTTACGCTGAAATAGTTCCACCAATATCAGTTGAAAGACACCACATAAATGTGGACTGGAAATGATCCAAATTCGTCTTTACTGAGTATTTGTAGTTGAGCTACTTCACTGGTTGTCCTAGGGAAACCAAGGCTTGTTACTTTTACGTCCATTCCGAAAACGAAGTTAGTTTGTTCGGAATTCTGTTTTCTAAGAGGGAAGTTGCTTTCCAAGAAGAACAGTGGGAGTAAAAGTATAACTCGAAGAAATTCAAGAAATACAGGAGGCTGCTCAACCTGTTGAGGGAGAGCAGCGGATGGATTTACAGATTTCTGTAGAATCTACACCTGTAGAGCCTGAAGTTCGCAGATTTGAATCCGTCACTAATCCGAGAGTGATTTCTCGTGAATAATTGCCATGATCTGATGATCATTGAAAGTGACGAACCTGCGAAATTCACAGAAGCGAAAGTGAGCCAGGACTCCGAAAAATTATACTGTATGTAAGTTAGCTTCATCGATCCATTCATGGATGGAAGCAAACATATCGGAGTTGGAATCTTCGTTCTGTTGAAGTAGTCAAGGTTTTGACTTGAACAGGAACGAAGTGGAACTGTGCGTTTACTATTCGATAAGTGGGAGCGATGTTGCATTTCTCATAGTGTATGTCGATGACATACTGATTCTCGGAAATAACGTTCCAATGCTGCAGTCGGTAAAGGACTGGCTTGGGAGTTGTTTTTATGATTGACATGGGTAAAGCCACATATGTTCTTGGATTTTGGATCTAAAGATAAAGATCCAAAAGAGCTGGTAGGACAAAGTCAGGATTCTTAAATTGACAAAGTCCTACACGTTTTCAGCATTCCAAGAAGGGTTTTATGCCAATGTCACATGGCATTACGTTAAGCAAGAAACAGTGTCCTACGATAACTGCTAAGCTTGAATGCATGGATGAGATTCCATATGCATCGGCAATTGGATCTATCATGTATGCCATGACACGTACTTGTTTTGATGTTGCTTTAATGTTAAGCAAGACAAGTAAAGACCAGTCAAATCCAGCAAAGTATCACTGGATAGACGTAAAGAATATCCTGAAGTATTTGAGGAATACTAATGATAAGTTCTTGATTTACGGAGAAAGTGAGGTGCTAAAAGTCGGTAGAGTCTGAAAGGCAAATTTCCAACAGACAAAGATGATTTCCGGTCACAGTCCGGTTATATCTTGTGTCTGTCTGGCGGTGCAAGGCACTGTTGTTGACTCAATGACTTAAGCTGAACATTTCGCAGCTTGGGTAGCGGCGAAAGAGGTTGTTTGGAAAGAAGAGTTCATCACTGAACTTGATGTGATTCCCAGCATAGATGAGACTAGCTGCACATCAGAGGTCCAAACACCTTGAGGGTAGGTATAACCTATTCCGTGAGATAAATGACAGAGGTGTTAAGTAGATCAGCAAGTTTCAACAAATGAGAACGTTGCTAATCTATTAACGAAGCCACTCCTTAGGCCTAAGCACGAGTCGCGGACTGTAGCTGTAGGATAAGTGAAATTAAGATGTAGTCTTAATTTCAGTGGAAGTTAGTAAAGGGCTTTATTTAGTTGTTTTGAAAGGTTCATGTAAACATAATATTTTATGTTTATGAAATTTATGATTTCTGGATTATTTTAACTGTGATATAAATAATCGTTCCAAAATGATTCATGTCATTATATATGGGCCATCGAAGTACATGAGTAGACTTGATCCTGAAACCCCATATTTAACGAAATGACATAAATCATAGTGTCCATAGTCGAAGGTTGTTGAAATTGGAACACCAACAACCACTTGAGACTAGATTGTGTTGAGACTTATGACCAAGTTTCGAGGGGTCATAGATGCGCGGCATCAAAGTCGACACATAGGTATATGTAGGGGAGCATATGACCGGACATGGCCCGCTGATGAGAACTCTACAAGATATTAATATCTGTGTCATAAGAGGTTCTCATATACTACTATAGAGTATAGTCCTTAGACCTGAGTTCGCATGCATGTGGCTGCACATGGATTGATACACTTTGATCATTGTCTAACGCTGTTTCGTAACTGGGAGCTATAAGGACCTTGGTTGGGTGTATTATAAAGTGTGTAGTTCATAGTGATGGAACAAGATGGGATTTGTCCCTGCCGTTTAACGGAGGTAATATCTCTAGGCCAATCGGAGACTTGATAGCTGGTAAGAGAGTGGCCACTCCCAAACGGACTTGCCCAAGTCGTTTGCATTGTCAGTATCAAATCTGGTCCGATGAACATGGTCTGGCTATATAAGGATGACACGCATCTTGCCTTATGCCAGATCGAGATATTGAGACAAAAGGATTAGGGAATGTAGGATTCCAGTATAAGTGGGAGATTGTTGGGAATGTCCTGAAATCTACCGTACTATCTCTAGAAAGTATGATAAGTGTCGAGATCAGACATAAGTCATAAATACTGGGTGATCATGATGACTTGCTAGAGCCCGCTCATGATCTATAAGTTTAGGACTTATTACCAGTATTGTATGATCCCTAAGGGTCACACACCATAGCTAACGGGAAAGTTAACAAGGAATTAATACGGTAAGATGCAAGGCATTTACTGTATTTGTACAGAGAATTGGGCCAGACAAAAGACAGTCTTTTGTCTGATTTGGGCCTTGGGCCCAAAAGCCTAATGAGCCATTAGTTTAATTACTTGGGCCCATATAAGGAAGAGGGAAAGCGCAGGAAGCCCTAATGCTTCTGCTTCTGCGATTTTTCACCTGAGCCGTCCTCTCTCTCTCTGTTGATTCCGAGCTTGGTCTAGCAGCCTGATCCGTAGCTTGTAAGCGTGTGGATACCTAGGAGGAGCCGGTGATAATCAGCTCTAACTGATCTCTTCATTCCCTTGATCAATCCGCTGCAACATAAGGTAATGAATCTGATCTGTTTATGATTCAACTGCAAATCACCTAGATCCTAGATGATTATGTGCTAGGATGTAACCTGACAATTCCACCATGAATACTCATAATCCTTCATGATTATCTCTGAATCTCAAGCGGCTTTCATACCGGGCAGAATGGGTACATATAATGTTTTGATAGCAAATGAATTGATGCATTCCTTAAAGACCAAAAGAAGAGTTGCCAAAACTTACTTGACAGTAAAGACTGATATCTCCAAGGCATATGACCGAGTCGAATGGGACTTCCTCGAAGCAACACTACAAGCTTTTTGTTTCTCAAACACATGGATCTCCTGGGTTCTGGCTACAGTTAAGTCTGTCTCCCTCTCTGTTCTAATCAACGGCTCACCACATGGACACTTTACTCCACAGAGAGGAATAAGACAAGGTGACCCTTTATCACCCTATCTTTTTATTCTTTGAGCTGATGTTTTAAGCCATTTGATCCGAAAGGAAACATAGAAAGGAAACATTCGTGGTATAAAAAATCGGAAACGGTGTGCCATCGATTACTCCTCTCCTCTTCGCTGATGACTCCCTTTTCTTCATACAAGCCAATGAAATTGTCCATCTTTAAGGCGAGTATTTGATATCTATGAGTAGTGTTCTGGTCAAAAGATTAACCCAACTAAGTCAACAATCACATTTGGGTGTCAAATACAAGGCCAAAGACAAGAAAGACTGAAGACTTTATTAGGAATTCAAAACCAAGGGGGAGGAGGCAAATATTTGGGTCTACCGAAACAGTTTGGACGAAAGAAAACAGAAATGTTTCACACTATTGTTGATCGTGTTAGGAGCCGTACTTCCTCATGGCCAACCAAGTTTTTATCTCCAGCAGGGAAGGAAGTGATGTTGAAATCATTAGCCATTTCCATGCTTGTATATTCGATGTCGTGCTTCAAATTACAAACATAAATCACAAACGACATTATTGCTCTACTCCGGCGATTTTGGTGGCAAAAAAGTGGATTCAAAAGGCATTCCCTGGGTTGTTTGGAATCGTCTTCAACTTCCCAAATCTCATGGAGGTATTGGTTTTAGAGACTTACCCAAATTCAATGACTCCTTACTTGCTAAACAAGCTTGGCGCCTACTCACGTATCCAAACTCCCTCTTTGCCCGACTCTTCAAGGCAAAATACTACAAAAACACTTTAGTCTTGGAAGCTCGATCACAGAGACTGCAATCTTTTGGCTGGTCTTCTATACTAGTTAGGCTTGAACTTCTAAAAAAAGGAATCTGTCATAACATCGACATTGGTCAAAACACTCGTGCTTTTTATGATAATTGGCTGCATACGAACCCACCGAGACCCCCATCAGCTTTAAGTAACTCCCCTGATCTCCTAGGTAGTGATTTAATCATAGATAATGGTTCATCGCGTCAATGGAATGAAGAGGCTTCATCTATTCACATCCAAGACCATGACAAAGCACTTATCCGCTCTATTCATCTACCTCAATCCTCAAGAGAAGATAATCCTATCTGGTCTCACACTCCCAATGGTATTTACAGTGTCAAAACAGGATACCAAGTCGCTTGGAACTCACACCCATCGTCAGCAAATATAGTTCCCCCTCATGGAAATATTGCTCAGAAGTCACTGATTTGGAATCTTCCTATCATCCCTCGCTTGAAGCACTTCTTATGGAACCTATTATCAAAAGCGATCGCTACTACAACCCGCCTGCGAACAAGAGGAGTTCAGACTGAACTTACTTTCCGTAGATGTGGTACTTCTGAGGAAACGCTTAATCACTTGTTCTTCCATTGCCCGATGTCAATTCGATTCTGGTCCCTATGCCATCTTCCTCAACTTCCCCCCCCCCCCCCCCCCCCCCCCCCCCTTGTTTTCTGATGATTTTGAAGACAATATGACCTCCCTTTTTCAACAACATCAACTAAATACCCTTACAACGATGGAAAAGATCCTTCCATATTGGGTATTGTGGCATATTTGGCGCTCAAGAAACAATCTACTTTTCAACAATAAAATCATTCAACCGGAGATGGAAATCGGATTCTGTATCTCTGAAGTCAGTGAATGGATCTCTTATTCCCAGAAACTCTCAACAACATCATTCTCACATTCGATACCTCACGTTACAACACATCAATGGATACTACCATCAAGCGGTACTTTGAAATGTAATTTCGATGCTTCGTACAATAACACTACTGGATATGCTGTTGGTGGATGGGTTGTCCGTAATGATCAAGGATCCATGATCTCTTGGGGAAGAACCTTCCTAGGTTACGTATCGTCTCCCTTACAGGCGGAAGCAAAAGCTCTACACAAGCCAACCAAGTCGCCCATTTCATTGCTACAACTCATTCTCTAGACCCGCATTCGCCTGTTTTCTATTACAACTTCACAATGCACTATTCTTAGATTATGTACTTACTTTCCATGGTTAATAATTTATATTTTGTCGGAAAAAAGAAAATAAATTTTGAATTATTTTTTATAATAAATTTATAATTATTCAATATAATTTTTAATAATTAAATATTATGATGATTAGATGTTCAAAGCGGGAATGCATTCAATAAAAAGTTTTGTTTAAAAATATTTTTTAGTATTTTTTAGTAAAACATTCATCATAAAAATTATGTGATATAAGTTTAATATGTATTGTGTTGGTTTAAATAATGTTTTAGAACATTTTAATAATTAAATTTATAATTTTATATAAATATAGTTACAGATTTACGAAAATCAAAACATGATCATCCGTTCTTAATTTTTTGCATTGATTTAAGTTTATTTAATATTTTTATAATTAAAATTTGTTAGTTCATCTTTTTAACTTGTTTTTCAATGAACAAAATATTTGTTAAATATTTTTATAATATAAACAAATTAATCTATTTTTAACTCATCTGAGAGTAATCTAAATATTTAAAATTTTTAATAAAACAACCAATCAAAAATTGTGATCGTAAAAACATCAATAATATGTTCAATGATATAAATATTGAAGAGTTTTAATATTTTATAAAATCAAGAATATACCATTTGAAATTTGTTAATCCATATATATATATATAACACGTCTTCTTGTATACAAAGTTTGTTTTAAATATTTTTTATAATTGATACTGGTTAATCCATTTTTCAACCCGTCTTGTAATGGTCGAAGTATATAGATTTATATATTTGTTTTATAGATGAATATGTACTTAAAATTATTTTATAATGATTTTTAGTAAAATATGAATTTAATAATTATTTTTCTTAAGCAATCTAAATATTTAAAACATTTTATATGATTTTATTATAATGTAAAACATATATTTATATTTAAAAAAGATATTAAAAATATTATGAATATATTTTATAATACATTTTAGTAGATCAAAATGTATTTAAAATTATTTTTAATAACAAATATAAATTTCATAATTATTTTTCTTTAGAAATAAATAAATATATATATTATAAGATTTTGTTATAATATAATATATATATATATATATTTATTTAAAACAAAAATAATATTAAAAGATTATGAATAAAATAATAAATTAGAGAATTTTAGTATAGTCCACATATTAGTCTAATTTATTGAAATAATCATATCCTTAATGAATAATTAAAATATCAAATAAATGTATTGGCACAAAGCGTAATATAACACATGACTAAATGTTTGTTTCAAAAATGTCTATTTTAATAGTATAAATTATATTTTGACTCGCGCTAAAGAAATGTGGGTACTGTAGTAGACTTTTAGACTCGAGTATAACTATCTTTTTATCTATTATATATTGTTGAAAGACTATATTTTTGTCTTATGGTGATTGTTTGGATTTGCCTTATTGTTATTATTAGGAAAATTATGTTGTTGGTTTTGTATTTGAGTTCATACAACTTGTATTACTAGGTAAAACATTAGAAGAACGTGATAAGTCTTAAGTCTTACAAAATATAGATAACTCTTACAAAAAAAAGACACCGATACTCCAAATAAAAATCTTACAAATCAAAGATAAGTTAAACATCGGATCGACTCGCAACACCCGCCACTAACTCTTTCAACTTTGCTATCTCTTCGTCATTGTTTTTCATCTCCATACAAATTTTTTGTATCTGAATTTCATTGCGTGATAAGCTTTGAGTCCTCTCGGACTGCTGTTGAACCTCCCTCATTAACTTAGTATCCTCTTCTTCGAGAGTGTGAACCTATTTTTTCGAATCTGGTAGCCATCATTCTGCACACATATATATATAACATCACATATTCAATATTGCCATTAAATCTCTAAAAGTGGTCTCCTCTTCTCACCTCAAACACATTGCAGGTAAAGTATCTCATTCCTATGTCGACTTCAGTTTTGGTTTGAGAGTCATTTGATGATTCGTCCACCAATTGGAGATCTTTTCGGAATGACATAGTCACCATCGGCTATGGCATAAAGCATGTCGATTAGCATCTTGTTCTCTTTGCATAACTATATCTCGAGTCCATAATCAAAATCTAAGAGTATATAGAAAGAAGAAATCAATTAAGCAATCTCCTCCCCCAAAAAGTCTACAATCATTCAAATGAATACTGAAAACATATCTACGATAATTAACTCGACACACCAAACAAGTCTAGAATCGTTCAAATGAAACCTCTAAACAAGTCTATAATCACTAAACCGAAACCAGAAACAACTCTACGATTAAGTGTACAAACATGATACAAAGTCTACAATAATATAAAATAAGTCCACTATCAAATACAATTGATATTTCAAGTAAAAACGAAATTCAACTATCATATCAATACATAAATCTACCATCAAATATATTCATCGCAAAATTCAAAAAATACACATATCACTGGAAATATATGTTTATTCACCGGAATCACCTAACACGACCACAATTTCACTAAACATTACTCCGCCGCCACTATCATCGCCTAAATTCGGCGAGTGGGACTCTAGATTTGAACAATCATTTTCGCATGAGGAAGAAGAACAATCACGATTTCGAAGAAGAAGGAAGAGAAGAAGAAACTCACTGTAAAGAGAAGAAGAAACCTTACGAGAACTTGCTAGAAGACTTGTCGGAAAATTCGGAAGACTCGGTGTAATATTTTTCTCCTTCGACGTCGTTTTCACCTAGGGTAGTTTGTTTTTTTTGGTATAGTGTAAAAAATGAAAAAATCGTAGATTTAAGATATTTGTTGCTTTTTTAATTTTAATTTTTATTTATTTAAATCAAATATTTATATTCTCTTTTATATTGAAAACAAGTCTACGATAATTAACTCGATACACAAACAAGTTTACAACATTTCAAATGAAACCTCTAAACAAGTCTACATCCACTAAATCGAAACCAGAAATAACTCTACGATTAAGTCTACAAACACAATACAAAAGTTTACAATATAAGTCTACTATCAAATCGCCGGAAGCTCGCCGGCAAACTCACCAGAAGACTCGCCGGAAAAATCGTCGGAAGACTTGTCGGAAATAAAAATATTATCAATTTTTTTACTTTTTAATTTATTTAAATCTATAATTATGATTAAAATTATTATATTTTAATGATATTTCCGTAAATAAAAAGAACTCTTATGGTTTACAAGTCTTTTGGTCATTTTTTTTAAACTCAACCATACCAAGGTTATTCTAATAGTTTATGTACTTTCCAAGGTTGTTTCCACTACTTTCTAAAACTTATACTATAATATATTACTATTTGACTTTCAGATATTAATAAATAAAAGGGTTTTATCCGCGCTGAGCGCATATGTTTTTAATTATAAATCCAAACTTTATATTATACATTTTGTTTTTATAGATTTTTTTAATGTTACGGTGTAATATTTTATTTGAGTTTTAATTTTGTTTTTAGGATGTATTTGATTTTTGGTTTTTGGTTTCGATTTCAGTTACGATTTTATCAGTTTTATAGTATTAGAAATTTATTAAATTTGGTTTAGTTTGATTTTAAAATTTTAAATACTATGGTTTAGATATTTGATTTTTTTTTTATGTTTTTACTTTGGATTTTATTGTTTTTTCTAGGCATTACAAGTTTATATGTTAATCAATTGGGTTTTATATATGATTTTATAATTAAGATTTTATATTTTAAACTTGAATCAAATTTTTTTTACCTAACTATACTATATAATTTTGCTAATTTATTGTAGAATTAATGTTTCTATTTGGCTTATTATGTGAGTTGTATTATGTAGTCTATTTTACTTGAAAATAAAGAACAAAACTAAGCACTCATATTTTTAAATAAAATTTTATAATTTTATCAATTTTATTATATTAATAATATGTTATCTTTATTTGGTTTTGATTTTAAAACTTAAATACTATGGTTTAGACATTTTGTTTGTTTGCTTTTTACTTTGTATTTTTTTTTTTTTTTGACAACAAATGTAAAAGAACTTGAACACTACATTTCTATCATCCATATCGGTGGTTTCGGCCCGATATACGTGCTTGGTGACTGCGTGAGACGAGCACTTTGTGCTAGTCTATCTGCCGTCTTGTTTTGTGTACGTGGTATATGCGTGAGCTCAAAAGTTGCAAAGGAATTCTTTCTCTTGTCATACTCTTCAATGTAGACTTCAAAGGCTGGCCAGTGATCTGGCTCCGACACTATTCTGACCACTTCTAAACAATCAGTTGCAAAAGTGATATGTCTTTGGTCGAAGAATTCCATGCTTTCCATGGCCCAGAGCAGTGCTTCAAACTCCGCGTGTAGCGGTGAAAGACACTGTCGGATGTTCCTTGCGCCCATCATTACATTGGCTCCTCCTTCATAACTACTATACCAACCTTGTCCAGCAAATATATCTCCCTCCTTCCAAGATCCATCCACCAAACACCATTGTCCCCTTTGTTCCTCAGCAATTGTTGCTATAACTGGGTTTCCAGGGTTCCTCTGATTATTATCTGGTACACTCGCTTGAGCCCCCTCCCATGATAAAAATTCCGTTTCCGCAAGTCTCAGTGTCTCATTTGGGTCCCTATCAATTTGATTATATACCATATCGTTTCTACTTTTCCATATGTACCATAAAATCCAGGGGAACTGGTAATTTGTTTCCAATTTTGGCAACCTCCAAAATAAGTGATCCATATTTGTAAAAAGAGCTTCCGTAGGAAAAAGTATTGGGTTTGTAGGGATTCACGACAGAGCCCATGTCTGGAGTGCCGGTGGGCATTCAAACAGAACATGGTTTATTGTTTCCTCTGCACCACATCTGTCACAATATATGTCACATTTAATCCCCCTTGATTTTAAATTCTTTGATACCGCAAGACATCCTGATACTATTTGCCAAATAAAATGTCGCAACTTAGGTGAACAATCTATAGTTTCCATGCGTGTGATTGCAGGTTCTTAATATCTGGGCCCAAGAATTGCTCGTGATTACCCATATCGGGAAATTCACGCTCCGTTTGATATCCTGATTTCACCGAATACCGTCCTGATTTGGTAAAGTTCCATCCAAAACTGTCCGGTCTCCCGAATTTACTGATTGGGATACTCACAATCAAAGCGGCATCTTCTGGTGCAATTATTGCATCTATTAGGGACTTATTCCACACTTTCCTCTGGGGATCAATTAACTGATCAACCGTATATAAGTTGCTGTTCGTGCAATGTTTCTGGGTTGCGTATTTTATTTTTTTCTTATTTCAATTTTTTTTAATATTTTGAATTTAGGTTTTAATCAATTAATTTTCATCTACTATTTTAAATTTAAGATTTCAAAATTTATATTTGAATCATAATTATTTTAATAAATTATAATATATAATTGTGTTATTATCATATAGTTAGTTTTCTTAATGACAAAATTGTTTGTGTTTAGTTTTTTGAATAATGTACATTTGTAACCTTGAAAGTTTAAGATATGAAAGTACTGTTTTATTTTGTATAAATATATTATATAGTTCTAATATGTTATGAGGATGACATTTTTAACTGGTTTTGTTTTTAAATTTTTACTTTATATGAAAAATATATTTATGAAAGTTATAATTTTTAATTAGTTTATTAAATTATCTTCTATTAGTTATTTTTAGTGTTTTTATTATCAAAATATATTAATTAGTCTTTCTAACCTATTTTGTAATTGTCAAAATGTTTTTATATTTGGATAAAACAAACTATAAAAATCTGTAATTGTAAAAACATCAATCTATCTCACTATATGATCGAATAATATATATTAAATTAGTTTTAGTATTTTAATTTTATGAAGTTAAAAATATATCGACTTCATTTTAATATTTTATTTTTTATAGAAATTTAAAATTTACATTTTCTAATTAGAAAATTATTAATATTACAATTCAATTTTTAAAATTTTTATTAGTTGAAATGAATTAAAAATATTTTTTATTTATGTTAACGTTTGTGTATATTTACCAAAATTTGTTTTTATTATTTATAAAATAATTGATGTTATAAATTATTTAATTATATATTATTTGATTTAAATTTAGTATAAAAATATATTTGTGGATATCAAAATTTGAAAGTCTTAAATCTATTATATATTATACTATTTAGGTTTATACAATATGTATTTTATATAATTAAATATTAATAAAAATTAACAATAGAGTAATCAATCCAATTTCTTTTGTCATATCTAATAAAAATATTTTTTTTTAATTTGTAAGATAACTCTAAAAATTATTTATAGATCTAATTTTAAAAATTATAATTTTAAATTTACATTTTATTAATTAAATAATTAATTTTAATTTAAGTATTTACTTAATAATATTCACTTAGAAAAATGTAAAACAAAACATGAATTTGTGTTGTTTTGTGTTCAATTACTTTAATTTAATTTTATATTTTATAAATATGATTTTATATTAATTTATATAATTATGTTTGTCAATTAATTAAAAATTTTAATTATGCTTATATATCATATGATATTTATTTTTTATAAGTCAAAATTTAGTTAATATTAATTTATAATAATATTTTATTAATAATTACGAATTTAATTAATTTTCCAAAAGTTTTGAAATTTAATTTTATAAGATTTGATTAAGACATAAAAAGAAAAATAGAAGATATTTAAAGATATTTCAAATTAATTAGTGATAAATTGATATTGACAATTTTAACCTTAATGAATATTTAAATGACAATGGTATATTACGTAATAAACACGGTAGAGAAAAGTTATTTCTATATTGTTTTTTGTTTTAATATATTAGATGTTTGTTATAGATAATACGATTCTATAAAGAATTGTACTATTTTGTTAATATTAAATTTTAAAGATATATAAATTGTTCTTGAAATTTTGTGTCCGCACGTGGTGCGGGTGAATCATGCTATTACAAAATTTGTACTTATTGCTGACAAGACTTCGTATTGCAAAGAGAAAAGAGATATAAGGTGTAATGATGATTATCCCTGAGAGACAACTGTTGGATACGAAAGGGTGTCTCTTCGAGGCACCCGTCATAAAAACATTAAATTAAAGATTTTAGTAATTTCTACACATAAATAACATAACCCTTTCATTTCTTCTCTCCTTCTAGCTAAGCCCCAATTTTTTCACTCTTCAACACTGTTTCAGAGAAGACATGGAGAGCTTCAACTTGGTTTCCCTCGCTCCTTCCATGCTTCGTCAGATTTTATCAAGGGTATGTACACATAGAGTCCGTGATCACGGTGCAGCAAGAGTGGCTTTTCGCGGGTTTAATGCAATTGGTAGAGAAGATCACTTCTATAGAACTGCAAATCTCCTTTTCTTGAATGACTGGATATGGGAGGTCACTGCTGTGAGACCACCCAGGTTTAAGTGCTACCGGATGGGGAATCCATAGGCCATTTATTTGCGAGGTATGTATAAGTTCTTCCTTCTGCATTTACAAACAAGGGAAGGATAAAATATGTATTGCTGGTGAGAGAGGATGCTTGTTGGCCAACTATGTACATGTTATGAACTTAGCGTTTAGCGTTGATGAGAGAGGCATGGTTGACAACTATCCAAGTTTTACTCGTGAACATGTTGATCGGATCTCTCACATGATCACTAGATGGGAACTCGGAGGCTATTGGGATTACGAGAAACCTGCAGAGTTTCTGGAAATATTGGGAAAAATAGATGCAAACACATCCTTCAATGGCTGGTGCTTTAAAACAGAACCAATCTGGATATACTCCATCAATGGAATTAGAACACTGCAGAGGTGCGATCGTTGTTTCTGGCAGTATGAGGCGTGGAGGTCTGTTACGACATACACTTGTGTGCTCATGAGTGGCCAATTGAAGACTAGTTTCTATTTTTTTTTCGAAATTCTAGAAACTTATAGTTCTTTGATATGTTTTATGTTGTCTTACTATATCTCCATTATCTTTTTTGGACCTACTGATATTAGGATATACGTTTATTTCATTATGATGTTAAATTTTTAGTTCGATGTTTGAATTTCTAAAAAAATCTTACTCACCATTTAAGGAATTGTCATGGAATGAGTTAGGTATGGTAGAATTTGTGTTTAGTTGTTTTAAAACAAATAAAACATGAAAATACATACAACAACATTTGAGAGAAGTGTATACTTTGACCATAAGTGATGTCTTGATAAACTAAAACCTGACTTGCTTTGACAAACTGAAGCTTTGTGTCTCAAATTTCCAAAATTTTTATACTTGCCAATGAATTGTATGTGGAAGTTTTACCTTGCTTCTTAAAACTGGAGGACTGAGGTGCCAACTTTTTGGATCCAACATTGTTGTTTTGAACTTTGGTTTCTCCATTTTGTTGTACTCAATCACATTCAAATTATGAGTAAGAGCCGACCAATTTTGTCACACTTCAGTAACTTAGTTTGCAGATTGTAAATCAAGTTAAACAAAGAAAAATACTTTACTTTTTTCGAGGTACCACTTGAAGTTAATCGAGCTAGCATGTAACTTGTCGATGAAGCAGTTCACCGTGAAGACCTCACAAAGCTTCATCCATTCATTTTCTATTTATTGTGTAATCATCTGGAGGTCATGGATTTGTTCCATGATAGGTTTATAGTCCACCATTTGGATGTCAAAAAAATTATTTGTTGCAAATTCCCCTGAACCTACATTGTACGACTTGTACTTCTTTTCCAAATCACTCCAAAGAGCTTTGGAAGTTTGACCTTATTGTACACTTTGTAAAATTGGTCTACCAGGCGCGCTTGAATGTAGCCTTTGCACAAATAGTGCTAGTGGTCCCACACGTTGACCCTAACCAAAACATGTAGATCAGTATTCTCAACAAACATTCTTGTCTTGTCTGACCTCGGTTCTCCAATATCAATGTGGTTAGAAAGAAGTTCATCCTTTGCTGACACGATTTGAAGTCAGATCAATCAAAAATTATGTGTCAAAATAGCACTCAACGCATTTGAAATTTCAGATGATGACTGAACAAGTGGAAGACAACTCTCTTTTTAGGGTATCGTCTCACTATAACTATCCCTAATACCTTCGTTGTTACCATTTTCAACACATGTAGACATATATATGTTCACCAAAAATACAAATAAAATGTCATAATTGAGAAAAAAGTTTTTAAATAGCAAATAAATTATTTAGTTTTCTAAATGATGTTGTCTAGGAAAATCGCTAAAAAGGTTCCTAGAATTAGCTTAGATTTCCTCTAGATATCATCAAATGGTGTTTCAATAACTAATTTTCAATATTTACAGAAATCATATAAATGAGGTCCTATACATTATTTTAGATCAGAGATCAATACTGAAAATGTGTTTCGCATAATCACTATAAATCTTCGTAGATGGTGTTCCTAGACTTTTATGCGTCTATATCATTTCGAAAACGATTCACATAAAACACTTATAAAAGTGATTGCGAATCCGATAACTTTTATAAAACTAAAAAAAATTCAAATCGGGTTTATAAAACGATTTATAAAGTTTTATAAAATCAACGTTTATAAACCCGCATATAAGTCTTTATAGAACTAATGTTTATAACCACGTTTAAAAACCTTATAAGCTAATTTTATAAACATGTTTATAAAAGCTTATAACGCTTATAAAATCTTTTAAAATTAACGACTATAAACTTGTTTATATAACTTAGAAAAATCTTTATAAAGCTTTCATAAAAACCACAATTCTCAATCTGATTGTGGTGATAGGCTTGAAGCGGATATATTAAATTAAAATTGTAGACCGCTAAAATATGTAAATCAAAAATGCGATAAAAGACTTTATCAGCAATTATAAACCATGAATAACAAAATAACATTTAACAGAAAACAATTAAAAACGATATGTGAATATGATACTCTATCTCTTCGCTTAACTCAATAAATTGCTCATAGTATGATGGTAAAAAAATAAATGTTGTTGGCATTTAAAATTAAACTAGATGACTCGCCCGCACCTTCTGCGGGGTGAATGTTTTTGGGTCGACGAATTTCAATTTTGGTATTAAGAGAAATGTTTCATTTGAATATAATAATAGTTAGTTATATATATATGAAAAGATGTAAGTTAGTGGATAAAATGTATAATAAATGACTGCTGAATATATATTTGTTTCTATTATAGTAGAATTGTATTATATATATTTTAAAATTTGGTAGCTATTTCCATAGTATTAACTTTTGGTTACTATTGTGGTGAGATAGAAATCAGATTTGAATAAAATGCTTCAAATTGATAGATGTAATAAACTAAACAAAATATAGTATAAATTCAAGAAACACACAAAGCATAACACTAAACATACGTTTTTGTCAAAATAAAACATAATTTAAACAGAGGATCAGTCATGGGTTTGACCAATTCATAAATTTCTGCAGGAGAGGAGTTTGAGGACAGGAGCAGAGTCATTTTGCCAGAAAAGTTGTAGTACGATTGCTTGCTTGGCTTTGACGTTGTTTGCCAGCAAAAACTCTCTTAAGCCGCCACTCAAACGAATACGTCGCCTGTCACTATAAGAATGAAATGCAAGCTCAACAAACCATATATCTCCCGCATCATTGACCATCGATATGGTGTTGCCCGCAACCTTCTCTAACTCATTTGCATCCACAAAGGACTTTGGAAGATACTGCAAAATGATTCAGTATGGATCAGGCAACAATATTTTTAACCAAAAAACAAAGAAACAACTTACGATTCTGCTTCGTTTGATGCTGTCACTCGTTACGTTTAAAGTAACAAACTTGTCTTCAGTTCCTTAAAAATTATGCCCTTATTAATCAAAATATTAGAAAGGATGAAGAAAGTGTCTCGGAAATAAGAGAAAAAACATACTCGAGCTTGCTTCTCCTGTCTCCATATGAATAGTATTTTCATATGTGATCTCACAGCGATGCAGTCCGTAATGTTGTAACATATGAAAATTGGCACCTCCACGATACTCAAAAATTAAAAAAATCACCATCCTCTAATGCATGTGCTTTAAAGAACCGTTTCCATCCTTTTGTAAGCTTATCACCAAGAAGTTTAATAGGAAACTCTTCTGGCCTTGCATCAGATGTAAGTTTGCCGACCGTAACATCGGTTTTTCCCCGTATATTTGTTCTGAAGAACTTTTTTGGGATAGTCTGCAACAGAAAGTGTAAAAAATGATAGCCTTAAATAAAAGCTTTAAAGAAAATAAACACAATAAGAAAAAGAACTGAGATTAAATACCATACTCTTTCTACATTTGTTTGGAATCATAGGCTTGAAAAACCGAGGGTTTGTCATCTTCTGATTTGGTTTGAAAAGCTAATATAATGTTATATAAATCAAAATCATCAATACATGTACGAAAAATCAAATGAAATAGACCGCATCTAAAAATAAAGAACGATTTGTAAAGTTGACGAAACGATAAAGTCTACTGTAAAATATAAACTTGAATTTGTGTTGCAAAATCGATGAGTACTTCTTTTTTGATCTCGAATCATCTGTTTATCTAAATATAGATCAGAAAATTCCATAAATATAAACCCTAATTTCAAATATAGTTCTACTCCAAAATAAAAGTTTACCTTGTCGAATGAGATGTTGGTTAAACACAAACAACCACTTTATCGTCACAATAATTTGCAGCGCGAAGATTGAATTGAAGAAATTAGTCAATCGCTTGTGAATTTAACCGATTTATGGAAAGATTAGAACGACTTAAAGAATTTGGTATCGTTTCATCTTCATAGATCCAACAATGGGCCATAATTATTTGGGCTTTAATAGTATACCCTCTTCCGAATTGTTATGTTAGAACTAAATTAGCCCATATGGAATATTATATTGATTTTTTTTTAAACGGATATAAAACAAAATCTTCTTTATTTATACTAAATTGTACTATTTGGAACAATGCAGATCATTACATTATTAAATTTCATTAGACAATAGTTGTTATTTAGCTAATAGTATTTGTTTTTATAATGTTCTATATAATGAACTTTGGGTTGAAAGTATCATTAGTCGTTCGTTAAATATTTATTTGTTTCTTTCATATAGTAGATTTTGATTATATTCATAAACAATTAGATAACTACTTCGATATTTCTAGCAATAACTAACAATCTGTTTAACTTAACAATAGTATGTGAATTTGTTTGTCATAATCCGAAATCATAAGTAATTATGCAGAATAAAGAAGTCATAGAAAATAATAAAAAAGTAATTTTAACCGATATAATTAAGGTAAACCCATAGATGGGCATTAAGTCAAACACATATTAAAATGTATTACAAACCAAATAAAAGTTCTAAAATTAAAAGGAGATTTGATAAGATGAGGAGGATCATGGCTTGAAATTAACACCCGTGGCTTTGGTCCAGCGAGCCCTAAACAGGAAAAAAAGTCTTACAGTCTAGAACATCAAAATGCAATTATAGTATTGTAACTGTTGAAAAACATACCACTCTTTCATCTCCTTAACCTCTTCCAACTCAGGATCAAACTCAATCTGGAAAATTAGTCAGGAATCTTCTACATAAGGTGTACCTGTTGGGAATGTCCTGAAATCTACTGTGCTATCTCTAGAAAGTATGATAAGTGTCGAGATAAGACATAAGTCATAAATACTGGGAGGTCATGATGACTTGCTAGAGCCCGCTCTTGATCTATAAGTTAAGTACTTATTACCAGTATTGTATGATCCCAAAGGGTCACACACCATAGCTAACGGGAAAGTTAAAAAGGAACTAATACAGTAAGATGCAAGACATTTACTGTATTTGTACAGAGAATTGGGCCAGACAAAAGACAGTCTTTTGTCTGATTTGGGTCTTGGGCCCAAAAGCCTAATAGGCCATTAGTTTAATTACTTGGGCCCATATAAGGGAAGAGGAGGCGCCAGTTAGACCAGTCTTCTGCGATTTTTAGGTCTGGCCGTCCTCCTCTCTCTCTGTTGTTCCAGCTTGGTCTAGCAGCCTGATCCAGTAGCTTGTAAGCGTGTGGATACCTAGGAGGAGCCGGTAATCATCAGCTCTTGCAGATCTCGATATTCCTTTGATCAATCCGCTGCAATCACAAGGTAATGATCCTGATCTGTTTATGATTCAACTGCAAATCACCTAGATTCTAGTTGATTATGTTAGGTTGTAATCTGATAATTAAACCTATGAACAAACATAATCCTACAGTGGTATCAGAGCAAAGGTTGTTAGGTTTATGCTTTTTGGATCATACTAGGTTGTTTATTAGTTTGATGAATCGATTTTAATGAGTAAAATTTGATTAGAAAACTTGAAAAACCTAATATGTAAATCGCATGATCCGATTGAAACCCATCGGTATGCGATGTGGACGCCCGTATCGATCGACGAGGGAGCGTGACATCGATCGATATCGATCGGATCGATTGCTTCTCGCTGTCCCGATGACCCGATCGCAACGAGCTGATGCACGCCAGTATCGATCGACGTGTAAGCGTGATATCGATCGATATGCTGGCGAGGCATACGTTCCGCGAGTAGCCAATCGGTTCAGCCGAGCTTCGCGGTTCGTTCTTCCCAAACCCGCGACAATGAACCGATCAAACCGATTGTGGTTCATTGTCAGCTTTAGCTTAAACCGCAAGTTAGGTCAAAATTGGCTAAAACACAAGGTGTTTCTTCCCGGTTTTGGACTTAACCGAACCGATCCAATTTAATTGGTGGTTCAAGCGGTTAACCCAAATCGCGGTTTGCTGGAAATTATTTAATACAATTGGTATTATTTAATTTCTGGTTAAACCGGATTTAAATTCAAAATTGAATTTTAACCTAAACCGAAGGCTGGTCTAAGTTTGATTTGGTTGGACCAAATAATTTAGAGCTGGTCTGGTTTAGTAAATAACCAGTTGGATTTAGTAGTTAATTTGGTCTAGGACCAGAATTAATGAACCGACTCGGTTATGTCAAATTATTGGGCCAATTGGAATTCTGTGGTCTTGGGCCAAGAATTGGGCCTATAATTTGTGACCCAACCGAAAACTTTAATAAAACTTTAAATTAGAAATTTCTATTTTTAGCATGTTTCTAGATTTAGAAAGTTTCTAAAATAAGTAAGTTTCCCAAAATAGTAATCTTCTATTTTTGGAAAGAAAACCTAAAATCCTCAAAACCAATATCAAGCTTGGATGTCTTGCCCAATCTTGTCAGCTACTTAACGCTTATTCAATTACAGATATGGCTTACAGTGTGAGGTGTCTGTTTTTGCGTAAGTAAAGTAGTATATAGTCACTAATTTCATTGGGAGTCCCAGACTTTAGTGATTATTTGGCTGTAAGAGATTGGTTTCCTTGACTGGGCCATCGGGAGTCCCGGGCCTTGAGACATCTGGTGAATTGGGCCTTGGGCCCAATCCACAACCGAGAGTTATATAGATATAACTAGCTGTGTGCATGCTTACCAAGTAAAGCTAATTCCGGGTGACGGCCAGTGGCCCACTTTGGTTTTGGTTGAACATGGGTCTCGGAATCATTGCATTCTTATGAGGTTAAACAAAGAAATTTTGAATGCAATGCGAGTTTTCTTATAAGTTTTTAAGATTACTCTTTTATGAACTAAATAACTAAAACTCTATTGTCTCATAATTTCAGCTATGTCAAGCACAACAACACAAAACACTTTCTCGATCCGGTCTGCCCTTGAGAAGGACAAACTGAACGGATCAAACTTCCTGAACTGGTCCAGGAACCTGAGACTTGTGCTCAGGCAGGAGAAGAAGGCTTATGTCCTTGAAAGAGTTCTCCCCCCTAGACCTGCGAATAATGTCGCACAAGCTGTGAAGAATGCTTGGGATACGCATTCTTCAGATGCTAATGACGTGGTTTGCCTAATGTTGGCGACAATGGCTCCCGATCTGCAGATTCAGTGGGAAGGCCTGACTTGTCCCATGGAACTGATGGCAAACCTGAAAGCGTTGTTTCAGGAGCAGGCTCGTACAGAGAGATTCCAAACTGTAAAGAATCTCTTGGACTGTAAAATGGCTAAGGATGCAGCAGTGAGTCCACATGTTCTGAAAATGATGGGTTATCTCGATCATTTGACAAGACTCGACTGTCCTATAAGCCAAGAGCTTGCTTGTGATATCGTTCTGCAGTCTCTTACTCCTGCATATGACCAGTTCGTCTTGAACTATAATATGCATGGGTTGACAAAGACTTTGCCTGAGCTACATGGTATGCTCAATACTGCGGAACCTAATCTGAAGAAGGCCAAGGACCCGTCTGTACTCATGGTGCAGAAGGGCAAGGGTTTCAAGAAATCCGCTGCAGACAAGGGAAAGGGCAAGGCTGTCCACAACGAAAAGGCCAAACCCAAGCCCGTGTCTAAAGCTGGGCCTTCTGATATCTGCCACTTTTGCAAAGAGGCAGGGCATTATCGCAGGGACTGTAAGAAATACCAGGAAAGTCTAAAGGAGAAGAAGAAGTCCTTCGCGACTACTTCTTCAGGTATTTTTGTTATTGAAGTAAATACTACTACTTCTGATAATACCACTTGGGTATTAGATACTGGATGTGGGGCTCATATTTGTACTAATGTGCAGGCGCTCAGCAACAGTAGAAGGTTGAAGCAAGGGCAAGTAGAGTTGCGGGTTGGCAATGGAGCGAAGGTTCCAGCACTGGCCGTTGGCACTTACTTGTTATCTTTACCTTCTGGATTGATTTTAGAACTTGAGAATTGTTATTTTGTACCTGCTATAAGCAGAAATATCATTTCAGTTTCATTATTGGATTTGCAAGGATTTGATTTTTCTATTAAGAATAAATTGTGTTCCTTTAATCTCAATGATATGTTCTATGGCTGTGCCCCTCTTATTAATGGGCTGTACATGCTGGATCAATCTACTCCAGTATATAACATTAATACAAAACGGTTCAAATCTAACGAAGAAAATGAAACTTTTCTCTGGCATTGTCGTTTGGGGCACATTAGTGAGAAACGCGTCAAGAGGCTCCATTCAAATGGACTCTTGGGCTCATTTGACTTTGAGTCTTGTGAGCAATGCGAATCTTGCCTAATGGGCAAAATGACACGGGCCCCTTTTAATAAACCTACAGAAAGGGCCAGTGAACTATTGGGCCTGATACATACTGACGTGTGTGGCCCAATGTCCACAAATGCTAGAGGAAACTATCAGTACTTCATTACATTCACTGATGATTTCAGTAGATATGGATATGTCTACTTGATGAAACATAAGTCGGAAACCTTTGAGAAGTTCAAAGAATTCCAGAATGAAGTACAGAACCAGCTTGGTAAAAGTATTAAGGCTCTTCGGTCGGACCGAGGAGGAGAATACTTGAGCCAGGAATTCCGTGATCATCTGAGTGAGTGTGGGATCATCTCCCAACTCACACCTCCTGGAACACCTCAGTGGAATGGTGTGTCTGAGAGAAGGAATCGGACATTGTTAGATATGGTCCGATCCATGATGAGTCACACAGATCTTCCTATATCCCTTTGGGGATATGCTTTGCTGACCGCAACGTTCACACTGAACAAAGTGCCATCAAAAGCAGTAGCAAAGACACCATATGAGTTATGGACTGGAAAAGCTCCAGCAATGTCTTTTCTCAGAATTTGGGGTTGTGAAGCCTATGTCAAAAGATTAATCTCAGACAAGCTTACACCAAAATCTGACAAATGCTACTTCATTGGTTATCCTAGGGATACCAAGGCTTATTACTTCTATCTGCGATCCGAGAACAAGATCTTTGTTGCTCGGGATTGTACTTTTCTTGAGAGGGAATTTCTCTCTAAGAAAGATAGTGGGAGTAAGGTACAACTTGATGAAATTCAAGAAGGACAGGAACCTGTTCAACCTAATGAGGGAGAACAGAAGGATGAATTACATGAAGTTGTAATAGAACCTGAACCTGAAGTACCTGAAGTTCGAAGATCCGGAAGGATCCGTCACGAACCCGATAGATATCAGGGATTCCTCGTGACTAATTGCCATGATCTTTTGATCATTGACGGTGATGAACCCTCGAACTTTGAAGAAGCCATGATAGGCCCTGACTCCTCAAAGTGGCGTGAAGCCACTGAATCCGAGATGGACTCCATGTCTGTCAACCGAGTGTTTTCACTGGTTGACTTACCCGCTGGTGCTAAAGCCATCGAGTGTAAATGGATCTTCAAGAAGAAGATTGACATGGATGGAAATGTCCAGATTTACAAGGTCAGGTTGGTGGCAAAAGGTTTCAAACAAATTCATGGTATAGACTATGATGAAACCTATTCACCAGTGGCCATGATTAAATCAATTCGGATTCTCCTAGCAACTGCCGCTTATTATGATTATGAGATTTGGCAGATGGATGTGAAAACCGCCTTCCTGAATGGAATCTTGGAGAGGATGTGTATATGACACAGCCTGACGGTTACATTGATCCTTAGAATGCTGGGAAAGTATGCAAACTTCACAAATCCATTTATGGATTGAAGCAAGCATCAAGGAGTTGGAATCTTCGTTTTGATGAAGCAATAAAGAATTTTGACTTCATCAGAAACAAGGAAGAACAATGTGTGTATAAGAAAACTAGTGGGAGCAAAGTGGCGTTTCTTATCCTATATGTCGATGACATATTGCTTCTTGGAAATGATATTCCAATGCTGAAGTCTGTTAAAGACTGGCTGGGAAGTTGTTTTTCCATGAAGGACATGGGTGAAGCCGCGTATGTTCTTGGAATCCGAATCTTTAGAGACAAATCTAAAAGGCTGATTGGACTTTGTCAAGATTCTTATATAGACAAAATCCTGCATCGATTCGGAATGAATAAATCCAAGAAGGGATTCACGCCAATGATACATGGTGCTACACTAAGCAAGACTCAGTGTCCTAAAACACCTGATGAGCTTAAGCGCATGAGTAAGATTCCTTATGCCTCGGCTATAGGATCTATCATATATGCCATGATCTGTACTCGTCCTGATGTTGCTTATGCACTAAGCATGACGAGTAGGTACCAGTCTAATCCAGGTGAGAATCACTGGATTGCCGTAAAGAATATCCTGAAGTATTTGAGGAATACTAAGGATAAGTTCTTGGTTTACGGAGGAAGTGAAGTGCTTGAAATGAGTGGATTCACGGATGCAAGTTTTCAGACAGATAAAGATGATTTCCAGTCACAGTCTGGTTACATCTTCTGTCTGAATGGCGGTGCAGTAAGTTGGAAGAGCTCCAAGCAGAGCACCGTGGCAGATTCCACAACTGAAGCTGAATACATCGCTGCTTCAGAAGCTGCGAAGGAAGGAGTTTGGATAAGGAACTTCATGATTGAACTCGGTGTATTCCCAAATGCCACTGAGCCTCTAGCACTGCATTGTGACAACAATGGTGCAATTGCTCAAGCCAAGGAACCGAGACATCATCAGAAATCCAAACATATTATGAGAAGGTATCACCGGATTCGTGATATAGTGAATAGAGGTGAAGTGATGGTCAGCAGAGTTCCCACTGATGAGAACGTGGCTGACCCGTTGACAAAGCCACTCCCGAGACCTAAGCACGAGTTGCATATTGTTGCTGTAGGAATTAGAGATATTCAAAAGTAATCTCCTTTTGAGTGGGAGTTATGAGGGCTTTATTTTAGTTATTTTGATTGGTTCATGCAAACATTTTTAAATGTTAATGAAAATTTTATTTCTGGATTATTTTTACTGTGATATAAAATAATCGTTCCAAAATGATTCATGTCATTATATATGGGCCATCGAAGTACATGAGTAGACTTGATCCTGAAACCCCATGTTTAACGAAATGACATAAATCATAGTGTCCATAGTCGAAGGTTGTTGAAATTGGAACACCAACAACCATTTGAGACTAGAGTGTGTTGAGACTTATGACCAAGTTTCGAGGGGTCATGGATGCGCGGCATCAAAGTCAACACATAGGTATATGTACGGGAGCATATGACCGGACATGGCCCGCTGATGAGAACTCTACAAGATATTAATATCTGTGTCATGAGAGGTTCTCATTTACGACTATAGAGTATAGTCCTTAGACCTGAGTTCGCATGCATGTGGCTGCACATGGATTGATGCGCTTTGATCATTGTCTAACGCTGTTTCGTAACTGGGAGCTATAAGGACCTTGGTTGGGTGTATTATAAAGTGTGTAGTTCATAGTGATGGAACAAGATGGGATTTGTCCCTGCCGTTTAACGGAGGTAATATCTCTAGGCCAATCGGAGACTTGATAGCTGGTAAGAGAGTGGCCACTCCCAAACGGACTTGCCCAAGTCGTTTGAATTGTCAGTATCAAATCTGGTCCGATGAACATGGTCTGGCTATATAAGGATGACACGCATCTTGCCTTATGCCAGATCGAGATATTGAGACAAAAGGATTAGGGAATGTAGGATTCCAGTACAAGTGGGAGATTGTTGGGAATGTCCTGAAATCTACTGTGCTATCTCTAGAAAGTATGATAAGTGTCGAGATCAGACATAAGTCATAAATACTGGGAGGTCATGATGACTTGCTAGAGCCCGCTCTTGATCTATAAGTTAAGTACTTATTACCAGTATTGTATGATCCCAAAGGGTCACACACCATAGCTAACGGGAAAGTTAAAAAGGAACTAATACAGTAAGATGCAAGACATTTACTGTATTTGTACAGAGAATTGGGCCAGACAAAAGACAGTCTTTTGTCTGATTTGGGTCTTGGGCCCAAAAGCCTAATAGGCCATTAGTTTAATTACTTGGGCCCATATAAGGGAAGAGGAGGCGCTAGTTAGACCAGTCTTCTGCGATTTTTAGGTCTGGCCGTCCTCCTCTCTCTCTGTTGTTCCAGCTTGGTCTAGCAGCCTGATCCAGTAGCTTGTAAGCGTGTGGATACCTAGGAGGAGCCGGTAATCATCAGCTCTTGCAGATCTCGATATTCCTTTGATCAATCCGCTGCAATCACAAGGTAATGATCCTGATCTGTTTATGATTCAACTGCAAATCACCTAGATCCTAGTTGATTATGTTAGGTTGTAATCTGATAATTAAACCTATGAACAAACATAATCCTACAGTACCTAGGCGATAAAAGGTAAAATTAAAATTTAGATACTACTATTATCATTTTCTGAAAAACCTATATTAAGTAAAATGTAAATGTATAGAAATCATTAAATCTTAAAATGTATAGAAATCATTTACCAATAGTAGCATTGACCCTCCAAAACCTCAACACAACGATAGTTTCATAATTTTCGGATGTATACCAGTATTCATGAAACTTCATTGCATGAGGACCCTTAGCAAGACATTTTATGTAGGTTCCACTACAATTATAAGAATACTAAATGGTTATTTTAAATACAAATTAGACAAATTATAATGGAAATGGTTGTTGGGAATCCAAGCCAATTCTACAGATTCAGAATTCTCGCGAGTTCCCGATAGCCTAGGATCTAGGGTCTAGTTAATTGAATCATGAATCTCACCTCGTGATTACCTGGAGTTTTAGGCAGCGGAAGTTTGTGGTAACACGAGATCTGCAGCGCCCCAATCGTTGCGCCTCTACTGTTCAGTCCACACGCACACAAGCTGGAATCCACCGGGATGCTAGTACCGGTGCTCGGATCTCCCTGGGACTTTAGTTTCTTGAGGTTCTGTGTTTTCTCTCTAAGAAAACACTCTCTTGTCGGCGCACAAGTCTCTTGGGTCGAAATTACATAACACCACTTATATATGTCGACTCTGTCATAAACCGAAACATCAGTTTCGGTTTCGCCACTGTGTCGACCGACACATTCACTGGTGTCGATCGACACAAGTCTTGTATCGACCGACGCACCTAATGGTGTCGATTGATACACCTCTTTGAAACTTATATTCGATGTGTATCCAATACACATCGATCAGACCATACGCCAATGATCAATCCCATATGGACTATGTCCAACTTGCTTAGGTGTGTGACCCTGTAGGTTCACACGATACCAGAAACGAGTTACAACTCATCTGTCATAAGCGGTTTCTAGCAAAACATTATGACTACCTAGTATCACATGAATTGTCCGACCTCGACAATACAACTATCATTAGAGTTAGCACAATATGATTTCAGGACATAATCCCAACAATCTCCCACTTGTACTGGAATCACCTATTCCTATAATCCCTTTGTCTCTATATCTCGATATGGCATAAGGCAAGAGACTGTGTCATCCTTATTATAGCCAACATCATGTTCATCGAACTTCTGATTCATACTGATAAAACAAACGACTGACAATCACCTCGTTTGAGCACGGCCATGCATTTTTCTCAGTATCAAATCTTCGATGGGCCCTGAGATATTTATCTCCCGTTATTACAGGAGGGACAAATCCCATCTTGTTCCATCCCTGTTCCTACACATACTTCATGATACGCACAAGCAATGCCGTTATAGCCGCCAGTTACGGAACGACGATTGACAAGGTCAACACGCACCAATTCATATGCTAGAAAGCATGATGAACTCAGGTCTAAGGACTATACTCTATAGTCGTAATGATAACCTCCCTTGACACTTATATATAACTATCCTGTGGAGTTCTCATTAAGCGGGTCATGCCCGATCATATGTTCACCAACATATATCTATGTGACTGACTGTGATAATCATATCATTGACTCCATGAAACTTAGTCCAACAGTCACCTCACATACTAGTCTGCGCGGTTGTTAGTGTCCCACTTTAACAACCTTGACTAGGGACAATCATAATTTATGTCATCTTTTACTTATAGGGTTTCATGATCAAGTCTTCAACTTGATGACCCATAAGATGACCATAAAGTACTTTGGGACCATTATTTAATCATCCAATCATTAAATAATACTAATGTCAGTCTTAACTTACACAAACACTGCCATAGCATGTCTCTGTAAAGTTTACAACATAACTAAAATAACTCCCACTAGAATCAAGATCATCTCTTCAGATATCTTATTGTAGGAATTGTTTAGTTGATCCTGATTCAATTCACAGATTCACATCAACCTAAACATACAGATCTAGGTTCTCTTGAATAGAAACATTAGATGATCTCACCTTTTACCTGTTTGTTGCAGCGGAAGAAGTAGAACAGGTCAGAGATCAGAGAGATACACCGAGGGATGAATCCTCCAAAGGTTCACACACGCACGCTCGGGAATTGGCTGCTAGACCAGACAGAGAGGAGGCGCAGAGAGAGGGGAAAGGTGGCGCAAAAGCTGAGAAGAATTAGAGAGCTAGGTCTGATTTTATTCATTAAAATCCCTCCTAGTTCTCATGGGCTTTTGGGCCCAATTCTCAGTTCTGATTAAATCCCTTGGATTTAATCAGGCCCTTTAGTCTCTTCAAGTACAGTAAATGCCTAGCACTTTTACCGTACTTCTGCTAAACCGTTCCTTCGTGATTTCCCGTTAGCTTAGGCGTGTGACCCATATGGGATCATATAACAAAGGCAATAAATCCGAGATTTATAGATCATGAGCGGACTCTAGCAAGCCATCATGACCCCCAGCATTATATGACTTATGTCTGATCATTGACATACTCTTACTTTCTAGAGACAGTACCGAGATTACTGGACACAATTCCAACAATCTCCCACTTGTACTGGAATCTCTGTATTCATAATCCTTTAGTCTCAATATCTCGATTAGTCATAAGGCAAGATTGGTGTCATCCTTATAAAGCCTAATCTTGTTCATCGGACTCTGATTTGATACTGACAATCCAAACGACTTGGGAAAGTCCGTTTGAGCATGGCCATGCATTTTCCAGTATTCAAATCTCCGATTGGCCTAGAGATATTCACTCCATATATATTGGAGGGACAAATTCCGTCTTGTTCCATCACTGTAAACTACTCATTTCATAATGTACCCAAACAAGGTCCTTATAACTATCGCAGAACGATAGCGTTAGACAATGATCAAAGTGCATCAGTCCATGTGCAGTCACATGCATGCGAACTCAGGTCTAAGGACTATACTCTATAGTCGTAGTAAGAATCTCTTATGACACAGATATAAATATCCTGAAGAGTTCTTATAAGCGGGTCTTGTCCGGTCGTATGTTCCCCAACATACACCTATGTACTGACTTTGATGCCGCGCATCTATGACACACTAAGACTTTGTCATAAGTCACGTACCAATCCAGTCTCACACGGTTGTTGGTGTTCCAATTTCAACAACCTTCGACTAGGGACAGGGTGATATAAACCATCTATCAAATATAGGGTCTTATGACCAAGCTAAATGACTTTGATGACTCAAGATCAAGTCATTTACTTCGATGACCTATAAAATGGTTCATTTCATTTTGGAACGATTATTTCATCACAGTTAAAATAATCTTGAAATAATAATTTCATTAAACATCATTATATGTTTTACAAGAACATATCAATAACTAAATAAAGCCCTTTACTAACTCCCACTGAAATTAAGACTACATCTAAATTTCACTTATCCTACAGCATCAGTCCGCGACTCGTGCTTAGGCTCAAGGAGTGGCTTCGTTAATAGATTAGCAACGTTCTCATTCGTTGAAACTTGCTGATCTACTTAACATCTCTGTCATTTATCTTACGGAATAGGTTATTCCACTAAGTGTTTGGATCTTTGATGTGCAGCTAGTCTCATCTAAGCTGGGAATCACATCAAGTTCAGTGATGAACTATTCTTTCCAAACAACCTCTTTCGCCGCTTCCCAAGCTGCGAAACATTCAGTTTAAGTCATGGAGTCAGCAACGGTGCCGTGCACCGCCAGAACAAACACAAGACATATCCGGACTGTGACCGGAAATCATCTTTGTCTGTTGGAAACTTGCCTTTCAGACTCTATCGACTTGTAGCACCTCACTTTCTTCTTTACCTAAAGAACTTATCCTTAGTATTCTTCAAATACTTTAGAATATTCTTTACGGCAATCCAGTGATTCTTTGCTGGATTTGACTGGTCTTTACTTGTTTTGCTTAACATTAAAACAATATCAAAACAAGTACGTGTCATGGCATACATGATAGATCCAATTGCCGTCGCATATGAATCCTATCCATGGATTTAAGCTCAGCAGTTATCGAAGGACACTGCTTCTTGCTTAACGTATTGCCATGTGACATTGGCTTAAAAACCCTTTTTTGGAGTGCTGAAAACGTGTAGGACTTTGTCAATTTAAGAATCCTGACTTTGTCCTACCAGCTCTTCTGGATCTCTATCTTTAGATCCAGAATCCAAGACTTTCGTGGCTTTACCCATGTCAATCACTAAACCAACTCCCAAGCCAGTCCTTTACCGACTACAGCATTGGGACGTTATTTCCGAGAATCAGTATGTCATCAACATACAATATGAGAAATGCAATATCGCTCCCATTTATCTATTAGTAAACGCATAGTTCCATTTCGTTCCTGTTCAAGTCAAAACCTTGACTACTTCAACAGAACGAAGATTCCTATTCCGATATACTTGCTTCCATCCATGAATGGATCGATGAAGTCAACTTACACAAAATGTAATTTTCGGAGTCCGAGCTCACTTTCACTTCTTTGAACTTCGCAGATTCGTCGCTTTCTATGATCATCAGATCATGCGAACTTTCAATGATCATCAGGTTCAACTAATGACGAGAAATCACTCTCGTATTAGTGACTGATTCTTTCATATCTGCGAACTTCAGGCTCTACAGGTGTAGATTCTATAGAAATCTGTAAATCCATTCGTTGCTCTCCCTTTATAGGTTAAGCAGCCTCCTGTATTTCTCGAATTTCTTCGAGTTGTACTTTTACTCCCACTGTTCTTCTTGGAAAGTTAATTTCCTTCTTAGAAAACAGAATGGTCGTAAAAGTACCGAGCCTTGGTTTCCCTGAGAAAACTTCGAGTTATACTTTTACTCCCACTGTTCTTCTTGGAAAATAACTTCCCTTCTTAGAAAACAGATTGGACGTAAAAGTAACAAGCCTTAGTTTCTCTAGGACAACCAGCGAAGTAGCACAACTACAAATACTCAGTAAAGACAAATTTGGATCGATTCCAATCCACATTAACGTGGTGTCTTTCAACTGATATTTGTGGAACTATTTCAGCGTAAACTTAGATATTTTAGAGCGTTATTCTTAAATAATATCATGGAAGATTCGTGTGACTCATCTTTAATCATTTCTAATAAGATCTGATTCTTTCTCACAGAAACACCTTCAGGTTTTCAGGAGAAATGAGCTGTGAAACGATTTCACACTCATTAAGATGATCACACAATCAATGACTTAAGTATTCTTACTCGTGATCTAATCCAGAGTCTTAATACTTCTGTCATTCAGATTCTATAC
This sequence comes from Orychophragmus violaceus, assembly GCA_030180135.1. NCBI lineage: Eukaryota > Viridiplantae > Streptophyta > Magnoliopsida > Brassicales > Brassicaceae > Orychophragmus > Orychophragmus violaceus. Next base: position 65,397,033 of record CM058231.1, read on the forward strand.
TTCATTCTGGAACTCTTTCGACCTTGTCAAAAAATTCCGACTTGTGTCTCATCAAATGAACACAGTTATACTCACTGAAGTAATCAGTAGAGACAATGAAGTACATGAAATTTTCTCTGGCATTACTGCTCATTGGACCACATACATGAGTATGTTCAATGTCCAATAAGCCTTTGGGCCTTTCTCTAGCTCGGCTAAGATGGGCCCTTTACTTTTGGTCCAGTAAGCAGAATTCAAGTCTCATAAGATATCCATTCAAATGAGCCCAAAAGTCCATAACTATGGGGTTTCTGAATCCGACTTACTCTATTTGACCAAAACATTTATGCCAAGAAAAATCAGGTTTAATTCATCAGATTTAAACCAATTCGGTATTTATGTTACATTTAGGCACTCTTTGGTTTAAGATATAAAACCCATTCCTTGAATAGGGTGCTACAATTAACATTTCATTAAGATCAAAAGAACAAAACTTGTCTTTATCAAAATGAAAACATTCAAATTCTTTACAAGAAAATGAAAAACAACTCTGCTGAAAGCAGGTACATTGTAGCAATTACTTAATACAAAACCAAGCCTCAAAGGGATCTATAAGTGAAAACCCTACGACTGAGGCAGCATCCCAAGCTCCTTCCAGACATGTAGTTTCACTTGCCCTTCCTTCAAAGTTCTACTGTTGCCCAGGCTCTGCATATTCTAACAAATATCAGTGCCACAACTAGTATCCAATACCTATAGGGTAGAACTTTGAAGTAATAACATGAATACCTGAGGAAGTAGTCTCATACATCAACTTCAACTCCTCATCATCTTCCATGAATTTCATGCAATTTCTCTTCCAATGCCCTGTCTCGTTACAGTAGCAGCACTTACCAACGTAAGAGGTATCTGACTTGGGCTCAGAAGACATACGCTTGTCATGATTCAAAATCTGGAAAACTTTGTCTTCACCCTTGTCAGCATTAGGTTTAGCAAACCTACCCTTCTCTCTCATGAGATTATTCAGGGCACTCTTCACGTTTGGCTCAACTGTCTTGAGCATATCATGCAGTTCAGTCAGCGTCTTCGTTAAGCCTTTCTTGATATAGTTTCTTCTGAACTTATCATAGCTTGACGGCAGTGACTGCAGAATGATCTCAGTTGCCAACTCTTGGCTAACTGGACAATCCAGTTTCCTCAGGTTATCAATGTAACCCATCATTTTACTGACATGAGGACTCACTGGATTATCATTTGGTAGCTTGCAGCTAGTGAGAGACTTAACCAACCGGTACCTCTCCACTCTTATCTGCTCCTGAAATTTCAATTTCAGGCTGCTGATCATCTCTATTGGCGACTCTATGTTCTCATATTGCTCCCGCAAGTCTGAGTCCATGGTAGCCAATATCAGATCACGCACATCTACCGCATCATTATAATGCTTATTCCAAGCATTATATACTGCATGGGAGGCATTGGACCCGATCCTCACGGGGAGAGCTCTCTCAAGAACATAGTTCTTTCTCTCCTGCCTGAGGACTAGCCTCAGGTTCCGCGACCAAGTCAAGAAATTTGATCCGTTCAGTTTGTCCTTCTCAAGAACAGACCGGATCGAGAAAGTGTTTTGATTGTTTGTGCTAGTCATAACTGAAATATAAGATAAAAGGATTTTAGTTATTATGTTCAAAATGACTAATCTCGTATTAAAAATTTAATATGATTAATCACGCATTATATTCAATAACATCAGTTACCCTCAATAGAATATAATGATTCCAAGATCCACATATAACTAAGGTTAAAGTGGGCCACTGGCCGTCACCCAACCTTAGCTTATATCGGTAAGCCCTATATCGGCTAATTATATCCGTGATATAACTCTTGGTTGTGAATCTGGGCCCGAGGCCCAATCCACTCTGATGTCTCAAGGCCCGGGACTCCCGATGGCCTAGTCAAGAAAACCAGACTATACAGTCATGTAATCATTAATGTCTGGGACTCCCAATGACATTTATGAATCACAAACCGTCTTACCCACGCAAAAGCAGACACCCTCACACTGTAAGGCCATGAATACAATTGAATGGGCTTCGACAGCTGACATAGCCTGGACAAGACATCCAATGCTTGATATTATTTGAGGTTCGTAGGTTTATTAAAATTTCATTCCCAAAATAGAAGATTACTATTTCGGGAAACTTTCTATTTTTGGAAACCTACTATTTTTGGAAACTTTCTAAAATTGGAAACTTTCTAAAAAACGGAAACTTTCTAACTTTAGAAATTTCTTTAAAATCCAAAACCCGCAAATCCAGAAACTTCTATTTTAAGAAACTTTCTAATTTCAAAATTTCGGAAACTTTAATTTTAAAATCGACTTTATAATTTTATAAAATAGATTTTAAATTAATCTGAAGAAAGACTCAAATAACTGGCCCAATTGTTTTAACTTCTTGGCCCGAGGCCCAAGAATTGGCCCATGTCCAAGACATGACCCAATTGTCCAATTAAATGACATAACCGGTCTGGTTCATTAAAAATGGTCTAACCAAGTTTTAATTACTACGATGACCACAATTGTCAACCGGTTATTTACTAAACCGGATTTTCTCAATTTATTTGGTCCAACCAAATCAAATTAGAAAATCCTGGTTTAGGCACTAAATCCAATAATTCTTGCGACATTGGATTTCTTATCCCGGTTTAACCAGACTTAATAAAATTATTAAAATCTGTTTATTAAACCAGAACGAATCAATTTTAATTAAAATTTTAAACCGAACCGAAGACACAATCCTTAAACGAGCCAATTAGGTCACGGCCGCAAACCTTGATCGTTCATGATCGTGGCAGCCGCAAACCTCACGGTCGGGATGAGCTTGGCTCATGGTCGGGACGGGAATGACCGAGAGTTGCCGAGACTTGGCGTGATCACATCAGCCGATCGGTCCAACTCTCTCGATCGGGTCGACGAGGCAACCGGACGCGGCGTGATCCATGCTGTCGATCACGATGATCGATCCATGCGATCAACTCGCCCGATCCCACGCCTCACGATCGTTCCTCATGATCGCTTGCTTATCCTCTCAATGCAAGCGATCGGCCATTCCACGCACACGGTCGATCGGCTGATCATGCGATCGATCCAAGATCGATCCATGCATTCAAGCCATCGGCCGATCACAAAAACATGTCATATAGCATGTTTTGCGATCTGATTAATGTGTTTAGGTTTCAAATTAAGTTTCTTAAGTGTTTTATCTTATCAGTAATTGATTCAAAACACTTCTAAACAACATTAAACAACCTAAACATGAATCTAAAACAAGAAATCCTAAGAACCAATGGCTCTGATACCACTGTAGGAATTGTTTAGTTGATCCTGATTCAATTCACAGATTCACATCAACCTAAACATACAGATCTAGGTTCTCTTGAATAGAAACATTAGATGATCTCACCTTTTACCTGTTTGTTGCAGCGGAAGAAGTAGAACAGGTCAGAGATCAGAGAGATACACCGAGGGATGAATCCTCCAAAGGTTCACACACGCACGCTCGGGAATTGGCTGCTAGACCAGACAGAGAGGAGGCGCAGAGAGAGGGGAAAGGTGGCGCAAAAGCTGAGAAGAATTAGAGAGCTAGGTCTGATTTTATTCATTAAAATCCCTCCTAGTTCTCATGGGCTTTTGGGCCCAATTCTCAGTTCTGATTAAATCCCTTGGATTTAATCAGGCCCTTTAGTCTCTTCAAGTACAGTAAATGCCTAGCACTTTTACCGTACTTCTGCTAAACCGTTCCTTCGTGATTTCCCGTTAGCTTAGGCGTGTGACCCATATGGGATCATATAACAAAGGCAATAAATCCGAGATTTATAGATCATGAGCGGACTCTAGCAAGCCATCATGACCCCCAACATTATATGACTTATGTCTGATCATTGACATACTCTTACTTTCTAGAGACAGTACCGAGATTACTGGACACAATTCCAACACTTATACCTACAGCAACAGAATAAATTCCGTGCTTAGGTTGTGGGAGAGTTTGCGGTGTTCTTCTTGAAACAATTTCAATAGAGCACACCACCATTCAGATAAAAGCACTATTCTACGGTCCACTGCTTGGAGCCTTTCCAACAGTTAGCACCGCTATTCAGACAAAGAGACATAACCAGGTGGGAACCGGGAATCGTCTTTGTCCGACTAACTACTTTCAACTGGTTCGTCACTTTATCAGTTTACCACGAACCTATCCTTGGTGTTTCTCAACACTTGGGATATTTCTGGTAACTGTTTAGTGACTATTACCGGAATATATTGGTATTATCTAGACGAGCGCAAAATATGGCATTTATGATGGATTCTATTGCAGCAGCATTAGAACTCACACTCATTAATATTAGTTCAGACAGTGTTCAGAAACACTTCTTCTTACTAATATTGTTACTAGCTCAGGTAGTGTCCAAAACACTTCTTCTTGCTCAGATTATTGCCATAAGACCTTTGGTATGAAGCCATTCTTGGAATCAAGCGTATTAGATCTGTCCAATACCTTATCAACATAAGGATTTTGACACGATCCAATTAGCTACTCTGATCCATTCCAATGGATCCTTATTCCAAGAATTCACGCGGCTACTCCTATGTCTATCGTGTAAATTTGACTTCCGACCTAAATCTTGACAAGACTTTAGCGTCGGAACGTCATTTATGAGATTCAAGTATGTTAACAACACACTGTGTGAGAATTGCCATTACGCTCCCACTAGTCTTCTTGCAAACGCATGGTTTCATCTCTTTCTGATCAAGTCAAAACTATTGACCACATTATCAGAATGTTGATTCCAACTCCAAGGTGTTTGTTTCAACCCAGAAATGGATCGGTGAAACTAACATGCATACCCAGCCTATTTTCGGAGTTGGGGCTCACCATCGCTTCTTCGAATTTCGCATGTTCGTCACTTTTCAATGATCAACAGATCACGACAATTGGTTACGAGAAATCACTCTCGAGTTAGTGACGGATCCTTTCGGATCTGCGAATTTCTGGCTCCACAGTTGCAGATCCTACAGCACTCTGTAGATCTCACCGCTGCTCTCTCTCAACAGATTGAGCAGCCTCCTGTGTTTATCGAATTTCTTCGATGTGTACTTTTACTCCCACTGTTCCTTTTGAAAGTATCACCTTTCTTAAAGACACAGTTCTGGACAGCAAAAGTACTAAGCCTTGGTTTCCTCAGGACAACCAGCGAGGTAGAGCTTATCAGATTTGGATTCAAGTTTGTTTGTTGACTACTGTCTTACGCAAACCTTGCAATCCCAATTCATCAGAAAAACAAATTTGGAAATCACCCAGTCCACATCCAATGTGGTGTTTTTCACTGATTCTGATAGAAACCTTTTAGCGTGAACATAGACATTTCAGAACGTTTTCTTAAATGGTTATGGAAGATTCATGTGATTCATCATTAATCGAATATTATCCAATAAGATCCGATTCATTCTGTTAGATGATCACCCAATTGTTGACTCTAAGTATTTTCCTCCACGATCCAATCGAGGATCTCAATACTTCTGTCAAATCGGTTCTACACTTCATCTTGGAACTCCTCAAGGGATTCCTGCTCGTGTCTCATCAAATGAACACAGCAATACTTATTGATGCCATCAATAAGGTAATGAATTACAGAAGATTTCCTCTGGCACTAATGCTCGTTTGGACCGCATACATCAGTATGTGTAAGGCCCAATAAGCTTCTGGCCCATTTCCTTTAGCTCTGCTAAAAGGGCCTTAGTCATTTTGGTCTAGTGAACAGAATTCATATCTCAAATGATTAACAATCAAATGAGTCCAAAACTATGGAACCTTTGAATTCGCTTCACTCTATGTGGTTAAACGACTATGCCAAGGAAAAGTCGAGTTCAAGTCATTAGACTTAAACCGTTTGGTATTTATGTTATATTCTAACTCTTGTTGGTTTGAGATATAAAACCCATTCCAAACGGGGTGCTACCATTAAATATTTCATTAAGATCAAAAGGACAAAACTTGTCTTTTATCAAAATGAAAAACATCCAAATTCTCAAAAGAAAATGAAAGACATTTTGCGTATAGCAAGTACATGGTGGCAATTACTTAATTTCAAAAACCAAGTAGGAAAGGCTCCTACAAGTGAAGAATCTCTACGGCTTATGTAGCAACCATTGCTTCAACCAGACACGTAGTTCCGCTTGTCATTTCTTCAACGTTCTACTATCGCTTAGGTCCTGCATATTTCAAAAATATCAGTACCATAACAAGTATCCAATACTTATGTAGAACTTGAATTAATAACACAATACCTGAAGAAGAAGTACCATACATCTTCTCCATCTCTTGTGAATCTTCCAAGAATTTAATGCAATCTTTCTTCCAATGCCCTGACCCATTACAGTAGAAGCACTTACTAACACCAGATGGGCTTGACTTGGGCTTATAAGATGACACAGGCTTATCCTGATTCCAAATCTGGATGGCCTTGCCTTCACCCTTGCCTATACAAGATTTCTCAAATCTTTTACCCCTTTTGATGTTTTTCTCTGCTGTCTTGAGCATGCCATGCAGCTCAGTCAACGTCTTCGTCAAGCCTTTCTTGATATAGTTCTTAATGAACTTATCATAGCTTGACGGCAGTGACTGCAGAATGATGTCAGTAGCCAACTCTAAGCTGACAGGACATTCCAGTCTCCCCAGGTTATCAATGTAACCCATCAGTTTAATGACATGAGGACTTACTGGAGCATCCTCTGGTAGCTTGCACCCAGTGAGAGACTTCACCATCTGGAATCTCTCAACTCGTGCCAGATCCTGAAACTTCAGTTTCAGGCTGGTGATCATCTCTATTGGCGACTCCATGTCCTCGTATTGACTTTTCAAGTCCGAGCTCATGGTAGCCAACATCAGACCACGCACATCTACCACATCAATATAATGCTTATTCCAAGTATTATATGCTGCATGTGAGCGATTGGTCCCAAGCCTTTCTGGAAGAGCCTTTTCAAGGACATAGTCCTTGCTCTCCTGCTTGAGAATGAATCTCAGATTCCGATACCAATCCAGGAAGTTGGATCCATTTAACTTGTCCTTCTCAAGGACGGATCGCAACGAGAAAGTAGTCATAGACATAAGCTGAAATCCAAGAAAACAGAGATTTAGTTATGTATATGATGAGAATTCTTATCAAAATAAGAAGACTCGCATTATATTCAAACAATGTTTCCTCTATGAATATAATGATCCAAGACCCATACATTATTAAAACCTGAGTGGACGACTCGCCATCACCCAGAGTTTAGCAATCTAGGTAAGCAAACCATTGCTAATTGTACTCAGTACAACTCTTGGTCGTAGATAAGACAATCCATGTCTCATTTACTCTGATGTCTCTGGGCCCAGAACTTCTGATAGCCCAGTCAAGTAAACCAATCTCTTCTGCCTTGCGATCATTGACAGTCGCACTGCAAGTCTATCAATGATCACCTGCCTTACTCATGTAGCAGTGGATACCAAGGACTACAAGACTATCCAACATACGAAACAAGTCTTGACAGTGACAAGATTGGGCAAGACATCAAGGTCACTTGATATTTAGTTGAGGAAACTAAACCCAAAAGTTTAGCAAATCAATCTCTTGGGTCATGTAATTGTTGATGTTAAGCACTGCAAATCCATCAACATTACTACCTGCCTTACTCACGTAATTGTGGACACCAAGCTCTTGGCCAGAACATCACACAACGAAACGAGTATTGACAGTTGACCATATTGAAGCTAATCTTCGATCAATGTTTAAGTCTAGTTTGGTTTCTGCAAATTCAAGGTTTAATAACCAGAATTTCGAATACTGTGTCGATCGACGCAGACAATGTCTGTCGATCGACACTACCAAACAAAACCGGACTTCAATAACCAGTTAATTCAATTAACCCGGTTCATCGAACCGGTCATGTCGATCGACACAACCCATGTGTGACGGTCGACATAGACCTAAACCGAAGATCGTTTTGATAACCGGTCCAATCCAATTGAACCGACTTGTCTGATCAAACTGACCTTAACCAATCAGTTTATTCTAACTGGGATAATCAGTTCAATCCAATTGAACCAATTTAACCAATTTAGACCGTTTTAATCAGTTTCAACTGATTGCGATAACCAGTCCAATTCTATTGAACCGTGTTATCCAATCAAACTGATTTAACCCACCGGTTCATGCTAATTGAGATAATCAGTTCAATCCAATTGAACCAATTCATCCAATATAAACCGATCAATTCGGACTTAACCAAGCATGATAACCGGTCCAATCTAATTGAACCGATTAACCATTCGCTCTGTCTGTGTCGACCGACACCAACCTGTGTCGATCGATACGTGGCCGAATTTGTTCTGTGTCGACCGATACACAACCTGTGTCGATCGACACAGAAGGCTTTCGGTTTTTCTTCGCGAAAAACCCTAGCCGCTGAATCTGTCGATTTCGCCACCTTGTGTCGACCGACACACCTCGTGTGTCGATCGACACAGTGCGAAAACACAGATTCGCAGATCGATCAAATCGATCTCACCTGTTCTAATTCAAACAACCTAGTTTGCGAATCTAAATCATCAAATTCGATTAACAGGTGCGATTCAATGATAAAACCCTAAGGCTCTGATACCACTGTTGGGAATCCGAGCCAATTCTACAGATTTAGAATTCTCGCGAGTTCCCGATAGCCTAGGATCTAGGGTCTAGTTAATTGAATCATGAATCTCTCCTCGTGATTACCTGGAGTTTTAGGCAGCGGAAGTTTGTGGTAACACGAGATCTGCAGCGCCCCAATCGTTGCGCCTCTACTGTTCAGTCCACACGCACACAAGCTGGAATCCGCCGGGATGCTAGTACCGGTGCTCGGATCTCCCTGGGACTTTAGTTTCTTGAGGTTCTGTGTTTTCTCTCTAAGAAAACACTCTCTTGTCGGCGCACAAGTCTCTTGGGTCGAAATTACATAACACCACTTATATATGTCGACTCTGTCATAAACCGAAACATCAGTTTCGGTTTCGCCACTGTGTCGACCGACACATTCACTGGTGTCGATCGACACAAGTCTTGTATCGACCGACGCACCTAATGGTGTCGATCGATACACCTCTTTGAAACTTATATTCGATGTGTATCCAATACACATCGATCAGACCATACGCCAATGATCAATCCCATATGGACTATGTCCAACTTGCTTAGGTGTGTGACCCTGTAGGTTCACACGATACCAGAAACGAGTTACAACTCATCTGTCATAAGCGGTTTCTAGCAAAACATTATGACTACCTTGTATCACATGAATTGTCCGATCTCGACAATACAACTATCATTAGAGTTAGCACAATATGATTTCAGGACATAATCCCAACAATGATTGAACATAAAAATTAAATTTATTAATTGATTGTTTGGATATGTCAAAATCATTAAATAGGGATATTAGTTTTTTTAGAATTAATTTTTAAATAATAAAATTGCATAATTTGTAATAAAATCACGAATATATCTCTAACATAATATTGTTTTGGTTGTAACAGAAAACATCTATGATTTTGCATTAAATATGATCATTTAATATTATTCCTTATATCAATATTCTCGGAAACTGTTATGATATCTACCATTTCGGACAAAATCTAGAATAAATATTTCTTGTTTGTAGGTTTTTGTCAAATCAATTTATGATCAAAATTGTAAAGATGACAACATTTTCTTTTAATTGCAGATTTATTACTTTCCTTCCTTATCCATCCCTTCCCAATACTGTATCTTATATTCCAAATTTGTAGAAAAGTATCATTGTTAGACGACAATGAATTTTGTTTTAATTAAATATTGATAGAAAAATATTCATTAGTGAATCCATATGATACATTCCAATTAATGATTTCAATTATCATATAAATTCTGACCAAAACAATTGAATTATAACTAATAAAAAGTCAAAACAAAAAGTAAACCGTCTCATTGCAATATCAAGGGGAAACTACTAATGATCTATTGAGTAAGATTTCTAAAAACCTCCCTATATACAACATTGGTAGTCTTTTTCAGCACATTCCCACCTTCATCTGTAATAAGAATCTTCAATCCAGACCTTGATTTCACTCTAGACAAAGCAACATATAACTGACCATGTGAAAACACAGGTCTGGGAAGATACAAACCGACATTCTCAAGTGTTTAACCTTGACTCTTATTGATGGTAATTGCAAATGCCAACGCCACAGAAAATTGTCGCCGACGCATCCTAAATGGAAACTTGGTATCTGATGGTGTCACATACATTCTGTTTAGAAGTATTTTTCGACCAATAACGGATTTATTACCAGCTAAAATCATTACTTCCAGCTGAGTAATAAGTAACCTTGTTCCATTGCAAAGACCACCATTAGGATCAATGTTACGCAAGCGCATCACTGGAGCACTAACCTTTAGCTTCAAACAATGTTTGGGTAACCCAGGCACCTTTAGGCTGTTCAAAAACTCAATAGGATAATTGGTATCATCATCTATGGCAGCGTCTGAAGGAAGAATACTGTCTGAGCTTCGATATGTTACTTCTTTGCCTATAAAAAAACAAAACATGTTAGACAATATTATAGATAAGTTAGAACAATGGGGCTAAAACATTCCAATAAGTAAGATTGTTATATACCTGACAACTTGGAGAGCATATAATCATTAATCTCATCAACATTATCGTTGGTAGGGCTGAGTATAGCTCTGTTCTTAAATACTTGATCATCTGTTGAGTTAACAAAGTCCGGACCATAAACTTCGTTAACTATTGTCTCGATTGGTTTCTCACACTCGGTTATTAACAAATCTTCAGGGATATCGATCTCAACGACACCATCATTCAGAGCATTAATATTTCCATCGCCTATATTCAGTAACCATTCTGAAAAAAATTTCAACTCTTCAGCATCTTCATCACTAATTCCACCAAGCAATCTCATGTTCTTCGTAAGTGTCAGAACTTTACATGATTCCCATAATTCAGAAGAGTTTAAAGCTGCAAAGATTGTTTCCGATCTTCCTCCCCCGGGAACTACTGGAAGAATCTGCCTAAAATCACCACCAAAAACCACAACCTTTCCTCCAAATGGCCTATCATCCTTGTCTCTAACAATATCGCGCAAACTTCGGTCCAAATTTTCCACACAATGTTTACTCATCATAGGAGCTTCATCCCAAACTAAAAGGTTGGCAACTTTCATCAATTCAGCAAGATCGGAACCTGGCTTCATATGACAACTTGTGAACTCGTCTGGATTGATCGGAATTGCAAATCTTGAATGTGTTGTTCTCCCTCCTTTCAACAACAACGCAGCAATTCCACTCGAAGCAGTATTAATCACAATAAGACCTCTGGAACGAATAGAAGCACTTAATAGACTCCACATGAATGTTTTACCCGTACCTCCAAACCCATAGAGAAAAAACATTCCTCCTTTATCATTCACAACTGCATCCAATATAGTTTCATATACTATTCTTTGCTCGTCCGTTATCATGGCAAGAAGCCTCTCTTCTTCTTTTCTTTCATCCTCACGGTTATAATTCCTTTCATCATCTATGAGCCGGTTGTCGTGGTACTCTTCATAATCTTCTGGTAGTGGCATCTCACGCCATTGTTTAAGCGATCCACCATAACTTTCCAACTTTGTTTGTATCCTTGTCAATGCTATGTTTTTCCTTTGATCATCAGTTAGAATCAAATCTGCATTATTAAAACATTATTCAAGATTTTATTATCATAGATAACAGGTACTCTATCGTATCACAAAAAATGAAATAAAAAACAATATAAACAGTGAAAACAAACAACAATAATTTAGTTGAGATTCTTATTGCATACCAGGATTCCGACGTTTTCTTCTTTCATCGATTATAATGTCTTCGGTTAAATATTCCAATGTTGAATTCCACACGACCAAAGGATGGGAAATACTATCTGTTATTAACATCTGGCCAAAATAATCCAGAAGATAATTTCCATTCGCCCATTCACTTGCTTCCTCAATTGCCAGAATAAATTCTTTATCATCATCTAGCAATCTCTGAGCATCACATGCATCTTTAAAAGTTGGGTAGACAATACCTTCAAATGTCCTTATATCCTCATAGCATTCCGGGCCTTTGACATAGTTAAGAAGTATTCTTAAATAATACAACTCACCGCAAGCTATACTCACATGAGCAATCCTTCCAATCACAGAACCAAGTTTTTCTGCCTTGGTTTTCATGACCTATCTTTAGATACCCATGTAAACTTGGTCGGGAACTGAGAATAAGTGATATCCTTTGCAAGATTAGGATATTTCCTGAATGCAATCATCCAAGCGATAAACATAGATTGAATAGCAGTCGTCGTTATAAACAGAGTCTCAATGGGTTCAAATTCATCAAAGAAGACAATCTGCTGGTTTGGAAGATGAAAACCAAGTTTCTCTACAACCACTGTACGGAAATGTGTAGGGAACGCAAAAATACGCCATGTAGCTTCAGGTGGTGAAAGATATCTATCAATCAAAGATTGTGAAAAGTGTATTAAAATATTATGGTAAATGTTATACAAAAAACAAAAGTTTTCAATCTAAAGTGTTTAATACATGTAGTTGTAGTAGTGCTCAATTTCGTCAATAACACCATCTTCGTTCTCTTTTTCAACAGTAGCAGCAACATAATCAGAACCTTTATGAATGTATTTAAACAAATACTTTATGGCTCGGGATTGGACACACCACTCCACATTAATATGTGCACGATACCGAAGCATGAGTTTCTTGTTATATGGAACAACATATCCATTGTCAAGTTGAAATTTTCCCTTCTCGACAAATCTTTTATCATCCCTTTGTCTGTAGCAAGGAAAACCATTTGTATCAATTGTCGTCCTATTTTTTACCGGCCTTGGATACTTCTTCGAACATTTTCCGTTAACCATACAAACACTACTCTTGTTTGCGTTTCCACATGGACCATGCATCATGCATTCTGACACAACGGCGTATAAGTTGGGTTGTGTAACCTTGTATGGTATTTCTGCACAAATAATCTTGTCTATGTCTTCTGTCGTTGGGAATTTATAACCTTTCTCCATAAATAGTAGAATATGCGCATGCGGCAATCCCCTTTTTTGGAACTCAATAGTGTACATTGCTATAATATAAGAACAAAAGAAAAATGTTTACAAAATTATAAAATTGGCATTCTACCAAGCATGAAGTTATACTACCAAATATCAAAAATATGTAAGGTATTATGATGAAAAGGTAAATAATGAGGTCGTTAAATACATACCTCCAACAGTCTTTCCAAAGACACCTCCTTTTTTATGGGTCAATTCCATGATCAATCTGTCAAGTTTAGCTTTAAAGATTCGACAAATCATATATGGTCTATCTTCGATGGTCAATCTAAATTCATCCATGAACCTGGTTATCTCCAGCCACTTAGGATTGCATGTAAAAGTAATGAAAAGGTCTGGAAACCCTAAGTATTTGCAGATAGCCATTGCATCCAAATAATGTTGCTGCATATACCTAAAACCACCTGTAAAACTTGATGGAATAAATATGCGTTGGCCTTATTTAAGAAGATTAACACCTCCCGCCTCAGCCATTTTCTGAACTTTCTCGTAGTTTTCTGATCGAAGCTTTTCTGGTTTTTCCAGACATAATGCAACCGGTTGGATTCAATCATCGTATATACGTCAACCAAAAACTGTTGAAACAATCTTCCACATATGTTTATTGTAGGAGCTTCGCCAACTCTTTCACAAATTCTATATGCAAAAAATTCCCGCATAGAAATTACTTTCCTCTTCCTTTCATCATCATCTGTCAAACCTATAGGAATCTGTAATCTGAAACCATCCTCTCCATATGGAAACATAATTGGATACTGGAGAGGCAAGTAGGCTGGATGAAGTTCACTAATCCTATTAAATCCCCCATCAGTTGTCTCCAATATAATGTCCCTTGTCTCCATGTTACAAACAAAATCTCCAAGAATAAGTCCAGCCACTTCATCTTTAGTTGGCAAATTGTGAGTCCTTGCATCTTTTGCTCTACTTTAAATGAATCTGATACGGAAACCGGTATCTTTGGTAACATCAAATCGATCTCTGTCTGCCCTCAATGAGGCAACATAAGGATTAACCTCATTTAACATGTTCTTCAAGATTTTGACAATTTGAATCCTCAGTTTTTTAACATCCCTTTCGTTATCTCCCCTACAAAATATACCAAAAAAATATTTTACACAATCCATACAAAATTTAGGAGTAGCATATGTAAAAAAAAAAAAAAACTCTTACATGTATGCCGCAATTCTATTAGTAAGTTCATTTAAAGTATCATACATGTATAGCTGCAAAAACTTAGGACACTCTCCAACGTTCGGGAAAAGAGCACCAATTCTATGATAATTTTGGCCATGCATCTTAAAAACATATGGTCCACGTCCATCGTTGATGGTATGATCAATCTTACCTCCAAGTGAGGTGAATGCGAACATCATATTATAAGCACAAATGAATTCCCGAAAATGTTTGGACAATTCACTACCATTCAGAAGCAATTCCAATAACGCCATTGGAGGATTCCTCAGCTTTGGTAGGACGATTTTTCCTTTCTTACAACACATTGTAAAATCCGGCTGCTTTTGTTTATATCTCTTTCCTATTCGTCCTCCATACCACATGTATGCTCCACAATATTGACACTTATATGATAGATCTCCATCATCAAAGTAACCTATTAATAATTTGTAAATAATGTTTAAAAGATGGGTGTTGTTATATGATATGTGAAAACCTAAGATATTAAAACATACCAGTCATATCATCTAAAGCATCTTGGTTATTTACATTATTTTCTATGTGATGCGATGCATCATCCATATCATCTTCAATTGAATCAACATCGCTTGCATTATCTTCATCATCAGATTCACTAACATCGGCATACCTGTTTGCGAAAGCTTAAATAGATTCTTGCCAATATAGTTATACTAATTTCATACTAATAATTTTCGCAAAAACATAGAAACTTACAATTCAATAAATAGTATAACAATGTATACCTTGATGATGGTAATTAATCTCAGTTATAGGGGGGGCATTAGACGGGGTTTCATCAACACTGACCGATGACGGAACAAATGTATTTCGGCTTTTCTCTTTTCCTTTTCTTTGAGATGAATTAGCTTACAATTCCATGCAAAATATACAGTTAGTGTAAAGCTTTAACTGTGGATGATTTTTGTAATAAAATAATATTGAGGCAAGCGAATAAAAAGTACCACGAATTTTAGCGTGATTTCTGTGAGACACGTTATCATTGGAAAAATGTGTTCTTTGAGGAAGAATATTGATAATATCACGCATCGGAGTGATAGATCCAATGCCATTCTCGCTCGGACCATTTGTGATACTCGAAGATGCACTCGAAGATTTGGCTGAGGGTCTACCTACTGTATAAATTATGAATGAATCATCGCATATTAAGGTATATTTCCGTATTTTAAATCGAACCCAAACCTTTTTGAATAGGAAGTGATATCGGTTTACTCTGCCATTTTCTCCCAGCTTGCATCAAATCGTATAAATGGTTATCATATAATGTTTACAAACAAAATTGTATAATAAAATAAACTCACATTTCTCTAATGTAGGTGACACGGAATCATTTATATGATTGGTAATATCCCGCATCGGAGTGATATCCAATCCCATTCTCGCTCGGACCATTTGTGATACATGAAGATGCACTCGAAGATTTGGCTGAGGCTCTACCTGCTGTTTAAATCAAGTATTATTATATCAATGAATTATTGCATATTAAGTTATTGTTGTATTTGTAATCGAACCCAAATCTGGGAGAAGAGTAGGTGACATCTGTTTACTCTGGCATTTTCTCCCACCTTGCATCAAATCGTATAAATGGTTATCATATAATGTTTATAAACCAAATCATATAATAAAATATATTAATGTTTCTGTAATGGATGTGACCCAGAATCAAGTATTATTATATCAATGAATCATTGCATATTAAGTTATTGTTGTATTTGTAATCGAACCCAACCTCGGAGAAGAGGAGGTGACATCTGTTTACTCTGGCATTTTCTCCCACCTTGCATCAAATCGTATAAATGGTTATCATATAATGTTGACAAACCAAATCGTATAATAAAATATACTAACGTTTCTATAATGGAGGTGACCCGAAATCATTTTCTTTATCGGATTCGGTACAACCTCTCTTCATGGTTTTTAGAGAATAACTTGAAAATCTCGAAAATAATTTAAACTTTTGAAACCCTCATATTATGACTGATATCGCACTCTTGGTGAAAAAACAAACAAAGTAGGTCTATTAGAAATTTAAAAATCAGTTCGGATTTGAGTCTACCAAATCTTTTGATTGCGCATCTAATTATAAAAAGAATATTTTGTTTCCTTAGTTAAGTAATTATATTTTCAACTTATGATTCTTGCTTTAATTATGATAGAGAGTATGAAAATATTATTTTAGTTCTTAACTAAGGAAAGTCACTTTAAAAATAAATATTGACCACATCCAAACACAATGTAGAAAAAAAATAAAAATAATGAAAAAGGTATATGAGTCGTAAGACATTGGCATACGTATAATATGTAACTTATGGTTATGTTGATGATTATTGCTATTTGTTGAGTAATAACAATATTGATGAAGAAGACAGACGAATGAATAATATTATTAAACTTAATAACCATAATAAATTTGGTATATGGATTAATTCTTCTCTAAAATTATTGTATGAAGGATTATCGACTGATTAAAAAGTAAATGATTCAATAGACCAAAGTAGATGTTTATAAACATGGTTCTAACTATCTTCTACTTCAATTTTATACAATTAAGAAGAATTAAGAAAACAAAAGTAAAGGATTAAATGGACAGATAAATAAGAAAATAATCATTTTATTATTCAAGTATGCTTTAGTAATGCAAGAATAAAAGTATACAAATGTGAAATCAAAAGAACATACAAAACAATATCTACTATAAAGGAAAAATCGCTTGAATACTTCATTGACTTCGTCCTTAATCTTCTTTCCGTATGAAATGTAACAAACACCGAATGATGAGTACTTATGTAGCAAATAAAGATTAGTGACAGAAAAAATTAGCCGATAGATTTTTATCATTTGGCTTCATATGAATCCAACCTGCAAATTAATAAACACAAAATAATAAAAAAAATGTAAATACAAATAAAATATTTACCTAATATTTGCCTTGCTATGTTACATACCTGCAAATAAAAACCTCAAAACAAAATAATAAGCATGATAATTTGAAATGATATAGTTACCTATCGCTTCGCTAGGTATGTTATATACCTACAAAATGATCAAAATCATATAATAAAATTAAGCAGCATGTTAATAGCAAGTGAGAAAGATACCTTAATGTTTGGCATTGTAGGTTTCATACCTACAAAATCAGCAAAACAACATAAACAAAATTAGAACAACAGAAATAATAAAAACAAAAGAATGGTTCGACATGTGGGTGATATGAGACTGGAATATGCTGTATTTATAGGATCATTATATTTAGGGTTGCACAAAGTTTTCGAAAGCTTCTATTAGAAGATTAGTATATTTTTTGGGATATTTTTTTACTTCAAATTTGACAATTAATGTCGACATTTATTAGTTGCTATATTTTAGTCTCGAATTTAGTTTGAATTTGAAAAGTAAGGAAATAAATTATGGAAAAAAATATAAACTGTAATCTAAAATTATGGGAAGAAGTTAAGATTACATTTCGTAAGTTTAGAAAACGACATTTAATTTTTAAAAATAGATAAATTCTCGAATTTTTGTTTTTTTAATCCAAAAATTTTCTAAACGAAATTTGATTTATTTTAATGCCAAAAAGGCTCTCGACCAATCAAAAGCTTCCATTTACGCCATGTCATCAATGACATCATCATTATGGTTGGTCAAGATTCATCCACATCATCATTGACTCATCATTTTTTTTCATCGCACTTCGCAAATAATATATAGTAGATGTTGTTGGCATTATCTTGACAATGAATATCAACCATGATAACTACCAATTGATTTTAATGTTTCTTCATTTCAGTTTAACTAAGAAATATTTGTATTAAACACAATTTAAATACGAAACCAAAATAAATTTGGCTCATTAGATCTATGATTAAATTTTCAAATCCAAATTCATATTTCAGTCTTATTCCAAATCATTTAATTAGATATATCTTCTTTTAATTACGCCATATTGTAATTTTTTATAAGAACGATGATTTATTTTTTATTCACAATTATGTAATTTTTAACAAAAAAGTAAAGTCTTATAAAACTTTTAAAAGTTGACTAGATTTTGACCCGCACTTAGAAAGTGCGGGTTTAATTTTCTTTACAAATTTTACTTTTTATTAATTTTGTTAATAGTAGTTTAGATTTTTAATTATGTAATCTAATTTTGATTATAATTGTTTAACCAGCATTATAAACAGTGAGTTAGCAATTTAGTTTTTATTTAAATGAATTATGTGTTATTTGAAGGAGATATATCGTAAGGATTAAGAGATTAAAATAACGATTTCGCATTATATGTTTTAATATGTGTTGTTTCGTAAGATCATCGTTTGGAAAAAATATTAGGTTTAATTGTTATTATATTATCTAAAATATTATTTTATAAAACACATGGTGTAGTCGTATATATAATTTGTAAATTTTATGGAACAACCCGTTAAAAACTTCATTCAAACATAAAGCATAATTTGACGCTTCAAATATTTGAATAATATAAATATGAAATTATTTTAATATTTTTATTAAGTTTAAAATATATCAACTGAAATTATTTACTATATATATATATATATATATATATCTGTGTATATATATTTTAAACTCATGCGGATTTTTTTAAGAAAATTTATTATCAAAATTGGCTAATTAATTTTTCAACCCGTTTAATTATTTAAATATTTTTCAGTTTGATGGAAAAACCTGCTAAAAAATACAATCGTAAAAACATCAATCGTAATATATATATATATATATATATATATATTTGAAACAAAATAAAAAGATATTAAAATATATTATAAATATATTTTGAATTAAATTAGAATATTAATTTTTATATATAATAGTTGATGTATAAATTATTAATTATATTTATCAATTAATTTGTTTTGATTTTAGTTAATTAGGAAAGTGGGATCCATTATATTTTGGTTGTTTGGCTACATGTTTAATAATTGTCTTGTTTGGAAACATGGATTGTAAAGATAATGTTATATTCCCTAATTACCCTTAATAAAATTTAATTAAATAATTAATATGCAATGGCATAAGTTGTAATAAACACATGAACTAAATGTTAGTTTTCTTTTGACTCTAATTTTTTAATAGTATTGATCTAACATGTTTTTTTTTCATAAAATCTATTCACCATGAACACTTTTTATGACTTATTTTTATTCTTCTTTTTCTTATTCTTCTCTTTTATTGTCATTGATACCATTGAGTGAAAAGAAATAAAATAGAAATAAAATAAAAATAAAATAAAAATAAACAGTCACTGCATCTGGAAGGAGGAACACGTGGGAGATTCCAATCTTTATCAGAAGATGAAAACAATTGCAGTAAATCTGTATATGTCGACAAAAGGAAAAAGATACTCACTCTCTCATTAATTAGTACTCCCTCCGTTTCACAAAGATGCATGTTTTAGAAAAAAAATTTGTTTCACAAAAATATATTTTTTAGCTTTTCTATGCATACTTTATTAATTAATGATGATGTTTTGAAAACTTTAAGAAGATTAATTAAATTTATTGAACTACTATTGGTTTAGAGATATTGGAAATTGTAGAGTAACAAAAATTGATGCATTTATTATTAAGTATTAATTGTTTTCTTAATATATGTGAAAAATCTAAAAATTGTATCTTTGCGAAACGGAGAGAGTAATAACATAAAACAGTGTTTTGTCTTCGGGACTTACTATGTTTTTGAAGAACACAAGCTCTTTTCTTGGGAACTTGTCGTAGCTCCAAATCTCTATGTTACTCGTGCTGTCCATTTTATTTACAGTTGTACTCAAGATTGAACTCGTAACTACTTCAAAATATTTATCAGCACACCCACATGTATTAATTAATCTGGGATTGTCATTTGGAGGAAATAGTAGTATCTAATATTTACAGCTGTAATCAAGTTTTTTTTTTAAATTTAAATAATTAATTAATTTAATCAACCGATGAAATCGGGATCGAAACAGTTACACAAACTCCGGCGACTATCCGGAAAAAATCCGGTAATCAAACAGAGAACCGATTCAAAGCTAGCGCATATAGGCTAAGAAACAAGAAGAAATCTGGCGAAAAGATGGGTAGTATACGGAGGAGCCAAAAAGCTCCCTTTTCCTTTTGGACTGAGCAATCGCTTCCACAGTGAGCCGGTGGAGATATTGTTATCCGGTTAGTCCGGCACCGGTTTCCATGTCTGCCCGCCGCGCCGCACCGAGAAGTCCTTGCTCCCAGAGATGTCTTGCGGCCACGTAAATCAACCGCCTCAAGAAGCAGCTGACCTCTTCACCTTCATCCACCGCTTCCACCTCAACCTCGCAGTCCTCGAGCACTCCCACCGCCGCGCAAAAACCGAGCCAACCTCTTCCGTTCAAGATCCGTCACCACTGACAACAGAGAACTACCTTCGGAGAACCGCCATTTCCAGCCGGATCCTTGCCGCCGCCATACCTTCTTTTGACAAAGACGCTATTCCTACCAACTGACGGAATAAAACCGCATCTCTAGATCCCGAAAGAAACCAGATCCGTGAAACTCGGAAAGCTCTCTCTGCCATCCTCCAGGGGAATCTCCCTCAGTCGAGTCACGCCACCGTTCATCGGGACCCTGGAGCTTCCACAGCGGTTTCTTCCTCGGAGTTCCCGCCTCCGCGTCTCGAAGAAATCGTGGGTGCATTCATCATCACCGTCGCCGCACTGATTCGTAGTTGAAGCTCGAAGATCCACACACTACAGAGGTTTTCCTGCCAACCGACGAGTTTGCCGGAAGCCGAAAAGCTTTGTTACACGCGAAGAAGACGAAAAAACCCTAAAAAAAAAAAAGAGAAACGCGTGTGACTCAAACGCGTACACTTTGTTTAACGACGATCTCAACTGTAATCAAGTTTCTCACTTCAATATCTCAAATATTAAATGGGAAGATCTATTAGTCAAAACATTTCTGTCTACAAAAACATGAGATATGTTACAAAGAAAATGAAAACATTTTCGTTATTAATAGGCTGTTTAGGATTCATGAAACACATTTGAAATATACGTAGGATGCTTGAATAAATGCATGATTAAGTGCCACTATTCTAACTTGTTTCCTTTGTATTAAATACTAGATTTTGACCCGCCGATCGGCGGGTATAATTTTGTTTCGATGTTTATTTATATTTTGTGTATAAATAACATATTTGTAAATGATAATATGTTTTTATAAAATATTATTAATATTAAATTTAGATGTTTGAGATATATTGAACATATATAACTTTTATATAGTTTTTTTCTTTTTGTAAATGATAATGATCTACGCTAAGGACGAACAATTATTTTTTTATAGCATGTATATTTATATTTTAAAAATAATCTATCTTATTTTTAAAACACATATTCTATTATTTTTTTGTTAAAGATTTGTGCATTTTTTATATTTATGCAGTAGTTAGTATAATATATAAAGCATATGTATAATATGGTGGTGAATATATATTACTAATCAAATATAAATAATTTGTTATGTATATTTTTATTTTATGTTTGGAATGTTTTTTTAGACTCTGCAATTTTTTTACACGTTTAATTCTTTATACACGTTTAAGACTATAAAATGATTTTGACCGGATTGTTCCATTAAATTCTTTATTAGTGAAATGATTTTTTTCGAAATTGTTTTCTTGATCTATGTTTTATTTGACTCGTGATCTCTAAAATGAAAGACATAATCTCTCACTATATTTTGACTTGTGTTCAACGCGACGTATCATTTAGATGAATTTTTAAGATCGTTTATCGACCCATGCTTTATTTGATCAGTGATCTCAAAAATGAATGACACAATCTCTCACTATATTTTGATTCGCTATCAACATGATGTATTAGTTAGAAGATTTTACTTTTTTTGTTTCGAGATCGATTTCTTGACCCGTAATTTGTTTGATGCGTGATCTCGAAAATGAATGACATAATCTCTCACTATATATTTTGACTGATACGATGTGAAAACGAAAGCATAAATTTTTGTTTGATACGATTTAAGATAATTAATTTTTGTATATTCAAGAACATGTATGTTAATTCACATGTGAATTATGGAACCATTTAAAAACCGTAGAAAAACTGTTGCTCATATACTAATTTTTAACAAATATTTTATTAAATTATATTTAATAAAAATATAATCATTTTTTGGTATTTAATAAATATTTTATTAAATTATATTTTTTATTTTTGTTTTTCTAGATTGAGATCATTTTTCGATTCTATAGTACTATTTATTTTAAATATCTATGTTTTCTGAATATAAACATCGTAGTTCATTGTAGTATTTGTAAATTTTATATTTTGTGTATTATAAAGCTTGAAATAGAACTTTAGTTTTTGTTATTAACAGCTTTTGAATATAGTAGTCACTTAAGTTCAAAAAATATAGTAGTCACTTAATTTGTATAGTAGTGTTAAGGTTATATATTTTCTAAAGTTTTTTTCTTCAATGTTATTTTATATTCTAATATATATATTTTATGAGTAGAATATAATTATTATAGAGTATTCAGTCTCAATTTGTAGTTAAAATAATTATTGTAAAATATAGATATATATATATATATATATATATATATATATATATATATATATATATATATATATATATATATATTGTAAAATATGTAAAGACTTTTACATTAATATTATTTAACAAAAGCCCAAACTAAAACTGGCCCATATTAATTAATCTACCGACAACAAAACAAAAAGTAACAATGTTGACACACAAAAAAAAATCCTGACAAATCTTCACCTGCAATAAAAAAAAGGAAGAAATTAGGGTAACTTTGTTCTCCTTTGATTTGTCGGGATTTTCCATCGACACAAAATCTCTGAACAACATGTCGATCACAAAATGCATCAAATCGAGCAGTTTCCTCTGTCAGTTCACATGATATTTGAGTAGTGGCTTCACACAGGTGGTGCTCTCTATCGGATCTCGATCTTCGTTCTCATTCAGGTATCAATTTTACCATTTCTAGATCCTTCTTCCTTATATTTATTGTCCCACGAAAAACGATCGTTTATAGTTATTGACACTCATTCTCATCTCTGTCTTGCAGTCTACAGCTTTCGATTTAATTTTCCGCTATGTAAGCTTAGATCCTTGAACTCGATCCGTTCGTTTGTTTTCATTTACCAATCTCCACATCACCTTGAGTTTATGGATCTCATGTAGGTCTCTAGTATATAATTTTCAGATTGTGCTCAAAATTGTGTAGTGACCGGTCGACGATCAATCTAGATTTAGATTTACCAATTTTCTTCTCTTCCATATGTTGAGATTAGCTTGTTGATTGAGATGTCGCCTTATATATTATCGACTCTATCCATTTTTTCTGGCTTATGGTTTTTGCATCATATGACCAGAGTTTCATCTTGTAAGAATGGCTTTATGTCAAAGTGACAATTGCATCATTTTTTTCCAAGTCTCAATCGAAAAGATATTCTTGTATTCTTGATATGGATGGGGATGATGTGATGTTTTTCTTTGGCTTTTGATTATTTTTCAGGGCAGATGATGAAGTTGTTTATCCAAAGAAGTACCTCGAATATCAAATATAGATACAAATTTATGTCCAAAGGATTAGCATGGTCAAGAAAGGTACATGAAGAAAAGAGACTAACTGCTCTTTAGTTTATATGTTAATTACATGACACAACCAAATCAAGTAAAGCAGGACAATCAATGCACATGTTTCGTTTCATGGGTAATTAATTTCTAAACTGCATTTTTACCTTTGGAAAGGACAAAGATATTGCCTAAAGTCTTGCTCTTAGTTGTTGCTTCTTTTTTCATCTTGGAACATATAACTGTTTGGAGAAAACTGGACCCTTTTAATTGTAATCATCAATCCATGTAATTATATGATCAATGGAATTTTTCTCAGGTTGCAGCTTTGATGCAGAAGCAAACCGATTTTATACCGAACTACCCAAATCTTCCTTCTTAGCTGATTTGCTTGCTCCATAGTGTTACTTTACATGTAAGCCTCTTTTGCCCCCAACTTGTGAATCAAAATCAGTGCTCTTAGTTGCTAGTGTCGACATTTTGTGGGAAAAAAACTGAGGAATACGTTTGCTAGAGAAAGATTGATATGCGATGAAAGTACATAATGATTGGCTGTAGAAATGTGTATTTATAGAGTAGAAGTAGTTTAGGGATGCTAAGATTTAGAAGATACTACAAAGATTTTCGAAAAATAAAAAGATAATAGTTGTTAGTCACGTATGGTATATGGTTGGCGTGATATTGCTAAGATTTAGGATATGGTAATATGTACATTTCGAAAGTGAGTTTTGTTAGATATGGTACTTTATTGTTTTGTGATTGTTTGGTTACGAAATATTGCTTGTTGGAACAATTAATGTATTGCATGTCTTTTTCTGTCTTGATACATCGCTAAATTTATGGAATAAAGTTATATATTTAAAGTACAAAAAATCATAGTAATATTGGATTTTAATATGGTTGGGCGTGATATTTGTTAGTTTAGGAATATGCAAAACCGGTTTTGGAAGATACTACAAAGATATTTCGAAAATAAAAGCACATTCTTGTTAGTCACGTATTGTATATGGTTGGTGTGATATCTTTAAGTTTAGGAATATGCTAAAATGCTAAAATGGAATCAGATATTTGTGAGATTTTGAGATATGATAATTTCTTGTTTTGTTATTGTTTGGTTAGATGTAAAAGCTAAACCATTTCTCAATAATTTGGTCTAGGTTGCATACAATATGGAAATCAAGGTCAGAAGACCGGTTTGTAAATGAAGGTCATGAAAGCGAGAAGATTTCTGAATTGATCTGATATAAATAAATTTATAGTGGTTTATTTTTGGCAAACCGAGAGTAATGATAGTGTAGCACGGTTAGCAAACCCTTATAATTTCGAATAAGCAACCGTGGTTTGACTTATGGTGTTGCATCCGATTTTGACGTATTTGCTGATTTTGAAAAACCGGTTTTGACTTATTTGGTGTAATATCACGGTTAATAAATCCTTATAATTTCGGGTGATGTATAAATTGCAAAGACTAAAAACACCTTAATGAAGCGTCAGATATAACAAAGGGAAGGGATGGCATTGTGTGTAAATAACTAAAAAAAATTGGGTATTTTTTGTTTTGTACTGCTGCTTTAATAGTATAGATGTATAAGCTCGAAACAATCATATGATATGGTGGAAAAAAATCATTTCGTTGATGATAATAAACATAATATTTTTAGGGAGAATTGATAAAAATGTCCCTCAAATTGGTTTTAAATAAAAGTATATTCCTGAAATTGAATCAAATGCAAAAGTTGTTTTTCGGCCTAAGTAAATTACCGCAGTGCCCTTATGACAAAAAAAAACAGAAACAGCAATTACCATTATAACCTTCGCCTGCGTCAGATTTCTATAGAAGTCTGATTAGTTAGACTCTAATAGAAGTCTAAATGACTTTATCAGACTTTTTCTATAAGTCTGATACAGAATAAATTAGTAAATTTAAATTTTAAAATTATAAAAAACTAGTATCCTGGCCCGTACGTTGTACGGACTAATGTTTATTCATTATTTATCAGGTTTTAATATACAGTGAATTATAAAATTAACAAAATAATAATAATAAGAACAAATAATAACTTTTAGGTGCCAATTTCCCCTGATGTATTTAATTTATGTATTGAGATGCAAATTTGTGTTTCTATTTGATGTATGCTCATGTTTTTATGTCATTTGGCAGAAACCGTTCACGTTAGAACCGTGAATAGACAGTGTTGTTCTGGGTTACAGACTGTTGCATTTTTATGTACTAAGATGCAAATATGTGCCTGCAAGGAACCAGCCTTTCGGTTTGTAGCTTGATGTTACTTATATATATTCAAGTTGTCAGAGTGTTGTCAAATTTTAAGGATTTGAGGCCAGAAAAAGTCAAGAGGAAGGAGTTTGTTGAACATCTTAAAGTTTGGTAATAACCTCGAATCAATTTTGTAATGTTTAGCCTATAAATAATAATTCAATATTCTATTGCATAAAACAAATTCATTTTGTGAATTAACATATCTTATGATTTTGTCAAACTAAATCCAAAGTAGCACAGCATAAAATAAAGATACTTTCACTCTTCGATATTCTACAACATCATATTTTGTTTTATGCCATGCTATTTTCCTCAGATAAAAAATGGTATCTGACGAAAGTATTGATGATGATCATTATTGATTTTTGTTGGAGAAAGAATGAGATAAACTAATCATAGCGCTTTTTTTTGTCAAACAACACATCGTCACCCTTTTTCTTTAGCTCAATCCACATATGTGTCATATTGTGTCTTTTGTTATTTATCTTCTGTCACGATAAATTTATTCAATGTGCTATATGTTCCTATTTTTTTTTTGTTTATTCTTTGGTGCATTGTATTTTATTTTTATCTATTTAAAAATTTTCATATAAAATTACATATATTATATATTTTTTCGTACATTCGTCTTGATATTCTTCTTCAATATATGTTAAAGAAATGTTGGTTTTTGTTGTGTGTTTTGTGTTTTTCAATGTTATATTTTGTTTACAGTGTTTCTATTTTTTATTATTAGACTATATTATTTATATTTTCTTTATCAATATAATATGATCATTTTATATTTTCAAAAAAAAACTATTTTCTATTTTTGTATCAATTTTGGTTTTTTCCCTTTATATAAAATTATATATTTTATTTTTTATAATTAAATTGTATTTGATATTACTTTTTAATATAGCTAAAATAAATATTGAATTTTATTTATGGAGTTGGTCTTACTTTTTTAGATTTTTTTATCTTTGAGGTAATGTTGAAAAACTCAGATGAGAAATCTTGATATTAAACTAAATATAAATGTTAATACATCTTCGTCAACCTGCATGTCTGCAACACTTTAGCATATATAAAGGATAATACATCATAATTTCTTTATCAATAAAATCCCTTTTGCACTTTATACCACATTACTGACAGCAAAAACTAACACTTAGTCGTAAGACCCCTTAAGCAACCCTTGGTACAGTTAGATAGGATATGGTCATAGTTTACCGAGTAACAGCAAATCTGGTTCTAAAGATTACTTCACGGCCAAACAAATTCACTCATGAGGACGACGGCAAATGCTTTCGAGTCCAAGTGATTCCTGTTCATATAGCCAAATGCAGCTTAGTGGATATTTCTCACAGCACCCAACATAAAAGGCCGAGACCAAGTTGTTTACCTTAGTATCGTCATCGTCGAAGCGAACAAAAAACACACAGTTACAACTCGTGTGATCATGATTCCCTCGTTTGATATTCAGAACATGAGCATCACAAAACAATACTTGATCCTCCCTATCCTGCTGATTAAATATCCCTTGTTTCTATTATTATGCTTCTTCAGCTGTAACTTGTTTGTATCATGAGTTTTAATCAATATCAATATACGTTGGGCAATGTTCCTTACATTTTACCTTTCATCCTTTTTAATTAAGCGAACAGTCATCACATCTGTACGCATTGGGCTCTATCATCTATCCCACGAGCTTTAATCAACATCATTGTGTTGGTTTTGCTTCTTCAGCCTCTCCTGAAACCAACTCTATACCTGAAAAAGCATAAAATTAAAGGGAAAAATCAACATGTTTTGTATTTGCTTCAGAAGTAAGCCTTATTTATTCTCTTCTTGAATTTCAAGAATAGCCTTTTCGAGCTGCAAACAAAACAAACTAAAATTATCCTTCTAAGAAAAATATGAATAAGAGCAAACACGTAGAAAGTTAAACACATACCTCTTCCACACATTACTTTTCCAAACCCAAGGCTTTTGTCAAGTTTTATTCGAGTTGTTTGACAGTCATCAATGCGTATATATGTGATGACTGTTCCATTTTAAGAATTCTTGAGCTTCTTGAAATGCCTTATTCAGTTGCTTGTGCTTCGAAACCCACTCCTTGTTCTCCACGAGAAGAAGTCCCATATTGTGATGGTAGCCATATAACTGCACAGGAGAACCGGTGGATTAATATTGATAAAAAAGAGGAGAGTCAAAATACCCAAAAGATGAGGCAATAGTCTGACAGAAGTCTTTGTGGAGAGACTTATTACCGAGCTTCTTAAACAGAGTCTCCATATCTACAATCTTCGGAGAAGAAGAGTAATAAGATTACTAAGATTACTACATCCCTTGAATCTGTAATCTAATAAAACAAAAAGACGAAAAATCAAACAGACTATTTTTCTGGTAACGCCGAGGCATAATCCAATTGAAGCTTTAAAAGAAGATGACAATGTGAGTTCTACAGAGATTACAAAACACAGTTCAGTCATGTAAACAGGAAAAAGAGAAAGGGATGTCATCTTTACAAAGAGAAATATGAGATTTATCAGCAACTTCAAGGATCACTGAAGATTCAGAAACTAAGAAGAAATTAAATAAGAGATCTGGGATTCCCAAATCAGACGAACCCTTTCGAAAATCAAGAGAATTATTATCTAATATCACCACAGACTCAACGATGCTGCAGAAACACCTGCTTACGGAACTGCGACTCTCCAAGGTTTTTTCCTCCGCGAAGGAGAAGTTCAGAGCCAAAGGAAGATGATGAGACTCGGATAGAAGCAGCAAGTGATCCTCTTCACACATCCAATACAAACAAACTTTACATAAAACCTGAATCGTTCGACGTAATTGCAAATTCAAACGATTATGCAATCATCAAAGTTGGATAAAAATAAATTAATTCTACGACTGACTTCAACAATTGAATCGGGTCATGTTCTAAAATTGAAGAAGAAATACCTCCAATCATCAAACCCTATTTCTCCAATTGCATCAAGACCCAATTCGAAAGAGTATTATGAAACTTATCATCTATAAAATCGAGAGAGAAAAGATCTGGGTAGTTATTTTGGGGGTGGTGAAATGAAATAAGACTCTCGGAGAGATGGTTGGTTTTTTTCCACCTTTTTAGCAATATTAACTTTAAATGTAAATTTGTTTTTTTATAAAATGCCAAAATTTGTGGGAATGACACATCAGCAAAAGCTGAGGTGTCAGATAGAGAGAGCTTCTTATTTTCTCTCTCTGACTTCTGAATTATATAATAAAGATATTTTGTCAAAAATTTATATATAAAAATTAAATATAAACAATTTAATAGTATAAAAATTAAAATTTGGTAAAATTGAGTCAAACTAAACAATATGTAAGGTAGAGTAAGTTCTAAACCTCAAAACATGCTTTGTAATGGAACATTTACATATAACTTACATATATATAACTTTAGGGTTAGAGCATCTACATCAAAGGTTTTAGGGGAGTTCTTAGCACGGGTTCTTAGGAAAAACAATTAAAAAAATATTATTTCTAAGAACTCCCCTAAGAACCGATCCTTAACTGTTCATGCTGATGTGGCAGTTTCTTATTGGTTCCTTTTTTTTTTGATTTTTGATTTTTTTTTTCATCTGTCAAAAAAAAAAAAAAAAAAAATTAAGAATCCCAAGAAGGGGTTCATGGATGTACATGGTCTTAGATTCATGGTTTACCAAATTTACATTTGAAATATTAAATTTGTATATATATGTTATAATGTGCATATATTTAGCGAATTTGATGTTTTCTAGTTGTTTGTTTAAATATTTTCACTTATAAATGATAAATCTTAGAAGTCTGAGACGTATTTAAGTTGAAAATTTAAATTTAAAAAATTATAAAAGAATAATTTGATATAAATTTTGATACATAAATTAAGCATAAGCTTTTTTATGTATATAAATTAAAATATCATAAATTTTGATCAAATTTAAGCATTGAAGATATATTTGGTTCAAAACACCATGTAGTTTGATCTATGTTTCACATATGAAGTTGAATATCATGTTTTATCTGTAGGGTTAGAGTGAGAGTTTATGAATTTTCATTCATATTGTTACATTTACATATAGTAGTTAGTTTGTGACTATTTTAAACAAGTTTGATGTTTATTATAAGTTTTCTATATAATATGATGGTATTTAAGTAGTAATTATTAGATTTAGGGTTTCTCAGACTTCTATGTATATTTGGTTCAAGTATTTAAACTTGTCATGAAGTCTTATTTTAGACTGCATATGAAGTCTGAAATTTAAATGTTTTTGAAAATTTTCACACGAAAACTTTTCAAAAAGGCGGGAAATTTCTGCCTGAAAATTTCAGAATTCCCGCTCAATTCAGGAGTTCCTTCTGAGACTGCATATGAAGTCTGATACCAGATATTTTACAATTTTTAATTATTAAAAATTTGGCTGCAAAATTTCCCTCCAATTTCTCTCCTCTTATCTAAACCTAATCTTTTACACACATATAACAGGCAGGAAAAAAAATCTTCATATTCTTCCTTCTTTTACAACCTCTCTTTCTCTCTCTTTTGTAAAACCTCTCTCAAATTTCTCATCCAAAAAGATTCTGAAGCTTATTTTCTCATATGAGTTCTTATATATGTGATTCATAGTTGATTCTCTTTGAGTTACGAAATAGGTGAGTGAATATGTTTTCAAAGGATTTTTTTACTGAACTAATTGAGACTTTTGACATAGTCTTTTGGTTATACAATTTGATTTGCTCAAACAATCTTTTATTATCCATTTCTTGGAGACTTGTTCGCTAACTAATGCAAGAGCTCTGTGTTTTTACTTTTTTCAGGTGCTTGGTTTAAGGTTGATCCAGATGACTCTCCAAAGATGCTGGAGTTGGGGCTTATTATGTGCTAATAGCTCATAAAATTTCACTGTAGGACGAGGAACACGAAGTCTGAGAGTCTAATAACAGACTACAATCGAAGTCTGAGAGTTTCTCAGACTTCCAGGTAAATCTGGTTCGAGTATTTAGACTTCCCGAAGTCTTATTTCAGACTGCGTATAAAGTCTGAAATTTAAAAGTTTTTGAAAATTTTCACACCAATTTTTTTTTAAAAGGCGGGAAATTTTCCCGCTCGATTCAGAAGTTACATCCCAGACTGCATATGAAGTCTGATACCATGCAACAACCAAACAAAAAAAACTCTCTTTTTGTGAACAAAACCCTTACATAGGTTAAATTGGTTTCTTACAAGTTTCTCTTAATTAACAGAACTTTTGATTGATAAATCTTTATGCAAACTAATACATATGTTGATTTGGTGTAGATGTTGAAGGTGCTTTATACAAATCAAGAAAACATAAGAAGATCAATCTTGAAGATAGTCTTAAAATAGTGGAGAAGAAGAGAAAGGTAATTTCCAAAGAGGTTAACCATATATCAAGGAATGCCTATGGTGGGACTGACATTGTAGACAAAACTGAGGAACATGATGTGTATGGCGATACAAGGAACACAAAGCAATCAAAATTCTAATATCAGACTACAATCGAAGTCTGAGAGTGAAAATTCAACATGAAGTCTTATATTAGACTACTTTTGAAGTCTGAAGTCTGATACTAAATTAGATGTTTTCTCATTTTTATAGATTTTTACTGGTTATTAGTCTTCTTATTGAACACATTGTATTGTATTAGATTATGATCAAATCAAAGAAATGAAGTTCTCCTTGTGTACTATGCTTGTAGAAAAATACAAAGTTATATAAATTTACTTTTGTCTACTCAAATCAACAAAGAATTTTGTTCATTGAAAGTATACAATATCAGAAAATAGGTCACCTTAACCTTGGAAGAAGCATTAGTCCTTAGATTACATACACCAACATATGACAAACTAAAATAACCTTAAGTGGTGGTGAATTGGTCGCCAGACCTCTACTGTTGTCTGATTCTTATGAGCTAAAAGTTTATAAAATTAACAAGTCCAAATGTCAAGTTCGTTCTCTCATCATCACATTAGCGATCTTATTGGAAAAATCAGCTTGTAAACGCTCTGCATGTGGTTGTGAAGCTCATCTTAATCCCAATATGCTTCTTCATTGATACTTTGATATACTTTGATATAATAATCTTGTACCATCTCAACAAGTTCTTGATGTGTTCTTGATGTGTAGAACTATCACGCAAAGTGATAAATCGCCCTCCTTTGAGCTTATCAACCACAAAATGCCAAATCTGGTCTCTCACAACCTATTCACCAAAATTAACAGGTAACTTAACCATTATTTGTATACACAAACACGTATAAACCACATTAGAGATCTTTTGGGAAAAGCCAGACTTCTTTGCGAAGTCTGATGCTATTAGCTACATTGCCAATATTATTCAAAAATTGATTTAAAAATAATTACCATATATAAGAATGTAAAACTCACGCAGAAGGAACATAGAAAACTAACACACATTTATAAAAAATAAAATCAATGAAATTAATCAAAAATACTTAATACATGCATTTTAAAAAATTTTAACATTTTAGACGTCTATAGAAAGTCTGATTGCAATAAAACCAGACTTCTATGGCAGTCTGAAAAGAAGGTATTTTTGCAATTTAAATCAAAGTGTCAGACAGTGAATGCAGTCTGAAATCCATCAGACAGCGTACGCAGTCTGCTTTGGAAATTTTTGAACTTTTTATCAGACAATTTATGAAGTCTCAGGAAAAAAAAGAAGGTAGTTTTGCAATTGAATTTGAATTGTCAGACTTCTCCAAGAAGTCTGATAATGTTCAGACTTCTCATGAAGTCTCACAAAAAGTAGATGGTAGTTTTGCAATTGATTTTGAAATGTCAGATTTCTCCAAGAAGTCTGAACATTTTCAGACTTCTTGTGCTGTCTGACAAGAATTTCAGACAGCGAGGGAAGTCTGATAAAAAACTTCGCATTTTTTGTTTTTATCCAGCGTTGACCAAAATTCGATTTTTCAGATGTCTATAGTCGTCTGGCAAAAGTTTAGAATTTCAGATGTATATAGCCGTCTGATATTTTTTTTCCTTATTTTCAGACAGATTTAGAAGTCTGGCGATTTTTTCGTTATTATGGTCAACATCTGAAAATTTGGATCAATTGCAGTTTCTACCCCCCCCCCCCCCCCATTATTTTCAGGCATCGGATTCCGTCTGAAAAAAGTCAAGAATCAGTCAATTTCTTGCCAGACTACATCAGAAGTCTGACACAAAATCAAATTTGAATCAATTGCAAAACTACCCTCTTCTTATTTAGACATCTTGGTGAAGTCTGATAATATTTTTTTCAAAGGAATTTCACAGACTTCTGTAGAGGTATGTCAATTGAAAGTTAATTGCAAAACTACCCTCTCGTTGACCATACCTTTTTATCAGACTTTATGGGAAGTCTGAAATCGTGAAACAGATCTGAAAATCGGGGGATCTTGTGAAAAATTTCATAAATATGGTTTTAAGCTCATTTTTACCATCCCCAAACACTCAAAACTTTTTGTTACACCAATAACCAACAAATCCAACCATTTTTATGCAAGAATAACCAAAATCACAAGAGATCCAATTTTTTTTTTTTAAAAAAACGTGAATTAAAGAGCTTTTTGGATGAAATTGGAGAGAAAATAGGAGAATAGAAGGTTGTGAGCTCTAATATGGAGTTTTGATGGCTCGAAATTGGCTGTGTGAGGCATTAGGAGCTCAAAATTGGTTGTTAATGGTGGTTGGATGAATTGGAGAAGATGACAGTTTCGTAATTAAGTTAGATCTAAAAAGTTTTTTTTGTCTTTTGGTAAAAATATCAGACTTCATATGAAGTCTGACAATGGCATTATCATGAATACACATGTTATTAGGGGGATATATTAGCGAATTAGAGAAAGAGAAAGGAGAGGATAGTTTCAGGGTTGATTTCAATTTCAGGGGTATTTTTGCAATCAGCCCATATTTATAAAGAATGAAACAGAAAACTTGACTTTGACCTGTTGATTTGGAAGGGAATCCAAAGAGTTGACAGTAGACAGAAGATGCCAAATATACCAAATATACGTAAACCTACGATATATACATTAACTTTTTTTTTTTAATTACTTCATTAATAATTCAAGCCCAGAAGAGCAAATGTTCCTGATACAATCTGTCGCGAATGAGAAAGAAACCAGACTTAAAACAGAGATAGCCAAGTATTGAGAACATAGATATAATTTAAGACATCGCCCTTTTTACGGGCAAGAGGCATTAGACGATACTTGATTGTTGTTTTAATGTCCAGGATTAGAGCCTCCGCCGACCGAGCAGCTGATGTGTGTAACCGCTGATTTCTCTCACGCCATATCATATAAATGGACACTTGAAAAGCTAATCTGAGAATAAGTTTCTTGTTAACATCTCTGGTGGGGTTTTTGAGCCATCGCAAGCCATTCTCAAACAAAGGAGGAGGAGAAACATGGAGCTTGGATGTGAAGAAAGACCACATTGTATAGCTGAAAGGGCAGTCAAAAAACAAGTGTTGTCTCGTGTAACGCCCCTTTCCCATTCTCCGCTGACCACCGAGCTGACCGGTCAACAATCAAACAAGAACATGACCGATCGAACCCGAGCAAGTCGAACGGGAAAAGTTCGCCACAGGACGAAGCCAAAGTTAGTTTGGTTTGAGACAAAGGCTCGCACCAATCTATCTTCGACTCCGCTATCCTCATTTCCATAGTACAAGCGGTATCACTTGCACTACTTCGATGAGTTGTGTCGGTTCGGTCTAAAACCTCATATCAGGGAAACAATTTCATTTCTGAGTAATCAACGTTGAGCACAACGTTTAATAGAATTTCACAAACAATCGTCAAGTCAAATAAACAAGGAATCAAACACACGAAAAATCAATAATGCCGAACCGAGAAAAACACCCCAAAAATCCCGAATCAAATCCCGCCACAAGCCACCCCAAAACTACACCGAGGCCCTCCCGCGTCTGTCGCTACTAAACCTGAAAAACATAAAAGAGTCTAATGAGCGATCTAAAATCACCCAGTGAATTGGCTCCCCACTAACGGCTTCTAATCTATCTAAAGTTTACAAATTCCTGCCCCAAACCCAAAATAACAATCATCAGGAATAAATGGTCGATCACGCAATACCATGTCGTGATAAACCTAAACACACACAATCAATGCCAAAGATAAAGAGGATTAAGGGAAATCGAAGGCACTGCGGCACATGTCCTCGATTGGACTCGATCTATCTATCGCGCAACGAAAGAAAGAACAAACAACACTGGGTCCTACGAACTCGGTAACTTCCACGGGTTTACATCGTCACCTATATGGTAACTAACCCACGACTCATAAACGTGTACACAAGGTCCCACGAATAGGACACCGTTCTCCGTCCATCGATACGCGGTGACTCGGACTACCCCTAGATAGCCAGAGTTTCCATGTGATTCGGCCCTAGGACATGACCCCGTATTCTCCGAATCACACACCTACCGGCGTCACCCGATAGGTTAACACCATAACCAGAATCACCGTGATCCGGTTAGGTAAAACCCGAGGATCCAATCGGGTCGGAAGTACCGGAACGTAATCAAAATCTAGGCTTGTGGAATCTAATGCGCCCTAGAGTCCTAGTCCAGAAATATAAACTGTTGGAATTGTGTCCAGTAATCTCGGTACTGTCTCTAGAAAGTAAGAGTATGTCAATGATCAGACATAAGTCATATAATACTGGGGGTCATGATGGCTTGCTAGAGTCCGCTCATGATCTATAAGTCTTGGACTTATTGCCTCTATTATATGATCCCATATGGGTCACACGCCTAAGCTAACAGGAAAATGTGTAGGAAAGGCTTAGCAGAAGTACGGTAAAAGTGCCAGGCATTTACTGTAATTAGAGAGAATAAAAGGTTTTAGCCACTGTGTGTCGATCGATACACATGATGTGTCGATCGACACAGTGCGCGAATGGCCAAATGGCCCAAGAGGAACCGGACGAGTTTTATAAATAAAACTCGAGTCTGTTTTCTTCTTTAACCCTAGCCGCGCCTCTCTCTTTCTCTCTGCGCCTCCTCTCCCTTGGTCTAGCAGCCGTTTTCTGTGATCGCGTGTGTGAGCCTTTGGAGGATTCATCTCTCGGTGTTTCTCTGATCTCTGACCTGTTCTATCTCCTTCCGCTGCAATTAACAGGTAAAAGGTGAGATCTAATCATTGTTTCTAATCAAGAGAACCTAGATCCGAATGTTTAGGTTGATATGAATCTAAGAATTGAATCAGGATCAACTAAACAATCCTTCAGTGGTATCAGAGCCATTGGTTCTGGTTTTTCTTGTTTAGATTCAAGTTTAGGATTGTTTTCTTGTTTAAGAAGTGTTTTGAATCAACTACTGATAAGAGAAATCACTTAAGCAACAAGGAATTGAAACGTAAACACATCTGAAATCGCAAAAACCAAACTATATTGATTTGGAATGCGATTTTTCAAAAGTGAGAATCGGCTGTGATCGCATGGATCGATCGATACGATCGCATGGATCGGTCGACACAATCCGAGAATATCTCGGCCAAACCTGATAACCGTCCGTGCATGCGTGAGAGCATCGATCGATACAGGATCGATGCACGATCGATGCAGGATTGATGCTTAGAGCATCGACCGATGCGGTTGATGGATCGATCGATGCGGTTGGTTCATCGACCGATATGGTTGGTTTAAGGCTCGGTTTAATGATTTTATTAAAATTATAAACGTCACGGTTTAATAAACAGATTTAATAATTTTATTAAGTCTGGTTAAACCGGGATAAGAAATCCAAAGTCGAAAAATTGGATTTTGTGCCTAAACCAGGATTTTCTAATTTGATTTGGTTGGACCAAATAAATTGAGAAAATCCGGTTTAGTAAATAACCGGTTGACAATTGTGGTCATCGTAGTAATTAAAATTTGGTTAGACCAATTTTAATGAACCAGACCGGTTATGTCATTTAATTGGACAATTGGGTCATGTTTTAGACATGGACCAATTCTTGGGCCTCGGGCCAAGAAGTTAAAACAATTGGGCCAATTATTTGAGTCTTTCTTCAGATTAATTTAAAATTTATTTTATAAAATTATAAAGTCGATTTTAAATTAAAGTTTCCGAAATTTTGAAATTAGAAAGTTTCTTAAATTAGAAGTTTCTGGATTTGCGGGTTTTGGATTTTAAAGAAATTTCTAAAGTTAGAAAGTTTCCGTTTTTAGAAAGTTTCCAATTTTAGAAAGTTTCCAAAAATAGTAGGTTTCCAAAAATGGAAAGTTTCCCGAAATAGTAATCTTCTATTTTGGGAATGAATTTTTTTAAATAAACCTACGAACCTCAAATAATATCAAGCGTTGGATGTCTTGTCCATTCTATGTCAGCTGTCGAAGCCCATTCAATTGTATTCATGGCCTTACAGTGTGAGGGTGTCTGCTTTTGCGTGGATAAGACGGTTTGTGATTCATAAATGTCATTGGGAGTCCCAGACATTAATGATTACATGACTGTATAGTCTGGTTTTCTTGACTGGGCCATCGGGAGTCCCGGGCCTTGAGACATCAGAGTGAATTGGGCCTCGGGCCCAGATTCACAACCAAGAGTTATATCACGGATATAATTAGCCGATATAGGGCTTACCGATATAAGCTAAGGTTGGGTGATGGCCAGTGGCCCACTTTGATCTTAGTTATATGTGGATCTTGGAATCATTATATTCTATTGAGGGTAACTTATGTTATTGAATATAATGCGTGATTAATCATATTAAATATAATATGAGATTAATCATATTGAACATAATAACTAATAACCTTTTTATCTTATATATTTCAGCTATGACTACTACAAGCACACAAAACACATTCTCAATCCGGTCTGTTCTCGAGAAGGAGAAGCTGACTGGAACGAACTTCCTGACGTGGTCAAGGAACTTGAGGCTGGTCCTCAAGCAGGAGAAGAAGGATTATGTCCTTCGTGATCCTCTCCCCGAGAGGCCTGCTAACAATGCCGCCAGGACTCTGCATAATGCTTGGGAAAAGCATTCGTCAGATGAAAATGATGTGTATTGCCTTATGTTGGCGACAATGACTGGTGAGCTGCAAATGCAGTTCGAGAGTGTGTTGTCACCAATTGAGATAATGGCAAGCCTGAAATCGCTTTTTCAGGAGCAGGCTAGGACTGAGAGGTTTCAAACAGTTAAGAACCTCTTGGACTGCAAGTTGGCTGCGAATGCGGCAGTGAGTCCTCATGTCTTGAAGATGATGGGTTATCTCGATCATCTTCAGAAACTCGACTGCCCAATCAGCCAGGAACTTGCCTGCGACATCATTCTGCAGTCATTACCTGCAAGCTATGATCAGTTCATTCTGAACTTTAACATGCATGGCTTGAGTAAGACATTGCCTGAGCTTCACGGAATGCTCAAGACTGCAGAGCCCAACTTGAGGAAAACCGCCAAGGACCCCAATGTGCTTATGGTGCAAAAGGGCAAGGGGTTTAAGAAATCCTCTGCTAAGGATAAGGGAAAGGCCAAGGCTGTCCAAGTCGCGGAAAAGGACACGCCAAAGCCCAAGCCCAAGTCCATGGCTGGGCCAACTGACATATGCAGGTTCTGTAAAGAACCAGGGCATTGGAGGAGAGAATGTAAGAAATTCCAAGAAGGTCTAAAGGAATTGAAGAAGAAGACTCTCGAGACTTCTTCGACAGGTATTTTTGTTATAGAAGTTAATACAACTACTTCTGATAATACCTCATGGGTTATGGATACTGGTTGTGGGGCTCATATTTGTACTAATATGCAGGCACTCAGCAACAGTAGAAGGCTGAAGCAAGGACAAGTGGAGCTACGAGTTGGGAATGGAGCGAAAGTTCCAGCACTAGCTGTAGGCACATACTTGTTGTCTTTACCTTCGGGATTGATTTTAGAACTCAATAATTGTTATTTTGTACCTGCTATAAGCAGAAATATTATTTCAATTTCTTTGTTGGATTTGGAAGGTTATGATTTTTCAGTTAAGAATAAATTATGTTCCTTCAATCGCAACAATTTGTTCTATGGTTCTGCCCCTCTTATGAATGGGCTTTACATACTCGATCAATCCGCGCCAATTTATAACATTAATACCAAACGGTTCAAACCTAATGAGGAGAACCGAACGTTTCTATGGCATTGTCGTTTAGGGCACATCAGCGAGAAACGCATCAAGAGGCTCCATTCGAATGGACTTCTTGGCTCATTTGACTTTGAGTCATGTGAGAAATGCGAATCCTGCATGATGGGCAAAATGACACGGGCCCCCTTTAATAAACCTAACGAGAGGGCCAGTGACTTATTGGGCCTGATACACACTGATGTGTGTGGCCCAATGTCCACAAATGCAAGAGGAAACTATCAGTACTTCATTACCTTTACTGATGATTTCAGTAGGTATGGATATGTTTATTTAATGAAACATAAGTCTGAATCTTTTGAGAAGTTCAGAGAATTCCAAAATGAAGTACAAAACCAACTTGGCAAAAGCATTAAGGCTCTTCGGTCCGACCGAGGAGGAGAATACTTAAGCCAAGAATTCAGTGATCATCTAAGAGAGTGTGGGATCGTGTCCCAACTCACTCCTCCCGGAACACCTCAATGGAATGGTGTGTCTGAGAGGAGAAATCGGACCTTATTGGATATGGTTCGATCTATGATGAGTCACACAGACCTTCCAATATCCCTTTGGGGATATGCTCTGCTAACAGCAGTGTTCACTCTAAATAGAGCGCCATCGAAAGCAGTAGCAAAGACACCATATGAATTATGGACTGGAGAAGCTCCAGTGCTGTCTTATCTCAGAATTTGGGGTTGTGAAGCCTATGTCAAGAGATTGATCTCAGATAAGCTTACACCAAAATCTGACAAATGCTACTTCAT
The DNA here is from genome assembly GCA_030180135.1 of Orychophragmus violaceus. Taxonomy (NCBI): domain Eukaryota; kingdom Viridiplantae; phylum Streptophyta; class Magnoliopsida; order Brassicales; family Brassicaceae; genus Orychophragmus; species Orychophragmus violaceus. The sequence goes on from CM058231.1 coordinate 65,437,246, forward strand.
TGGTTATCCACGGGAAACCAAGGCTTATTACTTCTATCTACGTTCCGAGAACAAGATCTTTGTTGCCCGGGATTGTAACTTTCTTGAGAGGGAGTTTCTCTCTAAGAAAGACAGTGGGAGTAAGGTACTGCTTGAAGAAATTCAAGATGAACAGGATACTGCTCAACCTAATGAGGAAGAGCAGCAGGAGGACCTACAAGAAATTGTAGAGCCTGAACCTGTAGTACCTGAAGTTCGAAGATCCGGGAGGATCCGTCACGAACCCGAGAGATATCAAGGATTCCTCGTGACTGACTGTCATGATCTTCTGATCATTGATGGTGATGAACCATCGAACTTCAATCAAGCCATGATGGGCCCAGATTCCTCTAAGTGGCGCAAGGCCACTGATTCCGAAATGGACTCCATGTCGGTCAACCAAGTGTTTTCGTTGGTTGACTTACCCGCTGGTGTAAAAGCCATCGAGTGCAAATGGATCTTCAAGAAGAAGATTGACGTGGATGGAAATGTCCAGATTTACAAAGCCAGGTTGGTGGCAAAAGGTTTCAGACAAGTTCACGGTGTGGATTACGATGAAACCTATTCACCAGTGGCTATGATGAAATCTATTCGGATTCTACTAGCAACTGCAGCTTTTCATGATTATGAAATTTGGCAGATGGACGTGAAAACCGCCTTCCTGAATGGTATTCTGGAAGAGGATGTGTATATGACGCAACCTGACGGTTACATAGATCCAAAGAATGCTGGGAAAGTATGCAAGCTTCATAAATCCATTTATGGATTGAAGCAAGCATCGAGGAGCTGGAATCTTCGTTTTGATGAAGCGATCAAGCAATTTGACTTCATCAGAAACGAAGAAGAACAATGCATGTATAAGAAAACTAGTGGGAACAAGATAGTATTTCTTATTCTGTATGTCGATGACATACTGCTTCTCGGAAACGACGTTCCAATGCTGAAGTCCGTAAAGGACTGGCTTGGAAGTTGTTTTTCCATGAAAGACATGGGTGAAGCCGCATACGTTCTTGGAATCAGGATCTACCGGGATAGATCTAGAAGGCTGATAGGCTTGTGTCAAGATTCATACATTGACAAAGTCCTACAAAGATTCAGCATGAAGGATTCCAAGAAGGGCTTCACGCCAATGGTACATGGCACAACGCTAAGCAAGAAGCAGAGCCCTACGACGGCTGCTGAGCTTGAGCGCATGAAGAATATTCCTTATGCATCTGCAATAGGATCTGTCATGTATGCCATGATCTGTACTCGTCCTGATGTTGCTTATGCATTGAGCATGACGAGTATATACCAGTCAAATCCAGGTGAAAACCATTGGATTGCCGTAAAGAATATCTTGAAGTATCTAAGACATACTAAGGATAAGTTCTTAGTGTACGGTGGAAGTGATGTGCTTAAAGTCAGTGGATTCACGGACGCAAGTTTCCAGACAGACCAAGATGATTTCCGGTCACAGTCCGGTTATATCTTTTGTCTGAATGGCGGTGCAATCAGTTGGAGAAGCTCCAAGCAAGACACCGTTGCAGATTCCACTACAGAAGCTGAATATATCGCCGCCTCAGAAGCTGCGAAGGAAGCTGTTTGGATACGAAAGTTCATTATTGAACTAGGTGTGATACCAGATGCGGCTGAGCCTCTGGCACTGTTTTGTGACAACAATGGTGCTATAGCTCAGGCAAAGGAACCAAGATCACACCAGAAATCCAAGCATGTTCTAAGAAGATTTCACTTGATACGTGACATCATTAATAGAAAGGAAGTCAAGATCAGCCGAGTTCAGACAGATGATAACGTCGCTGATCCGTTGACAAAGCTACTCCCAAGGCCTAAGCTCGAGTTTCTGACTGAAGCTGTAGGCATTAGAGACATTGAAATGTAATCTAAATTTTAGTGGGAGTTTGAGGGCTTTTATTTAGTTATTTGATATGTTCTTGTAAAACATTCTTATGTTTAATGAAATTATTATTTCAAGATTATTTTAACTGTGATGAAATAATCGTTCCAAAGTGATATAAACCATTTTATAGGTCATCGAAGTAAGTGACTTGATCTTGAGTCATCAAAGTCATTTAGCTTGATCATGAGACCCTATATTTGATAGATGGATTATATCATCCTGTCCCTAGTCGAAGGTTGTTGAAATTGGAACACCAACAACCGTGAGAGACTGGATTGGTATGTGACTTATGACAAAGTCTCAGTGTGTCATAGATGCGCGGCATCAAAGTCAATACATAGGTGTATGTTGGGAACATACGACCGGACAAGACCCGATTATGAGAACTCTTCAGGATATTTATATCTGTGTCATAAGAGATTCTCACTACGACTATAGAGTATAGTCCTTAGACCTGAGTTCGCATGCATGTGACTGCACATGGACTGATGCACTTTGATCATTGTCTAACGCTATCGTTCTGCGATAGTTATAAGGACCTTGTTTGGGTACATTATGAAATGAGTAGTTTACAGTGATGGAATAAGACGGAATTTGTCCCTCCAATATAAATGGAGTGAATATCTCTAGGCCAATCGGAGATTTGAATACTGGAAAATGCATGGCCATGCTCAAACGGACTGTCCCGAGTCGTTTGGATTGTCAGTATCGAATCAGAGTCCGATGAACAAGATTAGGCTTTATAAGGATGACACCAATCTTGCCTTATGACTAATCGAGATATTGAGACAAAAGGATTATGAATACAGAGATTCCAGTACAAGTGGGAGATTGTTGGAATTGTGTCCAGTAATCTCGGTACTGTCTCTAGAAAGTAAGAGTATGTCAATGATCAGACATAAGTCATATAATACTGGGGGTCATGATGGCTTGCTAGAGTCCGCTCATGATCTATAAGTCTTGGACTTATTGCCTCTATTATATGATCCCATATGGGTCACACGCCTAAGCTAACAGGAAAATGTGTAGGAAAGGCTTAGCAGAAGTACGGTAAAAGTGCCAGGCATTTACTGTACTTAGAGAGAATAAAAGGTTTTAGCCACTGTGTGTCGATCGATACACATGATGTGTCGATCGACACAGTGCGCGAATGGCCAAATGGCCCAAGAGGAACCGGACGAGTTTTATAAATAAAACTCGAGTCTGTTTTCTTCTTTAACCCTAGCCGCGCCTCTCTCTTTCTCTCTGCGCCTCCTCTCCCTTGGTCTAGCAGCCGTTTTCTGTGATCGCGTGTGTGAGCCTTTGGAGGATTCATCTCTCGGTGTTTCTCTGATCTCTGATCTCTCTGCGCCTCCTCTCCCTTGGTCTAGCAGCCGTTTTCTGTGATCGCGTGTGTGAGCCTTTGGAGGATTCATCTCTCGGTGTTTCTCTGATCTCTGACCTGTTCTATCTCCTTCCGCTGCAATTAACAGGTAAAAGGTGAGATCTAATCATTGTTTCTAATCAAGAGAACCTAGATCCGAATGTTTAGGTTGATATGAATCTAAGAATTGAATCAGGATCAAGTAAACAATCCTTCATAAACACGCAGACTCGCGGGGACTCTAGCACAGATCATACAATCAATATCAACAGTAATAAATCCCCAACCATTCCGCAAGCCTCTACACTACCAATCTCTCCGCTCAGACTAGGTAAGATACCTAGTCAGCACCACTAACTTACCCGGTCCCGTGACCGGAGTAAGTGTCCACAGCAACTGCTCGGCCCAACACCGAGCAGTCTAACAAGCCTGCACATAAAGCTCACAACAATAATATAATCACGCAAACACAATCAAACACACAATCACACAATCACAACACAAGCAGGCTTATTAGGGTTTCTAAGTCTTTTAATCCATTCTTATCCGCTACCTTTGGTTAGCGGATTGCTAACCCGTAGACGGCTTACAACTCACACCACTTTCCTTATTAAACTCATCCTAAGTACCTTTTTAATAACTCTGCGATCCGTCGGTTTAGAGTTAGTAAACTTACTAACTCCCCGACATCTCTTTATTAATTAAATAAGTTCATTACCCTTCCCCGCTATTAAACCTAAACCCCGATCCCATTACAATATTCTATATGTTTGTTTAGGTTTAACTCATATTTTAATGTCGTCTTAATTCCCGTATATAGATTCATTAATTATCGTCCTTAATACAATATATATGCATATACGATCCTATCCGAACGGTTCTATATGAATGCATCAATCAAGCGTTACCAACAACCTAGCGGCACACAATCGATTAACCTTTTAATTCTTTAAACCCTAACATGTTTATCTGATCCTAACTGGTTTATTATTAACATCCAATTATTTAATATTAACCAATCATTTTAATTATCGGGTATGCAATCCTAAAGCTACGGTTTTACGGTTCCCGGTCTATATGTACTAAAGGTCTGTGAGCCGACTCACAGTGTTATTATGACGACGACGGATGGATGGATTGACGACACCCCCCCCCCCCCCCGAGACCCAAACTAAACCCGCTGCTACTCCGAACCCTTCCCGAACCGTTGACTCTCTTTGACCCGACCTTGACCCGCATTTGATCACACCGTTGACTGAATGATTCCTCTAGTTCTCTTTCTCTCTCTTCTTTCTCTCTCCTACGGCTCTCTCTTTCCTCCGGCTCTCTCTCCTCTTCCGGCTCTCTCTCCCCTCCAGCTCTTTCTTCTCCTTCACGTTCTTCTTCTTCTCTCTCTTCTTCTTCTTCTTCTTTTTTCTTCATGCTTCTCCCTCACGCTTGTTCTCCATGTTTCTTCTTCTCCTCCCTCACGCTTCTCTTCTTCTCTCTCTCTTTCTCTCTTCTTCTTCTTCTCTCTCTCCTCTTCTTCATGCTTCTTCTCTCCTCCTCCGGCTTCTTCTTTCTTCTTCCGGCTTCTTCTTCCTCCTCCCGCTTCTCCTCCGGTCTTATTCTTCCTCCTCCTCCTTCTTCTTCTTCTTCTTTCTTCTTCTTCTTCTTCTTCTTATGCTTCTTCTTCTTCTTCTTCTTCTTCTTCTTCTTCTTCTTCTTCTTCTTCTCCTCCTTCTTCTTCTCTCCCTCACGCTTCCTCTCTTCTTCTCCTCCTTCTTCTCTTTTTCTCTCTTTCTTTGTTGTTTGTTTTTGGTGTGATGAAACATTGAGGCCCTTACCTTCCTTTTATAGTGAATGAGGTGAGGTTTGATGTGTGACACTTGTAACTCCTTCCCTTCTTTGCCCTCCACGAAGCAACACAAGATCAAGGTAAGGTGCATTGAACTTCTTCTTCTCTTCCTCATACTTCCACGTAACAACACAAGGAAGAAGGTAAGTTCATTGTTTTCTTTCCTTCCTCTCTTTTTGTGACACCTAATTGTCACATGCTCAAATGTACATTCATACTTTCTTCTCCATTGGCCACGACACCTCCTCTCTCTTGCATGAAGTGCCACGACATTATGCCAACAATAATCTATGATTCATTGTATTCATCTTATCCTTTCACATAATAAACATGTGTTTATTTATGTGCAATGTATCCTTTTTATTCTTCTATATACAGCCACGTTATGGAGAAGTTTACTTGGGCAGGAAGTCTCCTTCTCTCTCCATGCCATGACATCAAGGTGAGGTAAGGTTCATTGCATCTTCTTTTTATTACTTCTCCTCCAAGTTATCACATCTCAATGTTCATGAATCTAAAAGGATAGGTGGCGCCAGTGAGAAGAAGAAACTTGTCTCTTGGGGTTTTATTTTGACTAAAGACAATGCACCAAAATGTTTCTAAAAGCTCCTTAATCTCGAACGGCTCCGACGTACCGATGTTGCTGTTTTTGCGTTTAATATTTTAAAACTCTTTAGACGCTTCCATAAATCCCCCAAGGTTTATTTTCAGATTCTAGATGATCTTAGATGAATTTAGCAATTCATTTCACCTTAATCGGACTCCCGTATCTCCTGTAATGATTTTTACAAGTTTTATCGGTTCTATCGGTTTCCTTTTCCGCTAGTCCGTAAAACTTGTTTAATCTCCGTTTCTTCCACATCTGGTCTTCTAAATGTTCTTTATGACCAAAAAGAAGAACATATGGCCCGTCTCCACTTCTGGCTCGCATTTTGGTAAAATTACCAAAATGCCCTTCATCTTCTGAAAATTACGAAAATGCCCTCCATTGACTTTTCTGCTGCCCGTTGACTATTTCTTGGGACAGGATGTTACATTCTTCCCCACTTACAGGAATTCGGTCCTCGAACTCTTCGTTACTAAAAACTTCGAATCGGAAACTGAACCATGTAAGTCGCCACTCTGGAATTGATTCCACTGCTCTGATGCTCGAACGATGAACCAACTGAACTGTACTCCCGATATTCACTAACTTCTAAAACAAGATCTTTCACCAACTTAAATTACCGACATCTTGATCTTTCTTGACTCTCGATCACTTCTGGTTCCTCATCTCATTGCTTCGCTGACTCCAATCTTTGATTCTTGAAACCACTGATCCTGACTGAACTGCTCCACTCGAGTTTCTGATTCCATCTGCGCCAACTAATACCATCTTGAACCAACACTTCGGACTTCCCCACTTTGCTTCGACCTCCGCCAATGTCACGACACCGACTCTCCCTCCATTCTTGATACTTGTTTCATCTTTACTTCTTATCGCTCCCCATCGACATCCTGATAATATCGACGTTCCTCCTTGAACCGCCATACTCATGCACACCTTGAACTTTCTCGATCACTGAACTCCACGCTTCATGGATATCAAACCGCCTTTCCTTTGATAACCTCGAGCTGATCCAAAACTGTCACTGATGCTTCCAAATTTCTCTGCTAATTCATACCCATCTGCTTACATATGCCACTGATACCCGTACTCGCAACTGACTTGCTGCCAGTCTCGGGTCAAACTACTTCATGAGCACCGTCTTGTTTCTAGGGTTCGGGTTCGGTCTCGTGTCCTCGTCAATTCGTCCATCTCGTCCTACATCAACAATCTCAACAACACTGGAACGGTAAGATCTCTTTTAACTTAATCCCGATATCACTTTCTCATAGAAATATGGTTACTTAGTCATGTACCTTACGGTCACACATGGCTAAATAACAATATCCTATCATTCCGCTCAATCTCGAATAAGTTTTTCTAAAAACCGCTTTATCAATTCTGAGCTTACCAAAAACAATTCTAACCAAGCAAACCAAACGATTTCGCTAATAAAAAAAAATCACTTTCTAGCAACCTAGCGATTAAACGAAATGCAGAGATTTAAAATCAACAACTACCAACCTAGCGAGCAATCAAAACATCAATCAATTCAACATTCTAACATCCTAACAAGGCAATCAATCACACACAATCAATCAAGCAAATCGGAAAATACGATCGTCTCTTAGGGTCGTGGTAACCGTCTGCTCGGACCATCATTTGCTTTCACGTTATAATCATATTGCATTTATTATCCCAACTCATGCAGTAAGATCACTTCGTTACTTAAACGACAAATACCGAATACTCCACATCCACTACGTAAATAAAACATCTATTCACCACATAGAGTTTTAAATACGTAGGTCCGTCGAAGTCTACATACTCGCGGTTACCAATCCGTCCCAAACGAAACACTGCTACACACAACTGAATCGTTAGAGACGAACGCAAGCCGATATACACACATCAAAAGGGAGTTAGAGCCCTTGCTTACCTGGGCCTAATTTACTTCCTAATTTCCAACATGAGCGGTACAACTCATGTGGATCCTAACCGACAGGTGCGCCAGGAGGATGGAATGAGTGCGGTGGTGGTGGCGGAGCGACGCGGTCTCGATCATGACACAAAAAGAGCGCAACGTACAACTCGGCTGCAAATGAAACAAGGCAGGAGTTGTGCTGGTGGTGGCGACAAGTGATACTCCTGGGTAACAACAGTGGTAATGACGGAAACATCTGGTGGCGGTGGCTGCTGCCGAGTAACCCCGAACACTTGAGTCTCCGATAACTTGATCACCATGTCGTCGGCTCTGATAACTTGATCACCATGTCGTCGGGGATGAATATCGGCGATGCACGCGCTGCTGAAGGTGGTACTCCGGATGTAGCCGTATCATAAGGTGGCCCTAGAATGAATGGAGCGGTCAACTGTCTTGATACTGGTAATAACGTGCTCCGGAATAGGCTGCGAAACATAGGAATGCTCTGCAGACTGGGAGTATGGCCCTGGACTAACTGGAGTAGATTCAATTCGACTCACGGTCCTCCACGCTGATGTCGCCCATCATGTCATCGTAAACCACACACACACACCAATCCTCCTAGGATAACTCTGCTGTGTGTCTGCACCAAACGCAAAACAGTTAGTACAAATAATTTAAAAATCCTACTTTCCCATCCCATCCCCGGGTTTAACGGACGCGGCTCGGTTTCCTAATGGAGGCTTGTGTGACACTTTTAACTCGATAAAACACGGAAAACACTTAAAAATGAAATGTTTCGAAACCCATGCAGAACCATGCTCTGATACCACCTTTCTGTAACGCCCCTTTCCCATTCTCCGCTGACCACCGAGCTGACCGGTCAACAATCAAACAAGAACATGACCGATCGAACCCGAGCAAGTCGAACGGGAAAAGTTCGCCACAGGACAAAGCCAAAGTTAGTTTGGTTTGAGACAAAGGCTCGCACCAATCTATCTTCGACTCCGCTATCCTCATTTCCATAGTACAAGCGGTACCACTTGCACTACTTCGATGAGTTGTGTCGGTTCGGTCTAAAACCTCATATCAGGGAAACAATTTCATTTCTGAGTAATCAACGTTGAGCACAACGTTTAATAGAATTTCACAAACAATCGTCAAGTCAAATAAACAAGGAATCAAACACACGAAAAATCAATAATGCCGAACCGAGAAAAACACCCCAAAAATCCCGAATCAAATCCCGCCACAAGCCACCCCGAAACTACACCGAGGCCCTCCCGCGTCTGTCGCTGCTAAACCTGAAAAACACAAAAAGAGTCTAATGAGCGATCTAAAATCACCCAGTGAATCGGCTCCCCACTAACGGCTTCTAATCTATCTAAAGTTTACAAATTCCTGCCCCAAACCCAAAATAACAATCAGTAGGAATAAATGGTCGATCACGCAATACCATGTCGTGATAAACCTAAACACACACAATCAATGCCAAAGATAAAGAGGATTAAGGGAAATCGAAGGCACTGCGGCACATGTCCTCGATTGGACTCGATCTATCTATCGCGCAACGAAAGAAAGAACAAACAACACTGGGCCCTACGAACTCGGTAACTTCCACGGGTTTACATCGTCACCTATATGGTAACTAACCCACGACTCCTAAACGTGTACACAAGGTCCCACGAATAGGACACCGTCCATCGATACGCGGTGAATCAGACTACCCCTAGATAGCTAGAGTTTCCATGTGATTCGGCCCTAGGACATGACCCCGTATTCTCCGAATCACACACCTACCGGCGTCACCCGATAGGTTAACACCATAACCAGAATCACCGTGATCCGGTTAGGTAAAACCCGAGGATCCAATCGGGTCGGAAGTACCGGAACGTAATCAAAATCTAGGCTTGTGGAATCTAATGCGCCCTAGAGTCCTAGTCAAGAAATATAAACACGCAGACTCGCTGGGACTCTAGCACAGATCACACAATCAATATCAACAGTAATAAATCCCCAACCATTCCGCAAGCCTCTACACTACCAATCTCTCCGCTCAGACTAGGTAAGATACCTAGTCAGCACCACTAACTTACCCGGTCCCGTGACCGGAGTAAGTGTCCACAGCAACTGCTCGGCCCAACACCAAGCAGTCTAACAAGCCTGCACACAAAGCTCACAACAATAATATAATCACGCAAACACAATCAAACACACAATCACACAATCACACAATCACACAATCACAACACAAGCAGGCTTATTAGGGTTTCTAAGTCTTTTAATCCATTCTTATCCGCTACCTTGGGTTAGCGGATTGCTAACCCGTAGACGGCTTACAACTCACACCACTTTCCTTATTAAACTCATCCTAAGTACCTTTTTAATAACTCTGCGATCCGTCGGTTTAGAGTTAGTAAACTTACTAACTCCCCGACATCTCTTTATTAATTAAATAAGTTCATTACCCTTCCCCGCTATTAAACCTAAACCCCGATCCCGTTACAATATTCTATAAGTTTGTTTAGGTTTAACTCATATTTTAATGTCGTCTTAATTCCCGTATATATTCATTAATTATCGTCCTTAATACAATATATATGCATATACGATCCTATCCGAACGGTTCTATATGAATGCATCAATCAAGCGTTACCAACAACCTAGCGGCACACAATCGATTAACCTTTTAATTCTTTAAACCCTAACATGTTTATCTGATCCTAACTGGTTTATTATTAACATCCAATTATTTAATATTAACCAATCATTTTAATTATCGGGTATGCAATCCTAAAGCTACGGTTTTAAGGTTCCCGGTCTATATGTACTAAAGGTCTGTGAGCCGACTCACAGTGTTATTATGACGACGATAGATGGATGGACTGACGGCACCCCCCCCCCCCGAGACCCAAACTAAACCCGCTGCTACTCCGCCTCCGGTACTAGCAAAGCCAGAAGAAGGAGAAACACTTTATCTCTACATAGCAGTGTCAAGCATGGCAGTAAGCGGTGTGCTAGTAAAGGAAGATCGCAGCGAACAAAATCCAATCTTTTACATCAGCAAGACGTTGGATGGGGCAGAAACCCGATACCCAACGATTGAAAAGTAGGCCCTAGCGGTCATCACGTCGGCAAGAAAGATTAAGCCCTACTTCCAATCGCACCCGATCATCGTCCTCACCACCTTGCCCCTACGATCAATTTTACACAGCCCGACCCAATCCGGCAGAATGGCCAAATGGGCTATCGAGTTGAGTGAGTACGACATCGAATTCAAAGGACGAATCGGCGTAAAGTCCCAGGTCCTAGCAGACTTCATTGTCGAGCTTCCACCCAAGCTAACACAAGATGATCAATTGGAAGAAAGAAATTGGAGTCTCTACGTGGACGGATCGTCATCAAAGGAAAGCTCTGGATTCAGAATTCTGCTCGAATCGCCAACGGGAGAAGTACTTGAGCAATCGTCCATGCTAGGATTTCCAGCCTCTAACAACGAAGCCGAGTACGAAGCCCTGATCGCCGGATTACGATTGGCCAAAGCCATCGGCGCCAAACGCATCCAAGCTCACTGTGACTCACAATTGGTCGTAAACCAATTCAACGGCGAATACAAAGCCAAAAACGAAAGAATGGACGCTTACCTCAACATAACCAAACAGCTAACTACCGGCCTCGACTTCTTCAACTTAACAAGGATTCCGAGGAAGGAGAACACGTCGGCAGATGCCCTCGCAGCCCTAGCATCAAGCTTGGATGCACACCTGAGACGAACAATCCCGGTGGAGCTGATAGATAAGCCAAGTATAAGCCTTCCCGACGTTTGTAATGTTATCGATGGGGAAGTAAACGACGCAGACGTAGCGGCAGATCAAGCACACGACGACGTAACACAAGGAAGTTATTGGAGTTCGGAGATCAATGCCTATATATTAGATGGAGAATTACCTAAAGACAAATGGGAGGCTCGCAGACTCAGAGCAAAAGCAGCTCGATACGTTATGATGGAAGGACACCTTTTTGATACAATGCAACCAGAGCAGCATTATGATGAGTAGAAGGCAAGGAAATCAAAGAAGTGATAAAGAAAACCCACGAAGGAGCAGGAAGAAACCACGCTGGCGGACGATCGTTGGCAATAAAAATCAGAAAGCTCGGCTTTTTCTGGCCATCGATGGAGATGGATTGTGTAAGATATTCTGCGAGGTGCAAGCCATGCCAAAAAACATACCCCGGCGATACATGCGCCTACGGAGGAACTACAGAATACTACAACTCCTTACCCATTCATGCGATGGGCAATGGATATAGTTGGGCCAATGCACAAATCCAAGCAGAACGAACACATCCTAATCCTAACCGACTATTTCACCAAATGGGTAGAAGCCAAAGCTTACAAAATGGTGAAAGCTCAGGACGTTACCAGCTTCTTGTGGAAGTACATCATCTGCAGACATGGAATCCCCTACGAGATCGTCAGTGATAACGGAAAACAGTTCACGTCGATCCTACTCAGCCAATTCTGCAATAAATGGAACATCAGACTTAGCAAGTCGACGCCTTACTACCCATAAGGAAACGCCAAGCGGAGGCCACAAACAAAACTATCATCGCTGGACTCAAAAAGCGGCTCGATGAGCATAAAGGAAATTGGGCTGATGAGTTAGACGGAGTTATGTGGTCACATCGAACCACCCCACGAAGACCATCAAACCAAACCTCATTCTCCTTAGCTCACAGAGTGGAAGCTATGTCACCAGCCGAGATAAGCCTACCAACTGTTCGGCGATCCATGCTTATTCGGAACCCATAACTCAACAACGATATGCTTCTCAATAATCTTGATTCACTTGAATAGCAAAGAGACGAGGCCCTCTTAAGAATTCAGAACTACCAGCACCTCGCTGCTCGACACTATAACAAAAAAACTAAAGAGTGACACCTAAAAGAAGGAGACCTCGTCTTGCGCGAAGTCCATCAAGGAACCAAAGAAAGGAATGCCGGTAAGATCGACATACACTGGGAAAGACCCTACCAAATATCAAAGGTCGTCAAACCTGGGGTGTACGAGCTCTCCGAACTAGGCGGAAAACCCGTTAACTTCTCATGGAACTCAATGCACCTTAAGCGCTTTGTGTACTAGATTTTCCGGTCACAAAAAGAAGAGAGAAAAGGCTCATCGAGCTACAACTCATGTAAACAGAACTACGAATGGCTTGATCCCCGGTTAACGGGGTACGTAGGCAGTCCTTCCAGGATTCAGCTATACTTCTAATAAAATTACATCTTGCAAAAGATATGATCGCATCGGCGTCTCATTCAGATAAACAATTCAAATGCGCTCCACGAGTGACCTGGTGAAATAATCCACACCTTCATCACACGTGCAAAAATCACGACTCGAAGTCGGCACTGATGAAAATTTAATCCGGGATCGCCCCCGCTCGCCAAAGTTTGAGTCGAGACAAATAAGCCGACCCGACTCGCATAACCGACCTCGAACTAGGCGATATCCGCGAAACGAAGTCGGCATTTATAACCACTCGTATCGCAAAAAGGATACCGAAGCACACTTCGGTAACCCCCCTTCTTTTGCGGAAAATCAGAACTAGCTCCGAAAGTATTGTCCACAAGAAGTCTACAATTCCGTCGAGGTAGAGCCCGATCAACGATAAAAATCGAAGGAAATACTCGATCACATTGGCAAGATAGTATTACTCTACAAACGAAATCTACGAAACTCGTCAGGAACATTCCGCCAAAATACAACTATAAGAAACAAAAAGATAAAGTGTAGGAAAGTTTAGACTCTTGGTTCAATTCTCAGATTAGTTGAACCTACTAAACATGCATTAGATCTAGGTGTTCTTATTTAGAAACATATGATCTCACCTTTTACCTGTTTGTTTGCAGCGGAATTGATGAACAGGTCAGAGATCAGCAGAACCACCAAGGGATGGATCCTCCAAAGGCTCACACACGCACACCGTCAGGAACAAGGCTGCTAGACCACAAGAGAGGAGGCGCAGAGAGAGAGGAGGCTGGCGCAGGAGGCTGAGAAAAATTAGAGAACTTTTAGGTCAAGTTTTATTCATTAAAACTCCCTTTAGTTCTCATGGGCTTTTGGGCCCAATTCTCAGTTCTAATTAAATCCCATGGATTTAATCAGGCCCTTTAGTCTCTCTTAGTACAGTAAATGCCTAGCACTTTTACCGTACTTCTGCTAAGCCGTTCCTACACATTTTCCTGTTAGCTTAGGCGTGTGACCCATATGGGATCATACAATAAAGGCAATAAGTCCAAGACTTATAGATCATGAGCGGACTCTAGCAAGCCATCATGACCCCCAGCATTGTATGACTTATGTCTGATCATTGACATACTCTTACTTTCTAGAGACAGTACCGAGATTACTGGACACAATTCCAACAATCTCCCACTTGTACTGGAATCTCTGTATTCATAATCCCTTTCGTCTCAATATCTCGATTAGTCATAAGGCAAGATTAGTGTCATCCTTATAAAGCCTAATCTTGTTCATCGGACTCTGATTTGATACTGACAATCCAAACGACTCGGGACAGTCCGTTTGAGCGTGGCCACGCATTTTCCAGTATTCAAATCTCCGAATGGCCTAGAGATATTCACTCCATTTATATTGGAGGGACAAATCCCGTCTTGTTCCATCACTGTAAACTATTCATTTCATAATACACCCAAACAAGGTCCTTATAACTATCGCAGAAGGACAGCGTTAGACAATGATCAAAGCGCATTAGTTCATGTGCAGCCACATGCATGCGAACTCAGGTCTAAGGACTATACTCTATAGTCGTAGTAAGAATCTCTTATGACACAGATATAAATATCCTGAAGAGTTCTTATAATCGGGTCTTGTCCGGTCGTATGTTCCCCAACATACACCTATGTACTGACTTTGATGCCGTGCATCTATGACACACTGAGACTTTGTCATAAGTCACATACCAATCTAGTCTTACACGGTTGTTGGTGTTCCAATTTCAACAACCTTCGACTAGGGACAGGATGATATAAGCCATCTATCAAATATAGGGTCTCATGATCAAGCTAAATGACTTTGATGACTCAAGATCAAGTCACTTACTTCGATGACCTATAAAATGATTTATATCACTTTGGAACGATTATTTCATCACAGTTAAAATAATCTTGAAATAATAATTTCATTAAACATCTTAAAATGTTTTACTAGAACATATCAATAACTAAATAAAGCCCTTTACTAACTCCCACTGAAATCAAGACAGTATCTTAATTTCATTTATCCTACAGCAACAGTCCGTGACTCGTGCTTAGGCCTAAGGAGTGGCTTCGTTAATAGATTAGCAACGTTCTCATTCGTTGAAACTCGCTGATCTACTTAACATCTCTGTCATTTATTTTATGGAATAGGTTATACCTACCCACAAAGTGTTTGGAATGTCATTTATTTTATGGAATAGGTTATACCTACCCACAAAGTGTTTGGACCTCTGATGTGCAGCTAGTCTCATCTATGCTGGAATCACATCAAGTTCAGTGACGAACTCTTCTTTCCAAACAACCTCTTTCGCCGCTTCCCAAGCTGCGAAATGTTCAGCTTAAGTCATGGAGTCAGCAACAGTGCCTTGCACCGCCAGATAGACACAAGATGTAACCGGACTGTGACCGGAAATCATCTTTGTCCATTGGAAACTTGCCTTTCAGACTCTATCGACTTTGTAGCACCTCACTTTCTCCTTTACCTAAAGAATCTTTTCTTTAGCATTCCTCAAATACTTTAGAATATTCTTTACGGCAATCCAGTGATTCTTTGCTGGATTTGACTGGTCTCTACTTGTTTTGCTTAACATTAAAGCAACATCAAAACAAGTACGTGTCATGGCAGACATGATAGATCCAATTGCCGTCGCATATGAATCCTATCCATGCATTCAAGCTCAGCAGTTATCGTAGGACACTGCTTCTTGCTTAACGTATTGCCATGTGACATTGGCATAAAACCCTTCTTGGAATGCTGAAAACGTGTAGGACTTTGTCAATTTAAGAATCCTGACTTTGTCCTACCAGCTCTTCTGGATCTCTACCTTTAGATCCAGAATCCAAGACTTTCGTGGCTTTACCCATGTCAATCACAAAAACCAACTCCCAAGCCAGTCCTTTACCGACTGCAGCATTGGGACGTTTTATCCGAGAATCAGTATGTCATTTGACATACATTATGAGAAATGCAATATCGCTCCCACTAATCTATTAGTAAACGCACAGTTCCAATTCGTTCATGTTCCATCTCCGATATGTTTGCTTTCATCCATGAATGGATTAATGAAGCTAACTTACACTTAGTGTAATTTTTTGGAGTCTTGGCTCACATTCGCTTCTTTGAACTTCGCAGGTACGTCGCTTTCAATGATCATCAGATCATGCGAACTTTCAATGATCATCAGTTTCTACTAATTCGAGAATTCACTCTCGAATTAGTGACTGATTCTTTCATATCTGCGAATTTCAGGCTCCACAGGTGTAGATTCTACAGTAATCTGTAAATCCATCCGCTGCTCTCCCTTAACAGGTTAAGCAGCCTCCTGTATTTCTCGAATTTCTTCGAGTTGTACTTTTATTCCCACTGTTCTTCTTGGAAAGTAACTTCCCTTCTTAGAAAACAGAATGGTCGTAAAAGTACCGAGCCTTGGTTTCCTTAAGAAAACTTCGAGTTATGCTTTTACTCCCACTGTTCTTCTTGGAAAATAACTTCCCTTCTTAGAAAACAGATTGGACGTAAAAGTAACAAGCCTTAGTTTCTCTAGGACAACCAGCGAAATAGCACAACTACAAATACTCAGTAAAGACAAATTTGGATTGATTCCAATCCACATTAACGTGGTGTCTTTCAACTGATATTTGTGGAACTGTTTCTGCGTAAACTTAGATATTTTAGAGCGTTATTCTTAAATAATATCATGGAAGATTCGTGTGACTCATCTTTAATCATTTCTAATAAGATCTGATTCTTTCTCACAGAAACACCTTCAGGTTTTCAGGAGAAATGAGCTGTGAAACGATTTCACACTTCATTCAGATGATCACACCATTAATGACTCAAGTATTCTCACTCAGGATCTAATCCAGAGTCTTAATACTTTTGTCACTCAGATTCTATACCTCATTCCGACTTGTGTCTCATCAAATGAACACAGTCTTACTCACTGAATTAATCAGTCGAGACAATGAAGTACAAGAAAATTTTCTCTGGCATTACTGCTCATCGGACCACATACATGAGTATGTTCAATCTCCAATAAGCCTTTGGGCCTTTCTCTAGCTCGGCTAAGATGGGCCCTTTGTCTTTTGGTCTAGTAAGCAGAATTCAAGTCTCATAAGACATCGTATCAAATGAGCCCAATAGTCCATAACTATGGGATTTCTGAATCCGACTTACTCTCTGTGACCAAGACATTTATGCCAAGAAAATCAGGTTTAATTCATCAGATTTAAACCAATTTGGTATTTATGTTACATTTAGGCACTCTTTGGTTCAAGTTATAAAACCCATTCCTTGAATAGGGTGCTACAATTAATATTTCATTAAGATCAAAAGAACAAAACCTTGTCTTTTATCAAAATAAAATCATTCAAATTCTTACAAGAAAATGAAAGACTACTCTGCTTAAAGCAGGTACATTGTAGCAATTACTTAATACAAAACCAAGCCTCGAAGGCATCTACAAGTGAAAAACCCTATGACTGAGGCAGCATCCATAGCTCCTTCCAGACATGCAGTTCCACTTGCCCTTCCTTCAACGTTCTACTGTTGCTTAGGCTCTGCATATTACAACAAATATCAGTGCCACAACCAGTATCCAATACCTGCAAGGTAGAACTTGAAGTAATAACATGAATACCTGAGGAAGTAGTCTCATACATTAACTTCAACTCCTCATCGTCTTCCATGAATTTTATGCAATCTCTCTTCCAATGCCCTGTCTCTTTACAGTAGCAGCACTTACCAACGTAAGAGGTATCTGACTTGGGCTCGGAAGACACACGCTTGCCATGATTCATAATCTGGACAACTTTGTCTTCACCCTTGTCAATACTAGGTTTAATAAACCTACCCTTCACGTTTGGCTCAACCGTTTTGAGCATATCATGCAGTTCAGTCAACGTCTTCGTTAAGCCTTTCTTGATATAGTTCCTTCTGAACTTATCATAGCTTGACGGTAGTGACTGCAGAATGATCTCAGTTGCCAATTCTTGGCTAACTGGATAATCCAGTTTCCTCAGGTTATCAATATAACCTATCATTTTACTGACATGAGGACTCACGGGATTATCATTTGGTAGCTTGCAGCTAGTGAGAGATTTAACCAACTGGTATCTCTCCACTCTTATCTGCTCCTGAAATTTCAATTTCAGGCTGCTGATCATCTCTATTGGCGACTCCATGTTCTCATATTGCTCCCGCAAGTCTGAGTCCATGGTAGCCAATATCAGACCACGCACATCTACCGTATCATTATAATGCTTATTCCAAGCATTATATACTGCATGGGAGGCATTGGACCCGATCCTTACGGGGAGAGCTCTCTCAAGAACATAGTCCTTTCTCTCCTGTCTGAGGACTAGCCTCAGGTTCCGCGACCAAGTCAAGAAATTTGATCCGTTCAGCTTATCCATCTCAAGGATAGATCGGATCGAGAAAGTGTTTTGATTGTTTGTGCTAGTCATAACTGAAATATAAGATAAAAGGATTTTAGTTATGTGTTCAAAATGATTAATCTCGTATTAAAGTATAATATGATTAATCATGCATTATATTCAATAACCTAAGTTACCCTCAATAGAATATAATGATTCCAAGATCCACATATAACTAAGATCAAAGTGGGCCACTGGCCGTCACCCAACCTTAGCTTATATCGGTAAGCCCTATATCGGCTAATTATATCCGTGATATAACTCTTGGTTGTGAATCTGGGCCCGAGGCCCAATCCACTCTGATGTCTCAAGGCCCGGGACTCCCGATGGCCTAGTCAAGAAAACCGGACTATACAGTCATGTAATCATTAATGTCTGGGACTCCCAATGACATTTATGAATCACAAACCGTCTTACCCACGCAAAAGCAGACATCCTCACACTGTAAGGCCATGAATGCAATTGAATGGGCTTTGACAGCTGACATAGCCCGGACAAGACATCCAACGCTTGATATTATTTGAGGTTTGTAGGTTTATTAAAATCATTCCCAAAATAGAAAATTACTATTTCGGGAAACTTTCTATTTATGGAAACCTACTATTTTTGGAAACTTTCTAAAATTGGAAACTTTCTAAAACCGGAAACTTTCTAACTTTAGAAACTTCTTTAAAAATCCAAAACCCGCAAATTCAGAAACTTCTAATTTTGGAAACTTTCTAATTTCGAAATTTCGGAACTTTATAAAATTTAAAATCGAATTTCATAATTTTATTTTATAAAATAAGTTTTAAATTTAAATCTGAAGAATGACTCAATTAATGGCCCAATTGTTTTAACTTCTTGGCCCGAGGCCCAAGAATTGGTCCATGTCCAAGACATGACCCAATTGTCCAATTAATTGACATAACCGGTCTGGTTCATTAAAACTGGTCTAACCAAGTTTCAATTACTACGATGACCACAATTGTCAACCGGTTATTTACTAAACCGGATTTTCTCAATTTATTTGGTCCAACCAAATCAAATTAGAAATCCTGGTTTAGGCACTAAATCCAATAATTCTTTCGACATTGGATTTCTAATTCTGGTTTAACCAGACTTTAATAAAATTATTAAAATCTGTTTATTAAACCAGAACGTATCAATTTTAATTAAAATCTTAAACCGAGCCTTGAACCGAACCGAATTAGTCACGAACCAAACCGAGTTGGACGTGACCTAATTTCCAGCCGCTCAGCCGCGAGCCGTTCGATCCGAGATCGGGGACGGTCGGGACGAAACCAACCGGACGGACGGACGGGACAGGGACGGCTCACCGGACGGACGCACGCGACCGGATGGACGCTCGGCTGGGACGCGATCGGGACGAGTGATCGGTCGTGACGCGACGATCGATCGCGATCGTATGAACCGATCCGATCCGACCATCGCGCGTCCGACCCGCTCTCTCCATCCGACCGGCCAACTCTCCGACCGTCCACCTTCGCCCGCCCGGTTTCTCGGCCGTGATCTCTAACCAGCCAAGCCGGTTGATCATCCTTGGCCAATCAACAAAACCCGAGTCATATAGCTCGGTTTTGTGATTCAATTGTTTGTTTAGGATTTAATTCAGTTTCTTATGTGTTTTTCTTATCAGTAATGGATTCAAAACACATCTAAACAGATTTAAACAACCTAAACAATGAATCTAAAACAAGAAAACCTAAGAACCAATGGCTCTGATACCACTGTAGGAAAGTTTAGACTCTTGGTTCAATTCTCAGATTAGTTGAACCTACTAAACATGCATTAGATCTAGGTGTTCTTATTTAGAAACATATGATCTCACCTTTTACCTGTTTGTTTGCAGCGGAATTGATGAACAGGTCAGAGATCAGCAGAACCACCAAGGGATGGATCCTCCAAAGGCTCACACACGCACACCGTCAGGAACAAGGCTGCTAGACCACAAGAGAGGAGGCGCAGAGAGAGAGGAGGCTGGCGCAGGAGGCTGAGAAAAATTAGAGAACTTTTAGGTCAAGTTTTATTCATTAAAACTCCCTTTAGTTCTCATGGGCTTTTGGGCCCAATTCTCAGTTCTAATTAAATCCCATGGATTTAATCAGGCCCTTTAGTCTCTCTTAGTACAGTAAATGCCTAGCACTTTTACCGTACTTCTGCTAAGCCGTTCCTACACATTTTCCTGTTAGCTTAGGCGTGTGACCCATATGGGATCATACAATAAAGGCAATAAGTCCAAGACTTATAGATCATGAGCGGACTCTAGCAAGCCATCATGACCCCCAGCATTGTATGACTTATGTCTGATCATTGACATACTCTTACTTTCTAGAGACAGTACCGAGATTACTGGACACAATTCCAACATAAAGCCGAAGTAAAATAAAAAGAAACGGAGTAAAACGGATTGAAAAATTCATTCGTTTTATATATCCTCAAAAATAGTATTACAACTCGAGCTACAAAAAAAAAGAGAAAACTAAAAACTAATTTCGTGAAAGACGATTTCCGTCCAAGTTCGGCTTCTCCCGCCAGAAATCGAACTGCTTTTAACTAAGGCGATTGCATCGTCTTCTCCCAGCAAGGCCGCTAACGAGAAATAAACCGTTAAGGAAAAGATACTGGTACCAACGTTCTCCTGAAAATAAATGAAGATCAAAGGAACCGTTTTCGAAAGCAGTCATATCGCCGCCGATGACCTTTCTTGAAAGATGATTTCATCGCCCGTTATTTATGAGGCTCGTCCCTGATAGTTGGCTACACGAATAAGAGCAGGAGCTAGGCTGAAGCTGGATATAGGATCTAGTTGGGGCAAGCAAAGATTCTGATATGCCGATCTCACCACTCCAAAAAACTCTCGTCTTGTCACCGACCAAGCTCGGCGAGATGGATTCCCAAAGAAACAATCCACCCGCATCTTCCAGGACAGGCCTGCTCCGACGTACCATCAGTTGCTCTGCAAAAAAAGACCGAGGGTTAAAATGTGGAATTACAAAAGTTAAGCACAAGCAAAAAAATGTATATACAAATATCTTACACGGAAGGCAAGTGATCCTAGAAGGAGCAGACCAGAGCGCGTTCAGGAGATCAATGACGCATCAGATCGATCCAAACGAAGGATCTGAACGCCGCCCTTAAAATTGGAGGGGCGATAAATAAAGGCAACTGTCAGCATAAATACAGATACCGACGAGCTACCCTTTAGCAAAAAGAGCATAAGCTCATCGACGCTTTCGACCGTGTGAAACTCGGGAGGGCGGCACAAACAGGAACATTTGAAAAACAAGAATCATATTACCATCGCCGAAACAAAAGAAAAGAGGAGAAGAAAGCAAGGAAGAAGAAGAGACCAAAAAGATGTATCAGAGGAAAGAGGGAAAGAAATGAAGATGGTAAAAAGGAGGAGGAGAGCCATATTTATAGCGAAAAAGGTAGCGGTTACCGAAGCAACGCGACGATTACCAACGCGGAATTAAGGCGACACGACATTCCTGACACGTGGAGATCATCCATTGGGGAAGGCCGAGGCGCAATAAATGGTTCCGGGATACGAAGCGATTTCTTTCGATCAAAAACAATTAATGCCGGGGCAGTAATACACCGATACAGTTATTGGGCTGGACCAAGAAAAAAAAAATTGACGACCTACATACCGCTCAGTGTGACGAACTGGGGGGGCTTACTGTTAGAGGTGGGTTTAGCACCCATTTAAGGCCCGGCCCAATAACAAAGTGGTCCAGAAGAGATTCGGGCCAGAAGATATAATGAAGCCCGATAGCAACGAGGTAGTCCGGCAGCGACGAGACAGCTCGGCGACGGAGACCTGCATAGCAAAAAGGAACAAAATTGTTAATTTGACATTTTCGTCAAAGAGATAAGTAGGAATCTTTTAGGAAATAAAATCTAAGTTGTTCAGTTTTTATAAAGAATATCAGAGATAATCTAGGGAAAAACCCTAGATCCTCTGATATAAATATCATTCCCCTGCGCTAGAAAAGTCTAAGTCGAGACAAACAGTTGTAGTCATAAAAACCCTAGAGCTAACGATCACCAATCGATTCCAGCTCGATTTCTTAATAAAAACTAGATTTTTCGGTCTAAACCATTCTTCTAATCAATTCTTATTTAATCTTGTGTCCAAATCCTTATTTACTAATTGATTTACGAAATTGATTATTGTTTGATTTTTGTAAATATCTTGGTAAATTAATAGAATTATTTTTAGTATTAGATTATGTATTTTTTCTAATTAATAGTATTTTATTAAATTAATAATATATTATAATTAGAAAGTTAATATTAATTTATAAACATTTGAGTGTAGTTATGTATCAATCAGTAAGAGAGTTGAAAGAAACAATGAAAAGGGGTTTAAGGAAATAGAGTTTCCATATTTGACCCTACATGATCTAAACACAGTAACACTTGACTTCACTACCATTAACTGAAAAATAGACTGGCCCCATCAACTTCACCTCTCTGCCTGCCTTAAGTCACCGCTGCAACGATCAACGAACCTCCTAAGCCATGGCCCACCTCAAGCAAACAAACCGTTGCCGTTCCTCCTCATTTTGCCACCGTCACCCTTCGGCCAAACCATCCAGCGGTTTCTGCGCATCCTGCCTCCGTGAACGCCTCGTCACCATAGAGGCTCAATCTTCTTCCCCTGCCGCCGTTCAAACCCCTGAGCTCCGTCGTATACGATCCTACTCCGTTCGCAACGCATCCGCCGCATCCGTTTCGGAGCAGCCACGACGGAGATCTTGTGACGCTAGGTCAAGCGCAAGCTCACCCCACGACCTGTTTGTCGATGATGACGAGGAACGGTTTGATAGCTCGATTCGAAAGCCTCTTGTCCCGGATTTGAAAGAGGAGGACGAAGATTACTACGACGGAGAAGATATCATAGGTTTTGATGATGGAAAACCAAGGAAGGTCGTTGAAGAACAAATCGACAATGGAGAAAGTGGAGAGCACATGAAGACGATGAAGGAGTTCATAGATCTGGATTGGGGAAATCAAATCAAGAAGAACAACGGCAGAGATTTGAAGGAATTCGCGTCGTTTTGGAGCAGGAAACTGAAGAAATTTTCACTGATTCATCAGAAGGACAGGAGAGAAGATTCCAGATTCGCTGGAAATGTGATTGGTCGTCGCTCGTGTGATATAGATCCTAGATTGTCTCTTGACGGAGGTAGGATCTCGTTTGAGAAACCTAGGGCTTCATGGGATGGATGCTTGATCGAGAAATCATATAACAAGCTGACCCCATTGTCCACTGTGACGGAAAATGCTAAAACCTTCCAGGAGAAGAGCCCAGGAGGTACAGTTGAAACGCGGAACTATTACTCGGATTCTCGTCGAAGAAGAAGCTTCGATCGATCGACTTCGATCAAGAGACAAGGATTGCCTGAGGTTGATGAATTGAAAGCAAACGCAAAGGTATCACCTGAAACTGTTGGTTTGTTCCATGGCGCAAAGTTATTGGTTACAGAGAAGGAACTTACGGATTCAAACTGGTATTCGATCAAAAATCACAAACCAGAGAGCATAGAATTAGGCTCTAAAGGAAAAATTTGTGTATCTGCTAGTGAGAGGAATCAAGATAGTGTAGAGTTGAAGAAACCTCGAAAGAAATGGCCAAAGGGATGGAACATTTGGGGACTGATACAGAGGAAGAAGGAAATCAAAACCGAGCAAAGTTTGAAACTTGAAGGGAATGCGATCGAGGGTTCTTTGGCAGAGTCTTTGTTAAAGCTTAGGAGAGTATCTAAAGGTGGTGTTAGTGAGAAGCTTCTGAAAAGCTATAGTGTAAGCGCAAGAAAGTCTTGCGATGGTGTGTTTAGTGGTGCTAACGTTTTAACTGGGTTTGAAGGTGGAAGAAGCTCTTGCGATGGACTGTTTCATGGATCCATTAACAGTGTTGAGGTTGGTAGAAGTTCTTGTGACGGATTGGCTAACGGCATTGAGGGCAAACAAAATCATCATCTTCACCAGAGAGAAGCAAATGATGGTGGTGGTACTCATGCCAGAGAAAACGTTGACAAGAGTTTGTTTAGATTCTATTTGACTCCAGTAAGGAGCCATAAGACTAGCAAATCTGGGAAGAGTGGGCTGATGAGTTAGTTCAATCTGAGATTGCTTTTAACTCGCGAATATCTGTTACTTTTGGTCAATAGATAAGTGAACTAAGTTCCTACTACCATCATGTTGAATTATAGTTTCAGCTAACTATTTCGATTTGTATCCTTCAAACTCCATCTTCTCGGTGTCTGGCCATTTTGATGCCAAAGATAAGTGTAGAATAATAGCAATGTTCGCGTTTCTCCAGAATAATCAGCCGTAACAAGAAGCTGGTCTTGTACCGGTTCTGTGGTACTAATAGTTCTAATTGTTTGCTTACACAAATACGACACTTATTGTAATATATGTCATTAGATACTCCGTAGACCGGTGAAGTTACACCGGTTTAGAATTGAGACCAAATCCAAGGGGGAACAATGGGTCATACGAATTGGCATGAGCGTTTAGCGGCAAATGCTCAACGGTTTTGAACCAGCTCACTGGTAACTTCCCCTCGAAGTCATAATCTCCAAAAATGACATCAGCCACTCCTTGTCCTTCTGTTCCAGGCAGCCAAGCAGCTACTAGAGCATCCGTCTTTTCAACAACTGTTGGCTCCAAGACCACAGGTCGTCCGGAGATCAAGATCGCCAGAGTCGGGATTTTTTCTGCCACCGTGGTTACAGTGTTGCTACCGTTAAAGGGTATTAGGAGTTCCATGTTGTCCCCGATAGTCTCTGCATAGGGCGATTCCCCCACTGCAACAATGGCGTAAGAGAATCCTTCACTAGAGGCTAAGGTTTCCTTTGATGGAGTTTTCTCGTAGACCACTTGGGTTTTGTCTCCAACTGCTGCTCTTATGGCATCCAAAAGCGTCGTACCTGCATTTCATAAAAAAGATACATACATACCGGTTAACCTGTAGAATCACATCTCTGCCAAGTATAGTTAGTATCTTTCCAAACCATATACCGATTGTGATCCTGCCGCTTAGACCGAACCACGTCTTTGTCCATCCTCCACACTGATATCCAAGATCATCTGCATGCGTTCCAGTGACTAGAATTCTCTTGGCGTTGCGATCTAGTGGCAGAAACGGTTTATCGGGTTTTTTCCCATTCTTTAGCAACACTAACGACTTTCTAACTGCTTCACGCCCAAGTTCTCTATGTTTCTGCAGGTATAGAACCAGAGTTAATAATGCTAGTCTCATACATCTGTACTCGGTACAAGACACCTCACCTTGCAGCCAACAGTTCCCAACAAAGATCTGTCCGACAAAGGATGTCCGAAGAGACCAGCGACAAACTTCACTCTGAGTATTCTTTCAACAGCGTCATTGACCCGAGCCATTGGTACTTCGCCTGACTCCACCAGATCTGTCATGTCTTGTATGAACTGTTCGTACTTAAATGGTACCATCACCTGCAATAACAATAATTACATAATCTTCGCTCATTCAAATGATGAAAACACATAAGGGTTTCAAACTCCACCATGTCAATTCCAGCATTAACAGCATTTTTAATGCAGTTGCGGTAGTTTGATCCCCTAGGCTCACTAAGCCGGTCCAAACCTTCCCAGTCGGAAACAAGAAATCCCTGGTAACATAAACGAGGTCTTAAGTTTATTTAGATTTTGCATTACTCACAATCCAGGAAGAATTACACCAACCTTGAAACCGAGTTTTTCCTTGAGAACTTGTGTTAAGAGGAAATAATTTGCGTGAAGGCTACTTCCGTTCCAACTGGAGTAAGACACCATAACCGTGGAGACTCCCTGAGCAAGACACTTCAGATATGGAAGAATATGTATCTTCTCCAAGTCTTCAAATGATGCAATGGTGTTCCCTTCGTTTATGCCCTTGTCAGTACCCCCATCTCCAACAAAGTGTTTGGCGCATGCGACGACGTTGTTGCTATCACTCAGTAAAATATCACATGAGAGGATGCCAACAAGACTATTATACAGGCCACAGTGTATTGATACCTTCCTGCAACAAAAGGGTAACCATTTGGGTGTGCTTCGGGTGGCTCGCCTTGTAGTCCCGAGACAAGTGAAGTCATCTTAGAGACAAGCCCAGTGTCTTCTCCATAACACTCATAGCTTCGTCCCCATCTCGGATCTCCCAGTACCTGTAAGAAAAAGAAAAGAAAAACTTCAATATTTACAAATCATTATGTTCAATATCATTGTTAGATTTCAGGTCTACTAAAAGCTACTCACGGCCACACAGGGAGCAAACGCCCAGTGAGCTCCGCTCGCCCTTACTTCAAGTGCTGTTGCAGCTCCAATTCTTCTCACCAAATCCGCGTCTCTACAGAGTTACCAAAAGGACTATTATCACATTAATAGAAGTCAAACACAGCATGGTTGCTATAGAAGCACCGACCTTGAGGCTTGAACACAATCAGATTCTAAATACAGCCCCTGCAAATACTACTACTACCTTGTAATCATAATTAAGGTAAGTAAGTTCGGTTGAATCCAGTCCACAAAGGCAAAGACAGAAACATAACAAACTCAACACTATACTTAATGGTCCAATTGATAAGTAAGACCTACACTTCCAACTGAAACTGTCTGTAGTTTGCTCAAAGTGAAAGAAAATGGTAATCGGGAGAAGAAAAGAACCTGGTGGCTCCGAGGCCGATGTTGTGGGGGAAGACGGTGGCGCCGTAGACATTGTTGTTGCCGTGAACGGCGTCTGTGCCGTATATCAGAGGAATTCCCAAACGCGACGCTAACGCTGATCGCTGAAAGCCGTCGATCATATCCGCCCAATCCGACGACTTAGCGTCCTCAAACGGCGCGCTCCCTCCGGCGTTCAGTACACTGCCTGTAATTGAAATAAATCAATATTACTTATTAAAAGGAATGATGAATTTTACTAACACTACTTCAAAGTTTAAAATTTTGACCCAAAAAAAAAAGAAATGATGAATGGTTGTGTGTACCGATGAAGAAATCTCTAATGGCGGCTGGAGAAGCGACGGTACGTTCGATCTGAGTCATCTGGCCGATCTTCTCCGGCAGAGTCATGCGAGAGAGAAGGTCCTTCACACGCGCCTCCACCGGGGCGTCTGAGTTCTGGTAAACGCATAACGGTTCCGTTCCTACCATATTCTTACTTTCTTCTCACAAGTTATGCTACTTCCTCTCTTTAAAGCTGCCAGTAGTGACGTGGCACATTGATTTCGACACTCCACCCAAATGCCTAATTAATTGGTTTAAATGGATTTTTTTTTGTACCAACTCTATTTTGTACTCTCTCTCTCGCCCATTTGATAAGATATTATAGTTTTTTTTTTTTTTTTTGTCATATGATAAGATTATATTTAAAGAACCGAAATACAAGAGTTTCATACAAGAACTTAAGCGTAGAAAACTAAACTCCAAACAACAGGCAATCAAAGCTCAAAGGATAGGCAACATAAGCCCAAGGAACATGCAACATAAGCCCATAAAGAATTGCTAAAATCTACAGCTAAAAGAAACATAAATCGGTAAATCCAAAAGATGGCAACAGCAACTCAAACTTGGACATAGTGGCAACCGCAAAAGAAAAAAGAGCGAGGTAAATCACCGTAGCCCACGGCTCACCAAGCGACAACATCAACTACTTGGAGACTCACAGAGAGACACTCTCTCACCAACCCAGAACCCAGAAACACGACTTTATAACCCGACAAGAAAGAACCTAAGAAAGTTCTCCTAAACCTCTCTCGGATATGGTATAGACGCACTCATAATCGTCTAAAGAAAACCTAAATAGAAGCCCTCAACGAACCCAAATCTCCAACGAAGTCTAAACAATCCAAAAACCGATCTTGACAATAAAAACCAGATTAAAAAACACTCTTAACGAAACCAAGTTAGCCACAAAAATCCAAGTTGAGAAACTAGAACCAAATTTAGACCACCAATTTATCCTAATAGGAGAGGTAACCAGAAAAACACTAAACCGATTAAACCAAACTAAACCCAAAACAAATCTCACACCATAATCGCGCATCTATAGAAATCTCAAAAACTGAAATCGAATATCCGGGAAGTAAACTACCAGAGTTGAAATCTGCCGCGAAGAAGGGACCGGAGCCGGCGAACCGAGACCTGCGCACGCAACAAACACACCGGCGGAAGAGATCCCACAGAGGGGAAAACCGGAAACGCAAACTGATTCTAGGAGGCCACGGACAACGACGAAACAGAGCGGCAAGGACGATGGCGACGGCGAGCTTCGGCAGACAAGGCAGAGCGAGCGACGGCAACAACATCGACGACAGTTGAAGAGGCTTGAGATCCGGTGATTGCAGAGCGGAAATGAGCCCAAGTGAGACAAATGACGGCTTTTAGAAACGAGCAGGCCTCCTCTGACGGTAACGGCAGCGGCCGTCGACCACCGGAGAGGCGGCGGGAAGAAAGGTGCGGCGCCTCGGACTACGGGTCTGGGAGATTTCTATTAGGGCGACCTAGCAACTCTTGATAAGATATTATAGCTAAAAGTGTTAAGTTTTAGAAAACATATTAATTTGCTCCAAAAAAACATATTAATTATATTATTTTAAAATTCACTATATTGAAAATATCATTTGATATTTAATGAAAACAATTTAAACCAATTAAAAAAATGATGTAGAATACAAAAGATCAAAAAATCAAATATAATTAATTTTTACATAGAAAATTATAAAACATCTTATAAAATAAAACCAACAATTTTGGCTTAAAAATCTTATTGGGGTAGAAGGAATAGTATTTATTTACTTAATTAACCGTATGTGGTTCACAGTCATAACTCATATAAAAACCTGACTAATATTAGGTTATTATAGCTACACAGCTAATTACTAAAGCAATGTGTGTATTTACTGCCTAAATGTTTGGTATTTTTCCTAGCATGATAATTTCGATCATTGACGTTTTACAATATTGCCAAACTTTAAATTTTGGAATATGAAATATATCCACCTCTTTTTTTTTTTTTTAAATGATGCACATATACCACTGTTTTCTAATTCATATTCTAGTTATATGCCAAATTCACATATAGTTTAATTATCTTTCTTAATGTTTTAGAAACAAATATGGAAAATATGTAGGAATTAGTCGGGTATTAAATATATATAATGGGAGACTAATTCTCTCTCACTACAGCTCTCCACCTCAGCACCAATATTTATTCTACGTGACAACATCTTTTAATTCTATATTTTCTCATTTTTCGGTGTCCCAAAATAATATATAAAAGCCATTTTTTTGGTATCCCTTTTTTTCCACCATATTGTAGCCCAAATAAAACCAAAGAACGAAACCATTTTCTATTAAGCAACTAAACATAAACCAAAACAAAAGTCATGACATTATTTTGGCCCATGAGAAGCCCAGCCGGCAACCCCTCCTCCCCACCCGATTCGTGGTGCCGAGGATCTGATTGCGTTGGAGAAGGGCGAGTTGAATCGTTTGAGGCAGAACGACATATCATTGGTTTGACATATCAGAAATAGGTTAAAAGTGTCGAAGATTCTCCTTTGTCTGATTGACCAAAATACCCTCATTTTTTATTGCTGACGTGGACATGCTTAGAAGAGAATAAAAAAATGCCTAATTATATATATTATATATAATGGGAGACTAATTCTCTCTCCCTACAGCTCTCCACCTCAGCACCAGTATTTATTCTACGTGACATCATCTTTTAATTCTCTATTTTCTCATTTTTCGGTGTCCCAAAATAATATATAAAAGCCATTTTTTTGGTATCCCTTTTTCCCACCATATTGTAGCCCAAATAAAACCAAAGAACGAAACCATTTTCTATTAAGCAACTAAACATAAACCAAAACAAAAATCATGACATTATTTTGGCCCATGAGAAACCCAGCCGGCAACCCCTCCTCCCCACCCGATTCGTGGTGCCGAGGATCTGATTGCGTTGGAGAAGGGCGAGTTGAATCGTTTGAGGCAGAACGACATATCATTGGTTTGACATATAAGAAATAGGTTAAAAGTGTCGAAGATCTCCTTTGTCTGATTGACCAAAATACCCTCATTTTTATTGCTGACGTGGACATGCTTAGAAGAGAGTAAAAAAGTGCCAAAATTATATATATGAATGGGAGACTAATTCTCTCTCCCTACAGCTCTCCACCTCAGCACCAGTATTTATTCTACGTGACAACATCTTTTAATTCTCTATTTTCTCATTTTTCGGTGTCCCAAAATAATATATAAAAGCCATTTTTTGGTATCCCTTTTTCCCACCATATTGTAGCCCAAATAAAACCAAAGAACGAAACCATTTTCTATTAAGCAACTAAACATAAACCAAAACAAAAATCATGACATTATTTTGGCCCATGAGAAGCCCAGCCGGCAACCCCTCCTCCCCACCCGATTCGTGGTGCTGAGGATCTGATTGCGTTGGAGAAGGGCGAGTTGAATCGTTTGAGGCAGAACGACATATCATTGGTTTGACATATCAGAAATAGGTTAAAAGTGTCGAAGATTCTCCTTTGTCTGATTGACCAAAATACCCTCATTTTTATTGCTGACGTGGACATGCTTAGAAAAGAGTAAAAAAGTGCCTAATTATATATATGATTGATCATCGTCTGGTTATAAAAAAATGAAAAATAAAGAAAATATGATGAATATATTTTTATTGTACCTACAACTGGTGGTGAAACACTTACAATTGTAAAATACGGGGACTAGTATGCAAATATGTGAAGATGGAGGACCGAGAATGTGGCAAAAGTCATTTTCAAGGTAGTGACATATGAAAACAAGAGTAATACTTGGGTTCACCCCTAGAGGTGAACCCTTTTGTTCACCTCTACCTTTTTTAACCAATCAAATAATTCCACATAATATAATATTAAAAATAATTAAAAAAATAAAAATGTTTTAAAAATAAGAAAATAAAAAACGAAAAATAAAAGAAAAGAAAATATATTTTATTTTAGACAAAACTTAAAAAATACTTTTTTATAAAAAATACTAAAACCTAAATCTTAATCTCTAAACCCTAAATTCTAAACCCTAAACCTTAAACGATAATTTAAACATAAAATATTAAAATTAAAACTAAACCCTAATCCCTAAACCCAATATGTAAATCTTAAAAAATAATAAACTAAACCCTAATCCCTAAACCCTAAACCCTAACCTAAAGAGCTTAAACCCTAATCCATAAACCCTAAACCCAGAGAGCTTAAACCCTATACCATAAACCCTAATCCCTAAACCCAATATGTAGATCTCAAAAAATAAAAAAAATAAACCCTAATCCCTAAACCCTAAACCCTAACTCAAAGAGCTTAAAACCTAATCCCTAGACCCTAAACCAAAGAGCTTCCATAAACCCTAATCTCTAAACCTTAAACCCCAAAGGGTTTACATTCAAAGGGTCCTTAATCCCTAAACCCCAAAAGTTTTAGATCTAAAGGGTCCATAATCCTTAAACCCTAAACCCAAAAGAATTTAAACAATAATCCCTAAATTCTAAACCCTAAAGGTCTTAAACCCTAAACCGTAAACCCTAAACCATAATTCGTAGACCCTAAACTCTAATTTGTGAACTCTAAAAATATATAGATATTGATATATATTATTATCTATTTTTATAAAATATTTAAATGTTTTTAATTTCTTAATTTTAATTTTATAATTTAATTTAAAAATAATATTACATGGCATATTTTTATTGGTTAAAAAAGAGGGGGTGAACAAATGGGTTCACCTCTAGGGGTGAACCTAAGTATTTTCCTGAAAACAACGGGCAACTGAAGGAGAAGGTTAATCTATCTATACTAATAAAAGGAGCAGTTTGAGGCCTCTGAATGTGTCCACGTCAGACAAAACAAACAACACCAAAAACTGACACGTCAGCTGAATAATTTAGAAAACCTCTACTATAAATTTTCGTCACAAAGGACAAACCCACAAAACATATATCGCTTAAATGGGCTTTTAGGTATTTTAACAGCCCAAATAAAAATCAAATAAGAAAACCCAACTTCTAACCAGCCCAAAAGATACAGCACACTAACCTAAGATTTTCGGTTCTTTCTTCTACGTTTCAAACCAAAATCTCATGGTTTTCTCCGATTCGATTCCTCTTATGAACCCCAGACTCTCCATCTACGTTACCACCATTAAATATCTTTCAAAGCCAATCTCATAAAATTCCATCAACGAACCCACCTCTAAATGTCTTTCAATGCCCACTAACATGCCATTGAAGCCGTCGCTCCTGGATGGCTATAAAACCAGTTTGTTGCTTTTTACGATTCATTACGCCTTTCACAGTTTTCAAAGTTGAACATTTTTTTTTTTTTAATGCTCATTCAGTTTCACTTTGATATAAACCACTACACTTCATATTGGGAAGAGGACTAAGGTTTTGCAAAACCTCGGTTGCCACATTTCAAGATTTTGGAGGCGAAAGGCAGACGATTGACTACGGTGCCTGAGAAAAAACAAAAGAGAAAGAAAGATGGATCTGAGGAAAATTCACCTTAAGAAGATCAGAAACAAAAGAGGCAAATTGTATAAAAGGGAGCGACAGAGTGACTAGAGTTGGTGGCGACACAATCGAGTAATTCTCGCTCGCCTTTACATGTGGTGTAGTAAGTAGATTCCACTGCACCATATCCATTGAGGAATCTGATTCTAGGATTCAGACTTTGAATCCAAACTCGGGTCACAAATCTGAATTGTACTTTACCTCTTTCATATTCTCAGTGTTCTTATATTTGATTTCGTGCATTTGATTGTGATGAGGGCATCAAGCCATCATCAACCAAGATGCATAGAGGAGAAATCAACCAGCTGGTCCATGCCATTGGAGATAAGCA
This sequence comes from Orychophragmus violaceus, assembly GCA_030180135.1. Classification (NCBI taxonomy): domain Eukaryota; kingdom Viridiplantae; phylum Streptophyta; class Magnoliopsida; order Brassicales; family Brassicaceae; genus Orychophragmus; species Orychophragmus violaceus. The sequence goes on from CM058231.1 coordinate 65,470,520, forward strand.
ACCAGGAGCTAAACCACTCAGCTATGGAGATTACACTCATGCCAACCAACTCAGCATCAATGACTTGTATAAAACAGCCTTTCTTGAAGTCATTGGTCAAGCCAGAACAGCCCCGATTCATGTTGGATCACAAGTTATTCCAATTGCCAATCCGAAGCCATTTAAGGAAACTATGAAGGCCACTTGGTTTATCACCTCTCAAACCAAGAATTGGCGACCAAGAGACATTTACTACAACCCAAATAAGCTAGAAGACATTCTAAGTCCATACAGAATGCCCATAATCACTTGGAGAATCAATTGGAACGACTTGCCTATTTTGGAGCCTAAGAAGATCATCAACCAACGGCTACATTATGATGTGTTTCTACACAATACCAAGCCACATTCACTGCACCTGGACATTCCAAGACATCACTCATACTTGCCTAAACCACCAAGACTCAAGGGTTTCCATACTTGGCCAAAAATCTCCTTGAATATGCCCAACGGCTAGTTTTTCTTAAGCAACAATTTTTTTTATTTATTTCTGGCCATATGGCAGTTGTTTACAACTTATTTAATCTTAGTTTAGCCTATTGTAACATTCACCTTTCAATCTAATAAAATACATAATTTTTTTTTTTCATGAGTGTCTTGAGTTGTTCTTGTTCATTAGCATCTTTTTGAGTGATTCATTGGATTCTACTGAGTTTTCAGATCATTTTTGTTTGTGTGATTCAAGCAACTTTGTTCTGCCATTGATTGAGAGAGTCAGTCACCCATTGAACAAGAGAGTTGTTCACCAACACCATTCCATCTCGCCATTCCATTCATTCTGGACAGATCAATAGAGCTTTGAAGCCAGTGTATTGTTCTCCATCAACATATCCATCTAGTCTCTGATTTGGGGCTACATCATCTGGTATCAGAGCCGAAAGGCTCCTAAACAGGTGTTTTCTATCCAAAACTCAATTGCATTCGTTTTTGTTTTCATTTGTTCACCGTTTGTTCTGTTATTTTCATTGCATTCCAAATCAAAGAATCTATAAAAATTCATTCTGCTTTGCTTAGATATGCTAGTTTGAATCTGTTTTATTGCATCTCTTAATTGAAAAACCATAAAACTCGTTTGCTTTATCATTCTATCTGGTTCAGACCATTCTGTTTCATTGCTTGCATCTTTAAATTAGAAAAACCATAAACAAGTTTCTGTTTTTTTTGTTCTAGCTCTTTTGTCATTTGTTTTTTTTGCATTATCTCATTAGTTGTTCCTGTTTTCATTCATCTTTGCATTTTTAAATCAAAAACAAAAAGAAAAGTGTCCTTGATTCATTCATTTTAGAGTTTCCATTAGAGTTCATCATATAGTTTTTATAAAACCAGAAAAAGCAAAAGAAGAAGAAGAAGTTCCTAGTTGTTTTTGATTTGATTTTTATTAATCTTTAGGGTCAGAAAAGTGTTTATTTCCTTTTTAAAACCTTGTTTTGGAAATCCTCAAAAAAAAAAAGAATTTTAGGCTCCTCATTTAGTTGTAGGATTCAAAACAGTGTTGATTTAAACCAAAAAAGGAAGTTTACTTCTGTCCAGATTTAGCAGCCTTTGAATTCAAATTATATCTTTCCTAAACTCTTATCTTGTTGATTTGCCATAAGATTTTGAAAAAAAAAACACCACTGATACACTTTAATTTTCTGAATTTCAGAAATATAACCATGGAACAAGAAGATCAAGTCTATTCAAGAGAAGTAAACACCTATGAAGATGAGTCCTGGTCTGGAACTGATTATGAAGAACCCCCATGGCCAGAAGGTTACTCTGATTCTGAAGAAGAACAACATGAAGAGGAGATGGAACCAGAACCACCAGATTATACAAGAAGCTATATCAAGGAATCATGGTACCAATCAGAAGATTCATGGACAGAACGAGGTTATCTATCTTCAGATTATGATGAGGCAGTGGATGAGAAGTACAACTACTACAGAACCTCACCAAGGAAGGGGGAGCAACAACACACTTTGATGACAAGTCAAGCACAACAATCCAATCCACAAACCAGGTCAAGAACACAAAGCAGCAAGAGAAGTGTTTCCCAATCCAAATCCTTAACATTCTCAGGTTCTAGCAATGATCCAGAGGATTATCTAAGATGGGAGAACAATATGAAGCAGTGGTTGCGTCTCCATAACATCCCCAAAGAAGAAAAGTTGTCATATGCTGTTGATTCTCTTGTTGGAGCAGCTTACAATTGGTGGATGAAAGAAGGTGTCCCAATGTTCTACAACAATCCAGTGTCAGATTGGGGAGACCTTAAGGTGAGAATGTACAGAGAATTTGTGAAGAATCGCAGGAACATCCCTACAAAGCTCACCTGCCAAGCAACACCAAGTAAGGTGATTACTACACCACAACCTGCCCAAAGGAGCAAATGTGCTTACCTCCCCGAGCCTAAGAATGTGTTATCAAATGCTTTCACACGTCTATCAGAAGCTAAGAAGGCCACTCATGCAAAGAAAGATCAGAAAAGTACAGAACTGCAAAGCTTACAAGAGCAGTGGCAGAAGATAAAGGAGATGTTGCAACTAAAGGAGAAGAAAACAGAGCTGAAGCAGAGTCATAAGTCTTCTTCTATGAACATAGGAGAACCAGAAGTTGCAACCAAGGCAACCAAACCCAGCTCCAACACCTTGGACATTCAACCAGAGATGTTAAGCTCAGGTAAGTCTACTAACTCTAAGAAACTCAAAGATCAGACATGTTATAGATGTCATAGGAGAGGACACTTTGCTGCAACTTGTCCATCTAAACAATTGTTGAAAGAAAGATCACTAGGAAAGGAAACTGCATTAGCTAAAACCAATGATAGTTTAGCTCATTCTGATTTGTTATTTCCCAATTCTAGTGTCATGCATTTGTCTTTGTCAAAAGGATTTGAAACAGGGAACGAAGAACTGAGCAGGAAAGAGCATGAGAAAACCAAAGTCAGTAGGAAAGATCAAAGACCAGAGAAGCATGTTTTGGTGATCAGAAAAGAAGATGAACGTTTAATGATCATTAGCTCACAAGAGCAGAAGGTCAAAACCCTCATCCAACCTATTGAAGCTGAACATGTAAGTACAAGTATCATACAATCCGTTTTAAGTACTCCAAGAACAGATATGATGCACTTGTTCTTCCCAATGAGCATCTCTACAGATATAAAGCACAAGGGAGAAGAGAATGTGAAGAAAAGCTCAGAAACAGCCCTTACACTAAGTGATCCGACTGATCAAGGCAGTATAGAAAAGGAGAACATCAAGGAGAAACCCCCAGACCAAAGCAAAGACACCCCATCTATTAACAAGATAAGTCTCTCTTTGATACATTTCATTTCCAATGATTCAACAACTGTGTTAAAGAACTTGTTAAGCTTGCAAAAAGATGAGATATTATTAGCACAGGAGATTGACTCTAAGGAGAATGATTCATGTTTTTTATTCTGTGATAAAGAGCCCACAATGCACTTGTCTCTTTGCCAAAGTATTGAACATATTTCAGGTCATAAGGAGAGCAGGAGCAAGATAGAAAAAGGAGATACCATATCAGCCCAAAGAAGAGGAGTATTACTATCCTATCTGCTCAAAGGAGAACCACCAGACACTCCACTCACCTTTAGACCATATACACATCAAGGTAAGACCCTCAACTCCCAAAGGAGAATGAAAGCTAACTTGATTTCTCTTGGTGCAGATTATTTAGTTTCGAGGTCGAAACCTTTCCAAGAGGGAGAGTATGATGAGGGCATCAAGCCATCATCAACCAAGATGCAAAGAGGAGAAATCAACCAGCTGGTCCATACCATTGGAGATAAGAAACCAGGAGCTAAACCACTCAGCCATGGAGATTACACTCATGCCAACCAACTCAGCATCAATGACTTATATCAAACATCCTTTCTTGAAGTCATTGGTCAAGCCAGAACAGCCCCGGTTCATGTTGGATCACAAGTTATTCCAATTGCCAATCCAGAGCCATTTAAGGAAACTATGAAGACCACTTGGTTTATCACCTCTCAAACCAAGACCTGGCGACCAGGAGACATTTACTACAACCCAAATAAGCTAGAAGACGTTCTAATTCCATACAGAATGCCCATAATCACTTGGAGAATCAATTGGAACGACTTGCCTATTTTGGAGCCTAGGAAGATCATCAACCAACGGCTACATTCTGATGTGTTTCTACACAATCCCAAGCCACATTCACTACACCTGGACATTCCAAGACATCACTCATACTTTCCTAAACCACCAAGACTCAAGGGTTTCCATACTTGGCCAAAAATCCCCTTGAATATGCCCAACAGCTAGTTTTTATTAAGCAACGATTTCTTTCTTTATTTCTGGCCATATGGCCGTTGTTTACAGCTTATTTAATCTTAGTTTAGCCTATTGTAACATTCACCTTTCAATCTAATAAAATACAGAAATTTGTTTTTCAAGAGTGTCTTGAGTTGTTCTTGTTCATTAGCATCCTTTTGAGTGATTCATTGGATTCTACTGAGTTTTCAGATCATTTTTGTTTGTGTGATTCAAGCAACTTTGTTCTGCCATTGATTGAGAGAGTCAGTCACCCACTGAACAAGAGAGTTGTTCACCAACACCATTCCATCTCGCCATTCCATTCATTCTGGACAGATCAATAGAGCTTTGAAGCCAGTGTTCTGTTCTTGATCAACATATCCATCTAGTCTCTGATTTGGGGCTACATCAGATTGGATGATGTATCAACCAAGTATACTGTTCTTATATTGAAATTATCTGCTTAAACTGGATACAGAGGTATTATAAGCGGTTCTCTAATCTTATATTCATGGCTTAATATCTTTGCTTTAAATTCAAAAGAGGAACACTGCTCTTTGAACTTGAGAGAAAAGAACATCAGCTGAAAGAAAGGGAACGTGAATCATACTTTCATATGCCCTCATGCTGCTTTTCCATTGAGTTACTTACGCATTCATGTTGAAAATTACAAAGGAAACAGTAAATGTTCTGCATTAGATCTATTATGCTTTGTCTTTGGTGGTCTTAGCCATAGTCTTGAATTGTAAGGGTTCTTGGCACAATAGAAAAAAAGACAATTTCAGCTTTATATTAAACTTCAGTAATCATGAGATATCTTACCATGGATTGTCACCAATATATGTGAGCATTATCTGCATATCCATAAATAAAAGGTTGTTGTTAAAATCATTCTTTAGAATCAAGTCAACCTTCTCAAAGTGTTAGAAATTTGTCTCATCTTCCTCTCCTCCTTGCTCATTCATTTAACCTTGAAAGTCAACTAGATATTCTATTTTACAGTCTTATATAAGGCTCCAGCGAGACCGAACCTTTACGTCATACTCATGTCAGTCATTAGACTTTGTAACCTTCAGGCCTTTAGAACTGTATTAGTGTCTCGCCCCTGGTTTACTTTTGTTTCTTAATTGTCTCTGCCTACACCTAAAAACGTTTGCAATTGATTCCTGAACACCCTAAGGACCACAGGAAACACCGAGAAATCACATATGCCATCGTCGTCTCATCTGAGAAATCACAAAAAATCATTGCCTATTTAATCGCCATCTCTGCTTCAAGCATATGAAACTAACTAAATCTGAACTACTGCAGGTATGGGCCCTGCTGGTGAGGGAACTCCAAGGGTTAAAATCTCATCATCTGCTGTAACCAAACTCGAGATAGTGTGCTTGGACGATATTCACAGATTTATTGACACTGAGACTCCACAGGTCAGCATACCGCTCCTCAGCTTAGATTTAATACAAAGCCTTTGCGTTTAACTTACGCTTAGCACACAGATTGCCAGCTTCATGAGCTTTGCCACCATCACAGATGTAATACCCTGTTTCCAAAAATATGGTCAACGGGCATAAGAAAAGTCAACAGGGGCAAAATTATAATTTTGCCAAAGTTCAGAGGCAAAATGGTAATTTTTTCAAAATTGAGACGGAAGCCGAGACGGGCCAAATGTTCTAGTTTTACAACATAAAGAACATTTTCAAGACCAGAAATAGAAGAAACGGAGCAGAAACGGGTTTTTCAGAATTTCTGGAATGGAAACCGATAAGAGCGAGAAAACTTCGAAAATTCATAACCGGAGCTACGGAACTCTAAATGAGGTGATTAAAGTTGATAAATTCATCTAAAATCAAGAAGAATCAGTTTTTGGAAGTCTTGTTTTACTGACTTCTTCGTTCTACCATTTTCCGTGGAATTTTTTTATGGGAATAAGGAAGGGTTTTCTAAAAAGTAAAATGCAAAACCAAAGAAACCAAAACAACGGGTTAAGATGGGTTAAGGTTGGTTTATTTCGGTTTAGGGAAGGATCTTATGCTCATAATGAGTCCTGCATGGACAAGTGTCCACTCCAGAGAGGTGCCACCACATTTCTGTTCATGCAAGAGCATTTTTGGTTCATGAACAAAGAATGCATAGTTTCTTCTTTCCCATCAAGGTTCATTCACTCACTCTCAACCTATCTCTAGCCACACCCACGACCCTATCTCTCTCTATTCATCTGGATTCATCACATTCATCACTTTTTTCCAGAAACCCTTTGAAGATCAAAAGAAAAACTCAAGAACATCATAGTGTTCTTTAATACTTGCATCACAAGAAACACTATAACTTCTTAACCTTAAACCCAAATCATTTGATACTTGGACCATTCAACTCCTCTCACTCTCCTATACAACCGCCAGCCACCTCTCACCATCTCCGTCGCCGGAGCTCGCCGGAATCTGGCCGGACAACCGCCGCGGCTAGGTTCTCTCTCCCTCTCTCTCCTCCTTTGGCGATTCAAGACTTCTCTTCCTCTCCAGCAGCTTCAGGATGGATCTAGGAGTGTTTGTGATCACCTGAAATTGTCAACCACTGCCGGAAAAGCCACCTCCGCCGCCGGTCAACGCTCTCCGCCGGAAGATGTTGGAAGAAAGGGAGGACATGCATGAAGTGTGGAAGCAAGGACCATGAGGTCGCGAGCTGTCCACATGCTAAGGGTCGAAAAGAGGTGACTGAAAGACCAAGCACATGCTTCTGTTGTGGGCAGTCCGAACATTTTATCCGGGATTGCCCGAATGGCCGAGACGGACGGTCGGGAGCTCCGAAAGTGGAGCGGGGTCGTGAGGGCCGTACGGGTACGAACAAGGGTACGGCTGCTAATCCCCGAATCTACGAGCTCGTGAAGGACTCAGGCGAGGCTGGCTCCTTCGATGTGATTATTGGTATGTCACTCGAACCCTGACTTCTTCAATTTAGTAATGCATTGCATACATATTGGGGGAAAGAGCGGGGCGCTTATGCATTTAGGAAATGTGTTGGGACCGTTTTGGTAGGAGGTATAGAGACACTGTCTATGTTCGATTCTGGGGCTACACATAGTTTTGTGAGCCCTAGGATGATTGGAAAGGGCTTGTTCCAACAGGAACGAGTCGCCGGCCAAGGCATTGTAAATGCTGCCGGAGGGCAAGTGATGCCCGTGCTAGGATTGGTCAAGGGTATACCCGTCTCCATAGGGGGCGTAAGTATGCCGGCCGACCTAGTGGTGGTCCAACTCAAGCATCACACAGTGATCTTGGGTATGGATTGGTTTGGACAGTACCGAGCCACTATCGAATGTCATCGGGGAAGGGTGAAGTTCGATAGACCAGAAGGCAAGGTAGAGTTCCAGGGAGTAAGGCCGACTTCAGTAAGTCTGGTTAATATATCATGGTTTTTACCGGTTTTATGCCATGATATAAGTATGTTTTAGAGTCTTTTATAGTTTCTTTCGAGTCTTTTATAGGTATTATTAGGTACACACATGTTTGGAGCAGATTTGGAGATTATGGAGCTATTTGGAGCATTTTGGAGTTTTGACCCGAGAGTTTAAGCTCACTGTCCGAAACAGAGAAGTGTGTCGATCGACGCACATCAGCATCGATCGATGCATAGCGAGTTGGGCCAGATCTCGGCGGTTTAATGAAGAATGATGATATTGCAAAGTTGCCCAGAAGTTCCAGATATTTACACAGAAGCCCCAAGACGTGATTTAGCTATTTAATTAGGTTTTAACTTCAGTTTTTAGATACACTATCATAACTTAGAGCAGAGAGTTTTTAGAGCTTTTGGGGCTGATCTGATCCTGTACTACACTTTGTTCTTGGAGAAGATTTCAAACCCCTTTTCTTATTCTAATCTCTTTTATGATATCTATTATTTCATTGATTATGTCTTCATATTCCATGTCTGAGTAGATTCATAGTTAGGTTTAGGGTTTCTCATAGGGATTTCATGACTTGCTAGATATAATTAATTCAGTTAAGGATTCACATCAATAGATGTTCTTCAAACTAAATTGTGTTTAATGCTAGTTCTAACCTGATCACTTAGAATCTAGATCTTAGGTTGCTAAATTGACACGACAGTGTGGTTTAGAATCTGAACTATTTAGGTTGAGCAATTTAATTACTCGCAAAAGAATTTGGTTTAATTAGATTGTGAACATATCGAACTTGGAATTAAAGCTGGTTTAATCTGTTAGTAATTACAAAGGAATTTGGATTACTGCACTTAGACTTAGAGAATTCTCGCAATGACAGTTGGTTAATTCTATATTCGTGTTTGAGTTCTAGAACTGAGCTTAGTTAGATCCTGACTGAATGATTTATCTACTTGTCTGATTTCCTGAGAACGCCCTAGACTTAGCGCCCTTAGTTTATTGCTTACAACCACAACTTGCTACTGATTTACTTTCTCGCATTGTTTTTAGTTTCTATTCACATTGCTTTCTCCTAGTTTAATTCTTAACAGTTCTTGATCTATCGAGACCAGAGTCTCTGTGGATTTCGATACCCTATATACTACGATTGCATATCTGTGCACTTGCAGTTAAAATAGGATTAAAACTTGACCCTATCACTGGTCGTCTCTGCTATCCAAGCAGAGAGGATGCTGGAAAAGGGATGCAAAGCATACCTAGCCACCATCACAACCAAGGAGGTTGGGACGGAAGTAAAGATTGGGGAAATTCCAGTCGTTCGAGACTTTGAGGACTTGTTCAGGGCCTTAGAAGGCTTACCGCCTGACCGGTACGACCCGTTCGTCATTGAACTTGAACCCGGGACAAAAACCTTATCTAGGCTCCGTACAGAATGGCTCTGGCCGAGATGGCCGAGCTGAAGAAGCAACTGGAAGAACTGCTAGACAAAGGTTTTGTTAGACCGAGCAGTTCTCCATGGGGGGCTCCCGTTCTATTCGTCAAGAAGAAGGACGGAAGCCTCCGGTTGTGCATAGACTACCGAGGTATCAACTGGGTCATTGTGAAGAACAAGTACCCGTTGCCTCGGATAGACGAGTTGTTGGATCAATTAAAGGGTTCAACCGTGTTTTCCAAGATCGATCTGGCGTCGGGATAACATCAGATTCTGATTGCACCTGAGAACATGAGGAAAACCGCGTTTAGAACCCGGTATGGACACTACGAGTTCGTAGTCATGCCATTTGGTCTAACGAATGCACCAGCTGCATTCATGAAGATGATGAACGGGGTTTTCCGGGAATGGTTAGACAAGTTCGTGATCATATTCATTGATGACATCCTTGTTTATTCTAAGAACCATGAAGAACACCGGGAACATCTAAGGATTGTATTGGAGACCTTAAGGACACATCAGCTCTTTACCAAGTTGAGTAAGTGTAGTTTTTGGCAGAGCCGTGTTGGCTTCCTTGGGCACATCGTGTCTGACAAGGGAGGGGCGGTCGATCCGGAGAAGATCCGGTCGATTGAGGAGTGGCCGCGGCCGAGGAACACGACCGAGGTCAGAAGCTTCCTCGGTTTGGCCGGTTATTATAGACGGTTCGTCCAGGGTTTTGCAAGTATAGCTAAGGCCATGACTAAGCTAACCGGAAAGAACGTGAAGTTCGAATGGACGGAGGACGCGGAGAAGAGTTTTCAGGACTTGAAGGGTATGTTAACCAAAGCACCGATCCTAACCCTGCCAGTAGACAACGTACCCTACGTGGTCTACACAGATGCATCCAGGAATGGCCTGGGTTACGTTCTGATGCAGGAGGGAAAGGTGATTGCTTATGCCTCAAGGAAGATGAGGAAACACGAGGGTAATTACCCTACTCACGATCTCGAAATGGCTACAGTAGTATTTGCACTAAAGATCTGGCGATCTTATCTCTACGGAGCTAAAGTGCAATTATTCACTGACCACAAGAGTCTGAAGTATGTGTTCACTCAGCCTAACCTGAACCTAAGGCAAAGAAGGTGGATGGAGTTGGTGGCGGATTACGATCTAGACATCACCTACCATCCTGGAAAAGCAAATTTGGTAGCAGACGCCTTGAGTCGGAAGAGGATAGAGGTGGCCGTAGAGAAAGATGCAGAGACCTTGGTCGGTTTGGTCAGGTCCTTGCATCTAAACGCATTTTCAGTAGACAATGAGCCACTCGGCCTTGGAGAAGCAGATCAGGAGGATCTGTTGACTCGTGTCCGGTTGGCTCAGGAACATGATGAAGAGCTGATCAAGTCGGTCAACAACAACAACACAGAGTACCAGTTTACCAACAATGGAACGATTGTGGTAAATGGACGGGTGTGTGTTCCCGACGTGAAAGACCTTAAGGAGGAGATCCTAAGGATGGCTCATCAGTCTAAGTTCTCAATTCATCCCAGAAAGACTAAGATGTACCAAGACCTCAAACGGTACTATCACTGGGTCGGGATGAAAAGAGAATTGCAGAATGGGTGTCTAAGTGCCAAACGTGTCAGTTGGTCAAGATTGAACACCAAGTTCCAAGTGGCCTGTTACAGAGTTTGCCCGTTCCGGAATGGAAGTGGGACCACATCACTATGGACTTTGTGACGGGACTGCCTGCGACTCGGTTAAGCAAGGACACAATTTGGGTTGTGGTGGACAGACTGACCAAGTCTGCACACTTCTTAGCCATCAAGAAGACTGATGGAGTGGGCAAACTTGCTGAGAAATACATTGATGAGATCGTAAGACTTCACGGTATTCCAGCAAGTATAGTCTCGGACCGAGATGGTCGATTCACTTCTTATTTCTGGCAAGCTTTTCAGAAAGCCCTAGGAACGAGAGTGAATATGAGTACGGCTTACCATCCGCAAACGGATGGACAGTCGGAGAGGACCATACAAACGTTAGAGGACATGTTGGTATCATGTGTTCTGGATTGGGGCGATGCTTGGGACAAGTATTTGCCCTTGACCGAGTTTGCTTATAACAACAGTTATCAAGCAAGCATCGGGATGTCGCCCTATGAAGCCTTGTATGGCCGGCCGTGTAAGACCCCGTTGTGTTGGACACAAGTGGGGGAGTCCAATGTCATTGGACCGGATATAATTGCTGAGACCACCAAGCAAATCCGATTCCTAAAGGCGAAGATGAAGGAGGCGCAAGACCGCCAAAGGAGTTATGCGAATAAGAGAAGGAAAGGCATTGAGTTCCAAGTCGGGGACCGAGTCTACCTTAAGATGATTACTTTCAAAGGAAGGGCAAGGGTTTCCAAGCGAGGAAAACTTGATCCAAGATACTTAGGACCATTCACGATTCTAGAAAGGGTCGGGAAGGTCGCTTACAAGTTGGAGTTGCCAAACGAGATGGAAGCATTTCACAATGTATTCCATGTCTCGCAGTTGCGCAAGTGCCTCTCGGATCAGGATGTGATTATGCCAGAGATCCCAATAGATCTTAGGGTAAACCTCACTTTGGAAACTAGACCCTTAAGGATTCTGGATAGGCTGGAAAAAGCCACTAGGAAGAAGGTGATCCAGATGGTCAAGGTGGAATGGATTTGCAACGGAGTCAAGGAGATTACTTGGGAGACTGAGAATCATATGAGGGCTGACTACCCAGAATGGTTTGAGGAGTTTAAAAGAAACGAACATCTTTGAGCGGATTCGGGGATGAATCCATTTCAACTGGGGGAGACTTGTAACATCCGCAAACCGGCCTAAGGGCCGTTTGGGCTGTCTATGGGACCATAAGGTCGAACACAAGATCAAGGAGGATCAATCCGAGTGTTCCATAGGCAGTAGAAGGGTAAAGTTCAGCTGGAAGGAGCTTGACCTAAGTGAGAGCAGCTAGAAAGGAGTGTTCAGTTGGAACGAGCTGGACAGTCAGCTGGGAACCAACTCAGCTCAGCTAGCTGGAGTGCTCATGTGTCGGACCAGCTGGTCAGCTACTGTCACTAGCTGACCATAGCGAATGGGAACCTTTGGGAGATGCACCCATTCGTCCCAAAAGAAGCAACTCTTCCCATGGGAAGTTGGTTGCGATTTCATGTTCTATAAATAGACCATTTGGAGGCCAAAAATCGACACATTACACACTCGGGAACAACCCAACAATTCTCTTAAAGGCAAAGGCCACAAATCGAGAGAAAGAAGAGAGAGAGGGACCGTCGGTTCTAAAGGAATTTCCGGCGGTTTAGGAAGGCGGTGTAGTGGAGGGTTCAAGGCGTGAACAGAAGGAAGAAGATGACTTCCAACGCGGCCAAGGACCATGGCAAATCCGCTACAACCTCTAAGGTTAGATTCGAGCCTTTACCCACGCCCTTGGCCAAGACGTTAGGCCAAGGGCCGATTAGGGTTATATGGCCGGATTTCTCTACTCTTTATCTATTCTAGAACTAGAACCGGGCTTAGGCTGTGAACGGTTTAGGGCGGCCTTGTTGGAAACCGCAAACGATCGGCCAAAGGCCAAGATCGCGGATGGTCGGATTGGTGGGCGTATTGGAGACATAGGCCGGGTCATGGATGGTCATGAAACACCCCATCCTGGCCATAGGCCCAAGACGGATGTCTCACTATCCAAACCGTTCTAAGTTGAGGTTCGTTTGTAAACCTCAACCCTAATTGTTCCATAGTTAACCATTTCTATTCCTTTATTCATTCCATTCATTCATTCAATTCCGAACTTATTCTAAGGCAAGAGCAATAAAGAGAAATAGACATTTTATTAAGCATAAAAAGGTACCAATACAATGTAGTCAAATCGCATTATGCTAAAGTATTCAGTTCTAAACAATGTCTATCAATCTAACACACCACTCGTCACTTGGGTCTTTATGTCCGCGCCTAAGATGAATCACCCCCATGATCATCTTCATTACCTGAAACATAAATCATATAAGTTCACATTTTATATAAGTATGAATCCACAACTTAGCATTTAAATCCGGTTCTACATGTCCCAACCCATGCACACGCAAAACCTTAATCCGTTCTATTTCCATCTAAACTGGCCTAAGTCCTTTGGACCGTTCCACACCATGAACCGGCCGTGGTCGTTACCGCGTACCGTCCGTGTTCATGTGCGGGCGTCCTGCGTTCGTGATTATCGACCCGCGGTCGTGGACTGTCGACCCACAGTCGTACGCATACAGCCCCGGACGCATGCGATCGTCCTTACGGACGTCCGTGGTCGCCCTTGGTTGTACGCGATCGATCCTGCGGTCGTACGCGGATGTTTCACAGACGCTGGCGAATGGACCGCGGTCGTATGCGTTCGTCCTGCGGACGGTTACGCTCGACCGCGAATGGACGCGACCGTTCGCGAAAGGTCACGACTGTCACGACTATCCGTGGATAGACACGATCGTTCGCTTCGATCCGCGATCGCCCGCACCATCGTCCTTACCGATCGTTGGCCGCGACAAGCATGATCCGATTTCCCGTCAGTATGCGCATGAACCGCTCGCGACCAGTCTGCCGAGTTTCGACCGTCCGCCCCAATGGACGCCCGTTCACCCATGCTTAACCGTCCGAGCCTTTCTATCCATGCACGCGGATCATCTCGTTCATGTCCGCCGGTCAGTTCACGGTCTAGGCCTTCGGCCGACCGTGTTTTCTTATGGACTTTGAACCGATTTCCTAAGCCAACTTCTCCCTAGTCAACCGGTCTATTTCAGAGGATGAGTAGAAGAGAATAACATCCGGCCATCGTCTAATGCGACCATCGGCCTAGCGGCTTGGCCATGGCCGTGATAGAGAACCGGCCTAAGGGCCGTTTGGGCTGTCTGTGGAACCAGAAGACAAAACTCACGATCAAAAGGATCTAAAAGAGTGTTCCATGGGCAGAACAAGGTCAAGCTTTGCTGGACGGGAGTTTGACCTAAAGGGAAAGCAGCTGGAAGTAAAGAGTTTAGCTCAAAAGATCTGGACGGCCGAGCTGGACAGCTAAGGTAGCTGGCAACTAGCTGAACTGAGCTAGTTGGAGTGTACAAGTGATGGACAAGCTGGCCAGCTAGTGTCACTAGCTGACCAAGCAGCTCATAAGCGAATGGACACCTTTGGTGGGATGTGTCCATTCCCCAACCAAAGGCAACCATTCCCTTGGGCGGTTATGGGGCGATTTTGGGTCTATAAATAAGACCCTTGGGGGTCATTTTCGCGCACACACATACAAGGAAAAAATCCCAGAAATTCACTAAGGCACAAGGCCATAAAATCGTGAATAAGAGAGAGAGTTTGGCCGGATTCAAGAAGAAGAAGGCCGGCGATCATAAAAGCGTTTGGTGGTTGAGAGAGGCGGTTTGGATTGGAGACTATGGCTGGAGTTATCTCCTTAACCCCGTTACAGATCCATTCCACCTTGACCATCTGAATTACCTTCTTCCGGATTGCTTTTTCCAGCCTATCCAGAATCCTTAAGGGTCTAGTTTCCAAAGTGAGATTTTTCTTTAAATCCTCTGTGATTTCGGGCATAATCTTGTCTTGATCCGAAAGGCACTTGCGCAATTGCGAGTGGAACACATTGTGGAATGCTTCCATCTCATTGGGCAAGTCTAACTTGTAAGCGACCATCCCTTTCTAAAATTGTGAACGGCCCTAAGTACCTTGGATCAAGTTTTCCACGTTTGTAAACCCTTGCCCTTCCTTTGAAGGTAATCATCTTAAGGTAGACTCGATCCCCAACTTGGAACTCGATGTCTTTCCTTCTTTTGTTTGCGTAACTCCTTTGGCGGTCTTGCGCCTCCTTCATCTTTGCTCGTAGGAAACGGATTTGCTCGGTGGTCTCCTCAATTATATCCGGCCCAAGGACTCTTGATTCTCCCACTTGCGTCCAGCACAATGGGGTCCTGCAAGGCCGTCCATACAAAGCTTCATAGGGTGACATTCTGATGCTTGCTTGGTAACTGTTGTTGTAAGAAAACTCGGTCAAGGGAAAATACTTTTCCCAAGAGTCTCCCCAATCCAGAACACATGATCTCAACATGTATTCTAGCGTTTGTATGGTCCTTTCTGACTGACCATCCATTTGTGGATGATAAGCCATGCTCATGTTCACTCTCGTTCCTAGGGCTTTCTGAAAAGCTTGCTAGAAGTAAGATGTGAACCGACCATCTCGGTCTGAGACCATACTTGCTGGTACACCATGAAGTCTCACGATTTCATCAATGTATTTCTCAGCAAGTTTGCCCACTGCATCAGTCTTCTTGATGGCTAAGAAGTGTGCGGACTTGGTTAGTCTGTCCACCACAATCCAAATCGTGTCTCCTCTTAACAGGGTCACCGGAAGTCCAGTTACAAAGTCCATCATAATATGATCCCACTTCTGTTCCGGAATGGGTAAACTTTGCAACAGGCCGCTCGGGACCTGGTGCTCAATCTTGACCAACTGACACGTTTGGCACTTAGACACCCATTCGTTTGAGGTCTTGGTACATCTTGGTCTGTCCGGGATGTATAGAGAACTTAGACTGATGAGCCATCCTTAGGATTTCTCAAGGCCTTTCACATCGGGAACACACACTCGACCATTCACCACAACTGTTCCGTTGTTGGTGAACTGATACTCAGTGTTATTGTTGTTAACCGATTTCATCAATTATTCATCGTGCTCTTGGGCCAACCGGACCCTTGTAAACAGATCCGCCTGATCTGCTGCTTCCAGACCAAGTGGATCGTTGTCCACTGACAACGCATTTAGGTGCAAGGACCTGACCAATCCGATCAAGGCCTCTGCATCCTTCTCCACGACCACTTCGGTCCTTTTCCGGCTTAAGGCCTCTGCGACCAAGTTTGCCTTTCCTGGATGGTAAGTGATGTCCATATCGTAATCCGCCACCAGTTCCATTCACCTTCTTTGCCTTAGGTTCAAGTCAGGCTGAGTGAACACATACTTCAAGCTCTTGTGGTCGGTGAATAGTTGCACCTTTGCTTCGTAGAGGTAAGATCGTCAAATCTTAAGTGAAAATACCACAGCGGCCATTTCAAGATCGTGAGTAGGGTAGTCCCCTCGTGTTTCCTCAGCTTTCTTGAGGCATAAGCTATCACCTTCCCGTCCTGCATCAAAACGCATCCTAAACTGTTTTGGGATGCATCTGTGTAAACCACATAAGGTACGTTGTCTACTGGCAGGGTTAGGACAGGTGCTTTGGTCAGCATATCCTTCAAGTCCTTAAAGATCTTCTCTGCGGCTTCAGTCTATTCGAACTTCACATTCTTTCCGGTTAGCTCATAGCCTTAGCCATACTTGAAAAACCCTGGACGAACCGTCTATAGTAACCGGCCAACCCAAGGAAACTTCTAACCTCGGTTGCGTTCCTCGGCCGCGGCCACTCTTCAATTGATCGGATCTTATCCGGATCAACCGACACACCTTCATCCGACACTATGTGTCCTAGGAATCCAATCTTTCTTTGCCAAAAACTACACTTGATGAGCTTGGCATAGATCTTCTGTGCTCTTAAGGTTTCCATAACGATTCTTAGATGTTCTCGGTGTTCCTTCCGGTTCTTGGAATAGACAAGGATGTCATCAATGAATATGATAACGAACTTATCCAACCATTCCCGAAAGATCCCGTTCATCATCTTCATGAACGCAGCTGCTGCATTGGTTATACCAAATGGCATGACTACGAATTCGTAGTGTCCATACCGAGTTCTAAACGCGGTTTTCCTCACGTCCTCAGGTGCAATCGGGATTTGATGGTATCCCGAAGCCATATCGATCTTAGAAAACACGGTTGAACCCTTTAGTTGATCCAACAATTCTTCTATCCGAGGCAACGGGTACTTGTTCTTTACAGTGACCCAGTTAATGCTTCGGTAGTCTATGCACAACCAAAGGCTTCCGTCTTTCTTCTTGAAGAATAGAACGGGCACCCCCAAGGAGAACTACTCGGCCTAATAAAGCATTTGTCGAGTAGTTCTTCTAGCTGCTTCTTCAGCTCAGCCATCTCGGCTGGGGCCATCCTATATGGCACCTTAGACAAAGGTTTAGTCCCGGGTTCTAGCTCAATGACGAACGGATCAGACCGGTCAGGCGTGTAAGACTTCTAAGGCCTTGAACACGTCCCCAAAGTCTTTGACGACTGGGATCTCCTCGACCTTCATCTCCGATCCAACTTCCTTAGTGGCGATGGTGGCTAGGTATGCTTCGCATCCCCTTTCCAACATCCTATCTGCTTGGATAGCAGAGACGACCAAACTCCCCGAAGTTGGTCTTACTCCTTGGAAAACGACCCTTCCTTTTGGTCTTTCCAACTTCACCCTTCCTCGGTGGCATTCAATGGTAGCTCGGTTTTGTCCAAGCCAGTCCATACCTAGGATGACTTCGTGATTCTTAAGTTGAACTACTACTAGGTTAGCTGGCATGTCCACGCCCCCAATGGAGACGGGAATGTCCTTGACTAACCCTAACATAGGCATCACTTGCCCACCGGCCGCATTCACAATGCCCTGGCCGGTCATTTGTTCCTTCTGGAACAAGCCTTTCCCAATCATTCCAGGACTCACAAAACTATGTGTAGCCCTAGAGTCAAATAGTGTGAGTGTCTCTACACCGCCTATCGTAACAGTCCCTACACATTCCCCCAAATGTCTAAGTGTCCCGCCCTTTTCCCCAAAATGTACGCAATGCATTACTTAATTGAAGAAGTAGAGGTTTAGTGACGTACCAGTGATCGAGTCATAGGAGCCGGCCTTGCCTACATCCTTCACCAGATTGTAGACTCAGGGCGTCCCGGCTTGGCCCTTGCCCTTGGCCGTGCGACCTTCTTGTCCCTGGTTCCCTTCTGGTGCCTTCTGCTTTTCACCTTGCAGCTTCGGGCAATCACGCATGTAATGCCCGGTCTTTCCACATTGGAAACATGTCAATGGTCTTTCTGTCACCCTTTCTTGCCCCTTATGTGGACAGCTTGCGACTTCGTGGTCTTTGCTTCCACACTTCGCACATACCTTCCCGGCTTTCCAACACTCCCCCAAGTGATATTTGCCAAAGGTGGTACATTTAGTGCGGTCAGAGGATTAGCGATCAGCCCCCACTTGATCCCATTTCCTATTCAGGTTCTTCCCGGGTCGGCTGGCCACTGTCCTGTGCCTTTGTGCCCACGCGGTTCTCCTTATCCATATTGGCCTCTACAGTAGCAGTTTGTTCGACCAGCTCGGAGACGGAGTCATAGGAGCAAACCGATCAATGGGTACGCATCTCCACTCGCAAGCCGCGAAGGAAGCGACGCACCTAGCCAGCTCGTCCTCAATATCTTGTCCCACGTAACGTCTGAGATGGTCAAACTCTGCCTCGTACTCACAAACCGTCTTGCGTCCTTGGACCAAGTTCAGCTACTTACCTTCCATACGATCCCAAACCTCAGCTGGGAAGTACTTCTGGTTGAACTCGATCTCAAAGTCTGCGAACGAGTCAATGAGACCTTTGGTGCACCTGTCCACGGACAGCCACCAGTTATGCGCATCCCCTTCCAGGAAGTGGACCGCAATGTCCTTCCGGTAGTCCTTTGGACACCAGGTAGATCGGAAGTTCCGGACAAGCCGTGACTTCCACTCAACAGCCTCAAGTGGGTCTGCACTTCCCTTGAAGTGATTTGTACCCAGCTTGGTGATGTGGCCAATTACGTTGAGGTAGTCCACCTTTTGGTTCTTTCTGGGAACCGGTGACTCTACCACTACTACGTCTGGCTCATCATCACTAAGGTCCTTGGTCTCCATGACCTTGGACTTAGGCTCCTCAGCAACCGGCTTCTAACCAGAAGTGATGTTCTGGTTCAGTGCCGTTAGCTGGTCCATGACCGCCTTTAGCATGGTCCACATCTGGCCGATGTTCGGGACCGCGGTCAATGGCTCACCATCACCGCCCATAGCATCGTCCTCCTCATGGCCGGTCCCAGTATGGGCCACATGAGATGAGGACTCGCCCACTCTCTCCTGTCCACCCCCAACTTGGACTTCCGGTTCATCAACCCTAGTCATGTTGAGAGTGTTTAGATCAGTGGGTCCAATGCTCTTCTGGATAACCTCAGGACCGGTTAACCCAGGAGTGACAGGTGTGGTCTGGTTCTTGGATCCTTGTCCGTTTCCAGCCACTTCTTTGTCCTTAGTACGCTTTGACTTGCTTTTTCCAACATGAAGATTCAACAAGTTAATCGTTCTAAACAAGCAATCTCCAAGTCCTACACAAGTCTAACAATAATCTACATGGACATCTAACCCCGGACGAGTGGTGTAGCCCCTAACCCATAGCCTAGGAAATAACTCTGCTCTGATACCAACTTGAAACACCCCATCCTGGACATAGGCCCGAGACGGATGTCTCACTATCCAAATTGTTCTAAGTTGAGGTTCGTTTGTAAACCTCAACCTTAATTGTTCCATACTTAACCATTTCTATTCCTTTATTCATTCCATTCATTCATTCAATTCCGAACTTATTCTAAGGCAAGAGCAATAAAGAGAAATAGACATTTTATTAAGCATAAAAAGGTACCAATACAATGTAGTCAAATTGCATTATGCTAAAGTATTCGGTCCTAAACAATGTCTATCAATTTAACACACCACTCGTCACTTGGGTCTTTATGTTCGCGCCTAAGATGAATCACCCCCATGATCATCTTCATTACCTGAAACATAAATCATATAAGTTCACATTTTATATAAGTATGAATCCACAACTTAGCATTTAAATCCAGTTCTACATGTCCCAACCCATGCACACGCAAAACCCTAATCCGTTCTATTTCCATCTAAACTGGCCTAAGTCCTTTGGACCGTTCCACACCATGAACCGACCGTGGTCATTACCGCGTACCGTCTGTGTTCATGTAAGGGCGTCATGCGTTCGTGATTATCGACCCACGGTCGTGGATTGTCGACCCGCGGTCGTATGCATACAGCCGCGGACGCACGCGATCGTCCTTACGGACGTCCGTGGTCTCCCTTGGTTGTACGCGATCGATCCTGCGGTCGTACGCGGATGTTTCACAGACGCTGGCGAATGGACCGCGGTCGTATGCGTTTGTCCTGCGGACGGTTACGCTCGACCGCGAACGGACGCGACCGTTCGCGAAAGGTCACGACAGTCCGTGGACAGACGCGATCGTTCGCTTCGATCCGCGATCACCCGCACCATCGCCCTTACCGACAATTGGCCGCGACAAGCATGATCCGACTTCCCGTCAGTACGCGCATGAACCGCTCGCGACCAGTCTGCCGAGTTTCAACCGTCCGTCCCAACAGACGCATGTTCACCCGCGCTTAACCGTCCAAGCCTTTCTATCCATGCACGCGGATCATCTCATTCACGTCCGCCGGCCAGTTCACGGTCTAGGCCTTCGACCGACCGTGTTTTCTTATGGACTTTGAACCGATTTCCTAAGCCAACTTCTCCCTAGTCAACCGGTCTATTTCAGAGGATGAGTAGAAGAGAATAACATCCGACCATCGTCTAATGCGACCATCGGCCTAGCGGCTTGGCCGTGGCCGTGATAGAGAGGACGCGGATCTAACCTTGGATGTAGTGGTTGATTTGCCATGATCCTTGGCCGTTTCTCCAGCCATATTCTCCAATCCAAACCACCTCTCTCAACCACCAAATGCTTTTATGATCGCCGGCCTTCTTCTTCTTGAACCTGGCCAAACTCTCTCTCTCTTATTCACGATTTTATGGCCTTGTGCCTTAGTGAATTTCTGGGATTTTTTCCTTGTATGTGTGTGCGCGAAAATGACCCCCAAGGGTCTTATTTATAGACCCAAAATCGCCCCATAACCGCCCAAAGGAATGGTTGCCTTTGGTTGGGAGAATGGACACATCCCACCAAAGGTGTCCATTCGCTTATGAGCTGCTTGGTCAGCTAGTGTCACTCGCTGACCAGCTTGTCCATCACTTGTACACTCCAACTAGGTCAGTTCAGCTAGTTGCCAGCTACCTTAGCTGTCCAGCTCGGCCGTCCAGATCTTTTGAGCTAAACCCTTTACTTCCAGCTGCTTTCCCTTTAGGTCAAACTCCCGTCCAGCTGAGCTTGACCTTGTTCTGCCCATGGAACACTCATTTAGATCCTTTTGATCGTGAGTTTTTCTTCTGGTTCCAAGGACAGCCCAAACGGCCCTTAGGCCGGTTTGGGGATGTTACAGGTCGGACGGCGCATCTTGGAGATGTTGGCCGGATCATAAACCGCACACGACAAGTGGCCGAGCGAGAACGGTTGGAAAAGCGAACCGGGTCGATCACGGCCGGACCATAGAAGTACCGCTGGATCATGACGTGACGCGAACCGTACAACGCGATCACGGATCGATGGCAACCGTCCGCGGACCATCGCATCCGTTCGCGGTGAACAGTCGCGACCATTCGGACACGGACGTGAGTAGCGACCGTGGGCCGATCGCACAAACGACCGCGTCGTCCTTATGGACGTACGCGTGGTCTGTGCTGATCGTCCTTACGGACGCACGCACGGTCACACGGATCGTCCTTACGGACGTACACGCAGTACGTGACGGACGACCTTACGGACGCAACGCGATACGAATGGACGACCTTACGGACGCACGCACGGTCACGCGGATCGTCCTTACGGACGTACACGCAGTACGTGACGGGCGACCTTACGGACGCAACGCGATACAAATGGACGACCTTACGGACGTCCGTGAAGAACACGGTCACGATCGTATGGACAGACGCATACGACCGCGGATCACGGCCACGGTCGTGGATCCATGAACGGTCGGAACGCGGTTCAGATTAAGGCTTGGCCGAGTAGATGGAATGTAGAACGGACTTAGGATTTTGTGATGCATTTGGGGATATGGGATCATGTAGATTCCTTTAAATGTTAAGTTGTTGGATTATACCATTTATGCATACTTATCATTTGTGTTGTTTCAGGACATGATGATGATCAACGGGATGATCATGCCTACGAGCGGGCCGAGACCCAAGGACGAGTGTTGTGTGTTGATAGATAGTCTGTTTACTAAGACATTTCATTCCAATACTCGCACTGTGGTGTGGGGAAGAATGTAATACCCTGTTTCCAAAAATATGGTCAACGGGCATAAGAAAAGTCAACATGGCAAAATTATAATTTTGCCAAAGTCCAGGGGCAAAATGGTAATTTTGCCAAAATTGAGATGGAAGCCGAGACGGGCCAAATGTTCTAGTTTTACAACATAAAGAACATTTACAAGACCTGGAATGGAAGAAACGGAGCAAAAACGAGTTTTTCGGACTTTCGGGAATGGAAACCGATAAGACCGAGAAAACTTCGGAAATTCATAACCGGAGCTACGGAACTCCAAATGAGGTGACTAAGTTGATAAATTCATCTAAAATAAAGAAGAATCAGTTTTTGGAAGTTTGGGTATTTATGGGAATAAGGAAGGGTTTTCTAAAAAGTAAAACGTAAAACCGAAGAAACCGAAACAACGGGTTAAGATGGGTTAAGGTTGGTTTATTTTGGTTTAGGGAAGGAGCTTATGCTCAGAATGAGTCCTGCATGGACAAGTGTCCACTCCAGAGAGGTGCCACCACATTTTTGTTTATGCAAGAGAATTTTTTGTTCATGAACAAAGAATGAATGGTATCTTCTTTCCCATCAAGGTTCATTCACTCACTCTCAACCTCTCTCTAGCCACACCCACGACTCTCTCTCTATCTATTCATCTGGATTCATCACATTCATCACCTTTTTCCAGAAACCCTTTGAAGATCTAAAGAAAAACTCAAGAACATCATAGTGTTCTTCAATACTTGCATCAAAAGAAACACTATAACTTTTTAACCTTAAACCCAAATCACTTGCCACTTGGACCATTAAACTCCTCTCATTCTCCTCTACAACCGCCGGCCACCTCTCACCGTTTCTGTCGCCGGAGCTCGCCGTAATCTGGCCGGAGAACCGCCGCGGCGACTCAAGACTTCTCTTCCTCTCCAGCAGCTTCAGGATGGATATAGGAGTCACTACAGGAATATTGAGTTTTTATAGCACTATAATATAGCGTCTGTAGCCTTTGTGCTATGGCTGACATAATCGTGAGTTTTTTTATAACGTTTACAAATTTGTAAACGCTATCATAAATATACCGCCTAAAAAATTTTAGTGCCCGCTTCTTTTTTTTTTCGAAAGCCCGCCTGAATGGTTTCAAGTCGAAAATTTAACTAAGTAAAAACAAAATATCATTTTGCCTTAACAGACTTAGTTGAACAAAGAAAAAAAAAACACAGAGAGGAAAAGGAAAGATTTGCGGTTTAGGTTTCCTCTCCATCCTTCAATTCGTTTAGATTTATATGTTCAATCTTTTGCATTCATCTGATTCACATGTTTTGGTTTCACAGAACAAGACAGGGTTCCTGGATCTCCTTCGTGGAGGAAGGATTAGGGTTTCACAGAGGTGGAGGCTGGGGTAACGAGTGGAAAGAGAGGAATCAAGGGAGAGAACCAAATCTGCGCCGGAGCTTAACCACATCTATGTGGATTCGAGTAATAAGACCCGAAGATATGGACATTAACCAGGAACAAGGCATCGTTCGACGAGATGAAGATCGTCTAGGCCGGTTCCTGTTAGGCAAAGTTCCTGATAAGCTTTTGTTTCTCTCCTTTCAGGTGTGAATTTTCTGGAATTCAAAGAGACAGTGACGAAAGATCTATGGCCTGATAGAGATTCATCGGATTTGTAAGTAGCATCAGCCTTTTGGATTCTTCTGTGATGCTTTTTTTACTTTGTTCAATTTGAATGCAACTAGTTTGTTTTACTATGTTTGTTCGCAACTAGCTAAGATCTAATGTTCAATGAAATTTGATTGTTCAATGTGGAAATTAAAAACATGAGTTGAAATTGAATTTTTGGTTGAGCATCAACATCAGTGTAGTTGGTATAGTAGATCTACGACTTTAGCACCATACTTTTAGATTATTTGAGTGAACTTATACTCTTTCTGAGTGGTAAAATCTTCATTTATGTAGTTAGTAGCTACACAACATGAAAATTTATGCTTTCTTATGTGCATTTGTTGGTTTTCACAGGAAATTGCTTGGCCGTTTCCGTAACCCCTACACCCATTTGAATTCGTACAAGGACCGCCCTGTGGCAACTGCGACACCATCTTCGGTTCCTTTTCAGAGACCTGTTACCAGTAAATCCACAACATTGCATCCACCACAGAAAAGTCCTCCTGCCTTGCATGTTTCTGCTCCACCTCCTTCTGTGCTCCTTTCAAATATTCCTAGTCTAAGAAGAAGTTCTTCAAAGAGCATAGTTTTTATTGTGGCTGGCTGCATAGGTGGTGCTGTGTTCCTTCTTCTTTTAGCTACTGGTGTCTTCTTTTTCAAAAGTAAGGCTGGGAAATCTGTGAATCCTTGGAGTACAGGTCTTAACGGACAACTTCAGAAATTGTTCATGACTGGTAATTATTTTTCTTACTCGCTTGATACATTATGTAAAGGTGGCATTGTTTGTTCTGAAAAATATTGAACTTAACCTTGTTGTCTAGAATGTGTGGGAGATGTCGATGTGCTTGCCATTTTTTAAAACTCAACCATTTTGTTTTTTTTTGAACGCTAATGTTGTCTTATTAACTTACTCTTATGGGGTTCATGTTTGTATTCACATCATCTCTGATACATGAGTGACATGTATTTTTGTTCTGTTCTGTATTTTTTTGAAGCATTTGCACATGGTTTACTTCTACTCTTGTATCAGGAGAGGTATTAAAGTAAGTATTCACATGTATTTTTAGCGCCCATTGCAACAGAAGAATATGAACCAATGGCCTCAGTTTTGATTAGTACACTTATGGAGATAAGTGAATCTCTTCTTCCAGGAACTAGATACAGAGAGTAGTGGCTACAGCTCACAGAGCAAAGTCAGACAGAACTGCATTTGCTTCTTATATTGTTTAGTTTCTCTTGTAATATTGAATTATTTTTGTAGTTTATGATAATTTTGAAAAATATTTATTTTCAGTTAAGTTTGAAACTTATTTAATTATTTTCATATAATAATAGCTCATAAATCTAAAATATGTGAAATGGATGACAAAAATAAATAACATAATGTGAATGCTATAGTAAAAAACGTTGTATATAAAATAAATAATAACAAACATAAAACGCTATTATATAAAATTTAATAGCATAACACTAACCGCTATTGTAAATAACTCTATTGTAGCATATCGAAAAAGCGCTATATAAAGTGTCTGATCTACTATAACAGGCGTAGATAGAGCGTTTACTAAACCGCTATAATAGTAATATATAGCGTTTTTTTGGGTGCTCTATATACTCCAATTTCTTGTAGTGAGTGTTTGTGGTCACCTGAGCTTGTCAACCACCATTGGAAAAGCCTCCTCTGCCGCCGGTCAACGCTCTCTGCCGGTGGTCAACGCCGGAGACGCCGCCGGAGAAAGCCCCTTCAACCGCCATTCCTCAGGCGATTCTTCAGTGGTGGTTTTGTGATGGAATTGGGTTGGATTGGCTTTGGTTCAGAAGTGGAATTGGTTTAGTCAAACCGGTAAAGCCTCGGTCAACGCCGGTCAATGGTTTGACCTAAACCGGTTTAACTAAACCGGTTGATTTGAAGTTGGTTTGGTAGTTCAGCGGTTCAGTGGGTTAACCGGAGTGGTCAACTGGTTAAGTGTGGTCAACCGGAGTCAAAGTCAACGCACGGTCAACACCGGTCAACTCCGTGGTCAACGTTGGTCAACGCGTTGACTCCGGCCGGTTCTGATTCAGGCGGATCTAGGGTTGTTCGGGAAGCTTCAGGATTCGCGTTCGTGTATTTGGGAGGTTTGGGTTTTAGTTTGAGGTCTCGGGATTCGTATCCGCATCCGTGCCAGTCATTCCGCGCCCAATCACTGTGAGTCGGCTCAAAACCTAAAGTAGTTAGAAGCATATAGAACGGGAAACGAGAAACCGTAGAATTAGGTATTTTCATACCCGTAACTGAATTGACTGGTTGATTGTGAATGGATCGGATTAAATGATTGTAAACCGGATTAGAGTTTTGAGATGCATGCTAGGACCGTAGGATTAAAAGGATTAAACTGTTGTGTGCCGCTAGGATGCTAGAGTTATTGATTGATGCATACATATAGACGTTGCATGGTAGGGCCGTATATGCATCTATATGTATTAAAGGAACAATATGGAAGGAATCTATGTATGGGAATAAAGACGGTGTTAAAATACAGAATTAAACCTAACAAACATATAGAGTATGAAACGGATATCGGGATTAGGTTTAATAGAAGTTAAAGAGTAAGCAACGAATTAAGTAAGAGAATTATGAGACGTCAGGGAGTTTAGTAAGCTACTAGCTCTAAACCGACGGATCAAGGCGTTATTAAAAGACACATAGGTATTGAGTAATTGGAAAAGGAAGTGAAGTGATTGTGAGCCGTCTACGGATTTGCAATCCACTAATCCAAGGTAGCGGACGTTAATGAGTTGTTAGCCGTCTACGGGTTAGCAACTCTAATAGGCTTGCTTGGTGATTGTGTTGCATGGTGATTGTGTTGCATGGTGATTGTGTTGGGCTGAGCGGTCCTTGTGGACACTTAACGCGGTCGCGGGGCCGGTTAAGTTCGTAGCCGCTGACTCGGTACGACGCCGAGTCAGGGTGGTGGTGTTGGCGTGTGTGTATGTTAGACTTGCGGAACATCGGGTTGCGATTATTGCTGTTTATTGGCTGACTGTGTTAGAGTCCAAGCGAGTCTGCGTGTTTACATTTCTGCACTAGGACTCTAGGGTGCGTTAGATTCCGCAAATATAAGTTTCGAATACGTTCCGGTACTTTCGACCCGATTGGATCCTCGGGTAGCTGCCTAATCGGATCGTGTGCCTTCAGGTGGTGATTCCGGTTATGGCGTTAATCTACTGAGTGACGCCGGTAGGTGTGTGGTTCGGAGAATACGAGGTCATTTTCTAGGGCCGAATCGCATGGAAACTCAGGTTGCCGTGGGGAGCCCGAGTCACTGTGTATCTATGGACTGAGAACAGTGTCCTAGGTCGTGAGACTTCGTGTTTACATCTGGGAGTCGTGGGTTAGTTACCTTGTCAGTGGCTATGAAAACCGATGGAAGTTACCAAGATCGTAAGGGCCCAGGTGTGCGTGTGTTGTTTTTAAAGTGCACGATAGATAGATCTAATTTCAATCGAGAGCATGTTCCGCAGTGCTTCGATTTCCTTAATCGATTTCTCTTTCTTTTAGCAAGTGCTTGTGTGTTGTGGGTTTGACACGACATGGTAGTGCGTGATCGACTGTTTGTTGTGTTGTTTGTTATTTTGAGGTTTTGGGACGGGGATTTGTAGATGCTAGATAGAATAGAAGTCGTAGTGGGGAGCCGTCTTGCTGGGTGATTTTAGATCGCTCATTAGACTCTTTTTGTGTTTTTTCAGGTTTAGCACCGACGGACACGGGAGGTCCTCGGTGTAGTTTCGGGATCGCTTGTGGCGGGGTTTTGATTCGATGATTTTGAGTTTTCTTTCGGTTCGGCTTTGGCGCCAATTTTGTATTGAGACTTGTTTGTTGTTCTTGATTATTGGCAAATTGTTTGTAAAGATTGTTAAACGTTATGTAAACGTTTGATTACTTAGAAATGAACATGCTTACCTTATATTATGTTTAGTTCGAACCTACACAACTCACAGAAGTGGTACAAGTTGTGAAGATTTGTACTACGGAAGTGAGGATAGCGGGGTCAAGGACGGGTCAGTGCGAGCCTTTGTCTCAAACCGATCTGTCTCTGGCTTCGTCTTGTGGCGAACTTTTCCTGTTTGACTTGCTCGGGTTCGACTTTGTCATGTTCTTGTTTGATTGTTGACCGGTCAGCTCGATGGTCAGCGGATAATAGGAAAGGGACGTTACAATGCAGGTCATCGGAGAGTATGGGTTGTATTTCATTGCCTGATTTGGCTGCATATCCAAGATGGACAGGTCAGACACCGCCTTGCTATGCATCAACCCTAAGTGCAAGAAGCTTACCAAGGTTGGCATGATCAGGTCAGTTAATCCGCTCCGTTAGAACCATAAACTGTTGAGTGTAGTTGCATCTATTTGGCATCAATTTCACTATGCAAACGTAAAGCTGACCACAATTACATGCACATATTTTAATCCACATAACCAAACTAACATTCACGGCATATAGGTACCGTGTCGAAGCCCGTGTTCGCGACGACAACAGTGGAGTCGCTACATTCGTTTTCTTTGACACAGAGGTTGAGAAATTTATTGGAAGGAAAGCTCCAGACTTGATAAATGAGATCAGACAGGTATGACAACCCCGAGACAGAGCTTCATTTCTACAATTGATGTAAACAATATCCTTTGTCTCATGCATGATTTTCAACCAATAGCCCATGAGGATGTTGTCGTACCAGCACTACAATGTCTGGAAGCTATGGTAGGGCTGAGATTCAAGTTTTTGGATAAAGTAGACCACTACACTTTCAAAGCCATGCGGAAGACAGTCATTGTCTCACGCATCGTCGACGATGGAGATACGAAGCTAGCAGGTGCAGAGGAAGACACTCAAAACACCACAACTGAGGAGGACTGCGCTGGCACATCAGTTACCAATGAAACAGCTGATGACGAGAGTCTGGAGACAGTTGATAAGACCAAGAAAGACGGCAAGCGTCCACGTCTCAACTGAGGCCAAAGAACCGTTACTCATGCTGCTATTTTAAAAAAAAAATGCATGCGTCTGCGTACCACTTTAAAATTCACCCATTGTCTTAATCATTTACTACTTTCGAACCATTTTTATTATGCTTTCCCCACATCAACTCTACGGTTAAGTTGGAATCCAATAAACATGTTTTCCCTATGCTATTTTACATTTCATTATCTCGCAGTTCTGTTGCAAAGAATGCTCACCAAAAAAATAACTAATCACATAATAACACACAAACTGTCAAGATATTGCCAAACGTAACACAATCAATACTCACCATATCTTCCTCTCCTCCGCATATCAGAGTATGGAAACTGAGTGCTTAATTGACGGAGTCACATTCACATCCCTTCAAATACTTACCATAGTTGCATAATCAATGTCATAAAACCCAATAAAATTCCATTATTACCCCAGCTCACTCAAAATATTATAACGCATTGCAACACAGATTACCTAAAAAAAAACAAAACATAATCGTCTAGGAAAACATAGCACCATTCAAGAAGCACCAGCTACCAATTACGGAGTCACCAAGTATCCACGGAACGGCCTACTGCTTCTCCGACACCGCTATACAGCCAGCAGGTATGTTCAATTTAGAACCCTCTATCTTAGTAATATTAATGGAGCGGTTGAGGTAGTCCAACTGGTTGAGGGGCTCGTGGTAGTTGGAAACCACCCGGGTTCGAGCCCAGGCGAAAACAAAAATGCCTCCTCTGCTCATCCACATGGATATGGGCCCATTGCTTACGGCCCATTTGAATACCCGGAGAGAGGGTCTATCCATGGGTTGCACCTCCCCTTGGGGATTAGTCTGGGCCCTTCCATAGGCACGGGATACCCCCAGGTTAAAAAAAAAAAAAAAAAAAATATTAATGCCATGAAATCGTACTCTCAATGGGACACATGAGGGGGCCAATATGTATATGGTATTCTTTGGAAGTATTTAGTCCCAGGGATCAAATGATTTCTGAAATAGTTAATACTTCGCCTAACAAATTCCAAAAATTATTACTAAATATTCTCGGCAAAATAAAAATAATAAGGAACCAGTCTAGAAGACCCATTTTCCAAAAAAAATGATTGTTATCGGCTTAATAATGAACAGATATGAACTCATACAAAATAAAATAGGCAGACAGTGATTGTAAACATGATACATATACGTATCAGATTCGTTGCAGGTCCACAATTGCAGGGAAGAACCAACAACAGATTTCAATATTAAAAACATCATAGAAACTATGAATAAGTGTGATGTAATTAGGGATTTGTGTGTAAGTTTAAAGTTTGATTATGTGTGGTCACTTCCTCCTCAAGGAAGAAGTGGAGGTTTAGCTTTATTATGGAAAAAGATGTTGTTGTATCTAAAATTTCACAAGATATAAGACTCTTGGATGTACATATTAAGTTTAATGGTATGTGTTTCTATTTATCTTGTGTTTATGGGCATCCAAATCCACAATATAGAAATGAATTATGAGATCGTTTGATAAGATTGAAATCTACAAAGTCTAGCCCTTGGCTACTCTTAGGTGATTTTAATGAGATTCTATCAAATGAGGAAAAAGAAGGAGGTGCTATACGTGATGAAAGAACAATTGTATGCGTCTTGCGGCTTACATGATATTCACTCAAGGGGTAATCGTTTGTCATGGATTGACAAACGTCGCACACACACAATTAAGTGTTGCTTGGACAGAGTCATAGCAAATTCAGAATGGTGTTCTGCTTTTCCTGCATCTGAGGCAGAGTTTTTAAGCCCGTACTGCTCCGATCACCGTCCCGTCGTAACTACGATCGCTACCTCAGTTACAAGAAGATCAAGTAGATTCCGCTTTGATAAACGTTTAATAGAAGTCCAAGGATTTAAAAACTACGTACACAAAGGTTGGAACGCAAGAAATATTACCGGAGATGCAAATATTAATGATAGGATAAGAGATTGTCGTAAAGAACTCTCCATTTGCCGACGCCTTTCAAGTTTAAATTCAGCAAAACGAATCAAAAGCTTAGAATCAGAACTTGAACTTGCTCTTTCCTTACGAAGTACGACACCAGCAGATATAACAAATATCCAGACAGAACTTGCAAAAGCTCATAGAGATGAAGACACATATTGGCGCTTACGTAGTCGAAATACATGGGTACTCAAAGGAGATCGACAAACAAGTTTCTTTCAAGCTTGTACAAGAGAGAGAATTTCACGGAACAAAATTCTATCTATTGAAGACGCTGAAGGAAATGTTTACAGAGGGGATTCTAATATCGGGGTACACACAGAAGCTTTCTTCAATGAAATTTACCAAAGCCCTATCACAAACCCGAGTACAAATATATTTAACGACTTTGAAACTAAGGTTTCAGTTGAAATGAATTCACAGCTCACGAAAGAGATTACAATGCAAGAAGTTCACGACTCTATTAAATCCATTGGCTCGGACAAAGCCCCCGGCCCAGATGGTCTAACAGCTCGTTTCTACCAACATTGTTGGGATATTGTTGGTCCAGATGTCTTTGAAGAAGTGAAACGATTTTTCAACACATCCCATATGCAGCGAGAAACTAATCATACAAACCTATGTCTTATTCCAAAAGTTAATAATCCAATGACTCTTACGGAATATAGACCCATAGGCCTTTGTAACGTACTTTACAAGATAATTTCAAAAATCCTAGTAAACAGACTAAAACCTTTCTTAACCGATATTGTATCTGAAAATCAATCGGCAATTCAGCATTTATTCCTGGTCGATTAATCACTGATAACATTTTGATTGCCCATGAGCTAATGCACTCTCTCAAATCCAGAAAACGTGTTTCCAAAACATACATGGCGATTAAAACCGATATCACAAAAGCATATGACAAAATAGAGTGGAGTTTTTTGGAAAACACAATGAGGGCTTTTGGTTTTGATGAAAAATGGATCCAATGGATTATGGCGTCCATCACTACGGTAGAACATTCTGTCTTGGTTAATGGAAACCCGTATGGTAACATAAAACCGAGCCGTGGTCTACGACAAGGTGACCCCTTATCACCCTACATGTATATATTGTGCGCCGATGTTCTTAGTCATTTAATAGAAGTTCAGTCACGAAGCGGGAAAATCAGAGGAATCAGAATAGGAAACGGAGCTCCAGCTATTAGTCATCTCTTCTTTGCAGATGACTCTTTATTCTTTTGCCAAGCAAATTCAAGAAATTGTACCACACTATCCAATATATTTAAAGAATATGCACTTTGCTCCGGACAACAAATAAATCAACGTAAGTCAACCATTACATTTGGATCTCGAATCCTTGAAGACACACGGGTCCGACTACAACATATCTTAGGAATTGATAATGTGGATGGCTGCGGGAAATATCTAGGACTTCCCGAACATTTTGGTCGAAAAAAGAAAGACATGTTCCAATCAATAAAGGATAAAGTTACAAGCAAAACCTCTTCTTGGAAAGGTCGTTACCTATCACAAGCAGGAAAATAAATTCTAATCAAGTCTGTAGGTTTATCGATGCCGGTTTACTCGATGTCATGCTTCAAACTCCCCTTGTCAGTCACTAATGACATAAGTTCTTTGCTTATGCGTTTCTGGTGGGAAAAGAGTGATGGCTCAAAAGGAATCCCATGGATTGCATGGAAACGACTACAAGTGTCCAAAAGAGATGGGGGCTTAGGATTTCGTGACCTTCCTATTTTCAATGACGCATTACTTGCGAAACAAGCTCGGAGACTACATGAACAACCAAATTGTCTCCTAGCTAGGCTGTTGAAAGCTAGGTATTATAAAGATAGCACAATCCTTGAGGCAAAAGAAAGACCAAATCAGTCTTATGGGTGGAAATCAATCATGACAGGACTTCAAGTAATTAGAAAAGGGACACGACGTGTCATAGGAGATGGTCTCTCTACAAACATCTTCCATGATAATTGGATACCGAATACCGAAACTGTATCAATCTCTAACGACTCCAATATAACAGTCTCGCTGGTTAATGATTTAATCATCAGTTGCAACTCAACTCAAAAATGGAACACGGTCCTTTTGGATCATCTATTTGAGGCTGATATTGTGGAAAACATTAAATCCATATATTTACCACAACACAAAATACCAGATCGTATTGTATGGAACTACACGCAATCGGGGGACTACACGGTTAAAAGTGGGTATTGGTTAAGCTATCAACAACATTTACATGATCAACCGACAATCCAACCTCCTTACGGTGACACTGAGACCAAACTCCAAATCTGGAAACTTAATATCATCCCAAAATTAAGGCATTTCTTGTGGAGAGTAGTATCTAGAGCAATTGGTTCTTCCACTCGATTAACAACCCGAGGTTTAAATATAAACCCTCTATGTCAACGCTGCTGCAATGAACCGGAAACTCTAAGCCACCTTTTCTTCACATGTCCACTGTCTATACAAACATGGAGATCTTCCACCTCAATATGGCTACCCTCTCAACCATTTGATGACTACTGTGACATTCAAATCGCCTCTTTAATCACACTACAACAAGACCCATATGTTGATGATTTCTACAAGCTTTTACCTCTCTGGATCCTTTGGCGAATATGGAAAGCAAGATGCCAACTTATCTTCAACAAAAGGAGTTTCGACCCACATCGAGTTACTCGTGAGGCAATCGGTGATGTCAATGAATGGATATCTACTCTTGCTAGTGAACATTCGCCAAATGTGACTAACCATACGGATAACAACATTCATACTCGCAACACGTCCATACATTGGTCAAAACCGCCACAAAACATAATTAAATGTAACTTCGACACAAGTTATTGCTTAACAACTAAAGAAACCAAAGCTGGATGGATAGCTAGAGATCACAACGGCAAGGAAATTTTTTGGGGATCAGCTACATTAGGAAAATCAGTTTCAGCTCTGGAAGGTGAAGCCAAGTCGCTGCTTATTGCAATACAACATGTTTGGTGTATGGGTATTGAAACAGTTATTTTTGAAGGCGACTCCAAAGTTTTAATAGATCATCTACTAGGGATCTCGCACATAACTATGATCGAAACCATTGAATACGACATACTTTATTGGAGCCTTAAATTAAAAAACTGTTCTTTTGTTTTTACACATAGAGAATCGAATGTTCCAGCCCACCTTTTGGCAAAACATGGACCTCATATTTCTAGTTTTCATAGTTCTAGTTCGTATCCTCTTGTATGGCTATCTAATGCTTTGTATTCGGACTATGTAAACACTTTTCAAAGTTAATAAAATGATATTTTGACGTAAAAAAAAAAAAAGTTAACAGCAAGTTCAGCAACAATAAAATCACTACTCTAGATGAGATTGGGATTCAACAACGCCTAAGCAGCACGACAAGATACATTTGATTGAATTGTAAAAAGGAAAAACCTTGGATACTATCCGAAATTGCAATGGTTATTTGGCTTTTGGAAATTCGATTTCGGTTTAACCAATCGAAATACATTTGATTGAATGGTTAAAATAAATTTTTGGTTTACCAGGACTAAAACTCGATAAATCTGACATTGCGATATGTGAATGTTATATATGCAAATTCGTAAAAACTTTACAATAAAATTATTTGGAGAGCTAAAAATTGACAAGAATTTGAACTGAAAGGAATAGCTTCATGTGAACCAATCTAAAACCACCATTGAGTTCGAAAACCAGATGTGTTGCACATTTAATATCACTAGCCATTCCAATTTTAAAATTTCGGAAACCAAACATTTTACACATTTATTATAATGGAATAATCTTAGCTCCTTTCCTTTCAAAGATTATTCTAATTTATAGTTATCACCTTTGATTTTGAAATTCGGATCTATAATATTCTAACTATTCTTAAAAACATTCCTAAATATTCCTTTTCTAAATACATAATAAATAGCTTTTAGCCTAAACAAGGTCATAACCACTGTAACAGTTTGGAAGACTCATAATAAATCTTGATCGTCGATATATTTTATAAATATCTTCGAGATATCTTGACCTAATTCTAGGTACATAATTTGATACTATATAAAGTGCTTGGCTCGCCGTCTCTATCTTAACATACATACTCTATTCAGAAAAATAACTCTTCTTCTATTATGGCTAGGAATACTAACCTCAACGACATCAAGCCATTTAAAACCGGTTGGAAGATTGAAGTTAGGATCCTATACTCTTGGAAGCAGTACACCTCACAGTTTGGAGAAACATTGGAGCTAATATTAGCTGATCAAAATGTATGTGAAGTTTGGTTTAGAAATATTTTATATATATAGAGTTCTACAGTATATAATACTCTTATTGTTTTGTTTCGATTTGCAGGGTACTAAAATCCATGCAAGTTGCAAGAAAAACTTACTTAGAAAGTTTGAAAGGATATTATTTGTTAGTGAATGGAAGGTTATCCAGAATTTTTCGTTGAGTCCAGCCTTTGGATTATATAGATCGACAGATCATTTGTACAAAATGACTTTTGTACACAACACTTCTGTGACCCGATCTACCATAAGAACCGAAAACATGTATCTATCTTTGGTTGATTATGAGATCATTCTTAGTGGTACACTGAACACGGCCTTTTTGGTTGGTAAATTATTCTTATATTATGTGTTCATGAATCTTATACTCAATCTTATTTATATAATATTGGTAATAATTTTATTGCAGATGTTATTGGTCAAGTTTTGAATATGAGTGAGCTTCAGAGCATTCAGTGTGGTGGAAAAGAAAGGAAAAAGCTAGAATTTACTCTAAGAAACATCAAGTAAGATAAGTATTACATAGTATAGATTCATATGGATTCATATTAACTCTGTTTTTAATGTAGTGATGAACGATTATCATGCTGTTTATGGGGAAAATTTTCTGAGACAGTATATTCGGCAGGAACCGATGATGATGTTGAGGTAGTCATATGTTTGATAAGGTTTGCCAAAATAGGGACGTATCGAGGTATGTAAATATTGTTCGTTCATATTTTATACTGTAAATAGATACAACTGGTAGTTAAAGAAATATTGCGTATATAAATATATACATATATACTACTGAAGTACCTATATATGTATTGTTGTAATAGTATAGATTTTCAAGTTTTACCTGTTGGTTAGGTGGGCTGCAAATATCAAATGCTTATGATGCATCGCTGGTCCTAATTAATCCTGGAATAGAAGAAGCAGAACAGTTAAAACAGATGTATGCACCATTTAATTTTCTGTATTAAAACTACACATACAGAGATCTGCCAAGTTTACCTATATAGTTTGTTACTAATTATTGTGCAATATAAAAGGTTCAGCGATGATTCTCATGCGATAACCATATTTGAAAACGTGGAAGAAAACTCTGAATAAAATTCTAGATGTGATGAATGGTTTGAGTACCCGGAAAAGACAGTCTCAGAAATGTTGACCTCGACTCAGGTAATACTTTCATCAGATATTCAATATCTACACGCTATCATATGAATATAAACATGTTTTGTTTTGTTTTCTTAGGTTGATAAGTGCAAGGTTGTATGCAGTATCTATGGTATAGATATTGACTTGGGAAGGTATTATTTTGGGTGTGGTAGATGTAACAAAAAGGTTATTAAAATCGATCCAAAGCCTTTATGGTGGTGTGAAGTTTGCGATACAATTGTGACTTATGTTACACACATGTATGATAATTTATATTATTAAATGATTTATCAAATCCTCCATGGTTTATGATTATACCTATCAGTATACTTTCTCTTGAAACATGATCGGGATTTCTTTAAAGGTACAAGTTGCATGTCAAGATTAGGGACACAACAAGATCATCTAAATTCATGCTTCTAGACACACCTGCGAAGGGTGTTGTTACGGAAACTGCTGCGAAACTGCTGAATGGTTCTTTTGATGAGGTACATCTAAAGGAAATTTGTTTAGCTCCATATATGTATATATATATATATATATAAGTTTATTAATAGTATAGTTTTTTTTTTTCAAATGAGAGCAGATAGAAGATCTTGAGTTGTTGCCTATTGAGATCAAGAATGTGATTGGTAAAACTTTTAAGTTTGATGTGTTAATCGAGAAGGAAAATATTCAGTATGGTAATGATACCTATATGGTTGGAAAGGTTTGGACTGGTAGTGATATTAGATTCATGTGACTCAGCTGCGTTAACCATTTCTGGATCAAATCAAGTTTTATCAATGGTATATTTGGGAACAAAATTTTAGAAAGATTTCACAATATAACAGATTCCTTTCCGAGGTTTATAATTTGATTTTATTAAAATTCTATTTACACGAGTGGTTCATATGCGGTAATATTGGTCAATCTGAGCTAACAAAAATATATTTGATCAATGATACATATGGGAACATAATCTTAGAAAGATTTTACAATATAACAGATTCCTTTTCGAGGTTTATAATTTGATTTCATTAAAATTACAATGATACTGTTCCGAATATTTAATATTTGAATTGATATCACACATTTGTTAACCATCCTATAATAAATAAAAAATCTAAACCTAAAGTTACCAAGCCGACATCAATCCTTCGAACTAAAACATACTAAAGTGATAACCAGTGAAGAGCAAAAGAAACATGGAAGAAAGAAAGCCTGGAGTAACTAGAGGAACACAAAAGAGGAAGAGATTTACCAGAGCTATTGAATCTGAGAATAGTGCTGATGCTTCAAACTCACAAGTATGTAATTTTATTAATCTATCACGTGTTTTTGGTAGGGTGTTGGAAGATGTTACCAACATGCCACCTTCTCGAAGATTTTGTTATGAAACTCTTGATGGAGTACTTTCAAACACCCCATCTACATCGTACAAACATACAAGTAGAGGTTTGTGATTTATTAAAATTTCATTGTCGTGCTATTTATTTTTATAGAATATACAAAACTTTATTTATAGTTTTCGCTGATCATCTTTGGTGTTTATAATTTTTCCATGAAATAACAAAAGCTACAGTCCAAACCAGCAACTAAAAGGACCCTTCGGAATAGTTGTAACGAAAGTGAGTTTTTATAATTTCGTTCGTATTTAAAGAAGAATACAAAAGTGATGATTAATATTCTTTATTTTGTTTGATAAGTTTAACAATATACTAATCGTGTTTATTTTTGACACATGAGATACTGCATTAAGTTCAAGTTGCATGACTTCAGCTAATATTAAGAACAACTATAAGTTGCAAAACAGTTCATCTTCAACGAACTTTGATAGTTTGCACAATAGACGAAATCAAGTTCTGACCGATGACGACACCCTAAGACGGAAACTATTGACCAGTTATGATGATGATGACGATGATGGTGATGCCTGTATTGACACAATTGAAGCGGAATGTGAGGGAAACTATCTATCAAATGAGTGTAATATTTTTTTACAACCATGCTTTGTTTACCATTGATTAAGTTATTTTAAAACTTCTAAGTTATCTCTCTAAAGCTATTTTGTAATATTCCAGATGTATCAGAAGATGATAGTGATCAAACTTATGATTGTAGTAGTAGTGAAGAGAGTGATTCATTATCGGATGATGAAGTTAATACAGTACAGCCAGAAACACGTGAGAAACGAGATCGAATACTCACAATGGTGGCAATTTTAAAAAGTTCGTTTCAAACGCCTCCATATGCCAGAAATGTTTATTTGAAGAAGAATTATGGTATGCTACTTCTTTTTCTTTTTAATAACGTTATGTTTTGATTATATTTTTAGTAACAAAGTTTGTCATGTGAATTTTTCAGATTATGTTGATGAAGGCGACCCAATATATATATATATATATATATATATATATATATATATATATATATATATATATATATATGTGTGTGAATATTGTGGTGCAATGATGTGGTTTGCTGAACGAGTTAACAAGCAAAC
Source organism: Orychophragmus violaceus (assembly GCA_030180135.1). Classification (NCBI taxonomy): domain Eukaryota; kingdom Viridiplantae; phylum Streptophyta; class Magnoliopsida; order Brassicales; family Brassicaceae; genus Orychophragmus; species Orychophragmus violaceus. The sequence continues at coordinate 65,509,377 of CM058231.1, forward strand.
CAAAGGAAAACCTAAATTTGGTCTATGTTGTGGCCAAGGACAAGTTCAATTGCCATTTTTAGAATCTCCAGATTTTTTGAAAAGGCTTCTAACCGAGGATAATGAGATTAGTAGATATTATCGTGAAAACAGCAGACCAATGAATATGGTTTTTTCGATGACTTCACTTGGTGGTAAAGTGGATCACTCGGTTCCAAAAGGAAGAGGTCTCCAGATGTTCCAACTTCAGGGCGAGAATTACCATCGAATGGGTAGTTTGAGACCAAAAGAAGGTGAGCCGCCAAAATTTTCACAGCTTTATATTATTGACATTCTCAATCAGATAGATAACAGAGTTTCTGCCATCGGGTATATTTCAAAACTTTATATTTTCCTACTCCTTTTTGAATATTATATATCCAGCAAAACGTTTTTGTTTCTTACGTGTTTATGTTTTTCCAGGAAAACAAGAAATCTGGATCAAGTGTTAGGAAACGGAATTTGAGAAAGCAGCTCATATATGCTTTTCTTAAAATGATAAGATGAAACTGGAATCTCTGCTTATCATCCTGGTAAATTATTCTTAAGTTATGTGTTCATGAATCTTATGTTCAATCTTATTTATATAATATTGGTAATAATTTTATTGCAGATGTTATTGGTCAAGTTTTGAATATGAGTGAGCTTCAGAGCATTCAGTGTGGTGGAAAAGAAAGGAAAAAGATAGAATTTACTCTGAGAAACATCAAGCAAGATAAGTATTACATAGTATAGATTCATATGGATTCATATTAACTCTGTTTTTAATGTAGTGATGAACGATTATCATGCTGTTTATGGAGAAAATTTGCTGAGACAGTATATTCGGCAAGAACCGATGCTGATGTTGAGGTAGTCATATGTTTGATAAGGTTTGCCAAAATAGGGACCTATCGAGGTATGTAAATATTGTTCGTTTATATTTTATACTGTAAAGGGATACAACTGGTAGTTAAAGAAATATTGCGTATATAAATATATACATATATACTACTGAAGTACCTGTATATGTATTGTTGTAATAGTATAGATTTTCAAGTTTTACATGTTGGTTAGGTGGGCTGCAAATATCAAATGCTTATGATGCATCGCTGGTCCTAATTAATCCTGGAATAGAAGAAGCAGAACAGTTAAAACAGATGTATGCACCATTTAATTTTCTGTATTAAAACTACACATACAGAGATCTACCAAGTTTACCTATATACATAAAAGGTTCAGCGATGATTCTCATGCGATAACCATATTTGAAAACGTGGAAGAAAACACTGAACAAAATGCTAGACGTGATGAATGGTTTGAGTACCCGGAAAAGACAGTCTCAGAAATGTTGACCTTGACTCAGGTAATACTTTCATCAGATATTCAATATCTACACGCTATCATATGAATATAAACATGTTTTGTTTTGTTTTATTAGGTTGATAAGTGCAAGGTTGTATGCAGTATCTATGGTGTAGATACTGACTTGGGATGGTATTATTTTGGGTGTGGTAGATGTAACAAAAAGGTTATTAAAATCGATCCAAAGCCTTTATGGTGGTGTGAAGTTTGCGATACAATTGTGACTTATGTTACACACATGTATGATAATTTATATTATTAAATGATTTATCAAATCCTCCATGGTTTATGATTATACCTATCAGTATACTTTCTCTTGAAACATGTTCGAGATTTCTTTAAAGGTACAAGTTGCATGTCAAGATTAGGGACACAACAGGATCATCTAAATTCGTGCTTCTAGACACACATGTGAAGGGTGTTGTTACGGAAACTGCTGTGAAACTGCTGAATGGTTCTTTTGATGAGGTACATCTAAAGGAAATTTGTTTAGCTCCATATATATATATATATATATATATATATAAAAGTTTATTAATAGTATAGTTTTTTGTTCAAATGAGAGCAGATAGAAGATCTTGAGTTGTTGCCTATTGAGATCAAGAATGTGATTGGTAAAACTTTTAAGTTTGGTGTGTTAATCGAGAAGGAAAATATTCAGTATGGTAATGATACCTATAAGGTTGGAAAGGTTTGGACTGGTAGTGATATTAGATTCAGGTGACTCAGCTGCGTTAACCATTTCTGGATCAAACAAGGGATCAACCATGATTACTGGTGGTGAGGTAATATTCTCATACAAATATATATAGTTTCACTTCTATTTGTAATAGTTTCTGAATCTCTATATTAATTTTTAATTCTATTTTTTCTTTCAAAAGGATTCTCTGCTTCTTACGGACATTCAGAGTAATTCAAATGTTGTAACAACCCCATCATCTAAGCGATCAAAAGAAGATGAGGAAGTTGCACTTGACCTAACTTCGACATCCAAGAAGCACTGCACCAAACAGATTAAACTGGAAAATTTTACAGAAGAAGAGATGAAAAATAATGATTCTGGCTGACGATGATGAAACTTGATTTGATTTTAATAAGTTTTTGTTTTATTTGGATTGTTCTCAAGATCGTTAATGGTGTTTGCTTTGGTTTTTTTAAATACTTAAAACATTGTTAAGAAGTTTCAAAAATGTGGATCCGTTTCCTTTAAAATTAGAGTTAGAATTTTAAATGGTGCATAACAACAAAATATTCTTGGAAACAAAATATGATTGGGAACAAATTATACACGAGTGGTTCATATGCGATAATAATGGTCAATCTGAGATAACAATAATATATTTGATCAATGGTATATTTTGGAACAAAATTTTAGAAAGATTTGACAATATAACAGATTCCTTTCCGAGGTTTATAATTTGATTTTATTAAAATTCTATTATACATATATTAAATTTAACATAATATATACACAACCAAATCACTTATTTACACGAGTGGTTCATATGCGGTAATATTGGTCAATCTGAGCTAACAATAATATATTTGATCAATGATACATATGGAAACATAATCTTAGAAAGATTTTACAATATAACAGATTCCTTTCCGAGGTTTATAATTTGATTTCATTAAAATTACAATGATACTGTTCCGGATATTTAATATTTGAATTGATATCACACATTTGTTAACCATCCTATAATAAATAAAAAATCTAAACCTAAAGTAACCAAGCCAACATCAATCCTTCGAACTAAAACATACTAAAGTGATAACCAGTGAAGAGCAAAAGAAACATGGAAGAAAGAACGCCTGGAGTAACTAAAGGAACACAGATGAGGAAGAGATTTACCAGAGCTATTGAATCTGAGAATAGTGCTGATGCTTCAAACTCACAAGTATGTAATTCTATTAATCTATCACGTGTTTTTGGTAGGGTGTTGGAAGATGTTACCAACATGCCACCTTCTCGAAGATGTCGTTATGAAACTCTTGATGGAGTACTTTCAAACACCCCATCTACATCGTACAAACATACAAGTAGAGGTGTGTGATTTATTAAAATGTCATTGTCGTGCTATTTATTTTTATAGAATATACAAAATGTTATTTATAGTTTTCGCTGATCATCTTCGGTGTTTATAATTTTGCCATGAAATAACAAAAGCTACAGTCCAAACCAGCAACTAAAAGGACCCTTCAGAATAGTTGTAACGAAAGTGAGTTTTTATAATTTCGTTCGTCTTTAAGGAAGAATACAAAAGTGATGATTAATATTCTTTATTTTGTTTGTCAAGTTTAACGATATACTAATCGTGTTTATTTTTGACACATGAGATACTGCATCAAGTTCAAGTTGCATGACTTCAGCTAATATTAAGAACAACTATAAGTTGCAAAACAATTCATCTTCAACGAACTTTGATAGTTTGCACAATAGACGAAATCAAGTTCTCACCGATGACGACACCCTAAGAAGGAAACTATTGACCAGTTATGATGATGATGACGATGATGGTGATGCCTGTATTGACACAATTGAAGCGGAATGTGAGGGAAACTATCTATCAAATGAGTGTAATATTTTTTTACAACCATGCTTTGTTTACCATTGATTAAGTTATTTTAAAACGTCTAAGTTATCTCTCTAAAGCTATTTTGTAATATTCCAGATGTATCAGAAGATGATAGTGATCAAACTTATGATTGTAGTAGTAGTGAAGGAGATGATGAAGGTAATACAGTACAGCCAGAAACACGTGAGAAACGAGATCGAATACTCACAATGGTGGCAATTTTAAAAAGTTCGTTTCAAACGCCTCCATCTGCTAGAAATGTTTATTTGAAGAAGAATTATGGTATGCTACTTCTTTTTCTTTTTAATAACGTTATGTTTTGATTATATTTTTAGTAACAAAGTTTGTCATGTGAATTTTTCAGATTATGTTGATGAAGCGACCCAATATATATATATATATATATGTGAATATTGTGGTGCAATGATGTGGTTTGCTGAACGAGTTAACAAGCAAACCAAAGGAAAACCTAAATTTGGTCTATGTTGTGGCCAAGGACAAGTTCAGTTGCCATTTTTAGAATCTCCAGATTTTTTGAAAAGGCTTCTAACAGAGGATAATGAGATTAGCAGATATTATAGTGAAACAGCAGACCAATGAATATGGTTTTTTCGATGACTTCACTTGGTGGTAAAGTAGATCACTCGGTTCCAAAAGGAAGAGGCCTCCAGATGTTCCAACTTCAGGGAGAGAATTACCATCGAATGGGTAGTTTGAGACCAAAAGAAGGCGAGCCGCCAAAATTTTCACAGCTTTATATTATTGACATTCTCAATCAGATAGATAACAGAGTTTCAGCCATCGGGTATATTTCAAAACTTTATATCTTCCTACTCCTTTTTCAATATTATATATCCATAAAAACGTTTTTGTTTCTTACGTGTTTATGTTTTTCCAGGAAAACAAGAAATCTGGATCAAGTGTTAGGAAACTGAATTTGAGAAAGCAGTTCATAGATGCTTTTTTTTTACTCAATCCTGGATCTGGAATCTCTTCTTATCATCCTGGTAAATTATTCTTAAATTATGTGTTCATGAATCTTATACTCAATCTTATTTATATAATATTGGTAATAATTTTATTGCAGATGTTATTGGTCAAGTTTTGAATATGAGTGAGCTTCAGAGTATTCAGTGTGGTGGAAAAGAAAGGAAAAAGCTAGAATTTACTCTGAGAAACATTAAGTAAGATAAGTATTACATAGTGTAGATTCATATGGATTCATATTAACTCTATTTTTTAATGTAGTGATGAACGATTATCATGCTGTTGATGGGGAAAATTTGTTGAGACAGTATATTCGGCAGGAACCGATGCTGATGTTGAGGTAGTCATATGTTTGATAAGGTTTGCCAAAATAGGGACCTATCGAGGTATGTAAATATTGTTCGTTCATATTTTATACTGTAAAGAGATACAACTGGTAGTTAAAGAAATATTGCGTATATAAATATATACATATATACTACTGAAGTACCTATATATGTATTGTTGTAATAGTATAGATTTTCAAGTTTTACCTGTTGGTTAGGTGGGCTGCAAATATCAAATGCTTATGATGCATCGCCGGTCCTAATTAATCTTGGAATAGAAGAAGCAGAACAGTTAAAATAGATGTATGCACCATTTAATTTTCTGTATTAAAACTACACATACAGAGATCTGCTAAGTTTACCTATATAGTTTGTTACTAATTATTGTGCAATATAAAAGGTTCAGCGATGATTCTCATGCGATAACCATATTTGAAAATGTGGAAGAAAACTCTGAACAAAATGCTAGACGTGATGAATGGTTTGAGTACTCGGAAAAGACAGTCTCAGAAATGTTGACCTCGACTCAGGTAATACTTTCATCAGATATTCAATATCTACACGCTATCATATGAATATAAACATGTTTTGTTTTGTTTTCTTAGGTTGATAAGTGCAAGGTTGTATGCAGTATCTATGGTATAGATACTGACTTGGGATGGTATTATTTTGGGTGTGGTAGATGTAACAAAAAGGTTATTAAAATCGATCCAAAGCCTTTATGGTGGTGTGAAGTTTGCGATACAATTGTGACTTATGTTACACACATGTATAATAATTTATATTATTAAATGATTTATCAAATCCTCCATGGTTTATGATTATACCTATCAGTATACTTTCTCTTGAAACATGTTCGAGATTTCTTTAAAGGTACAAGTTGCATGTCAAGATTAGGGACACAACAGGAACATCTAAATTCATGCTTCTAGACACACATGCGAAGGGTGTTGTTACAGAAACTGCTGCGAAACTGCTGAATGGTTCTTTTGATGAGGTACATCTAAAGGAAATTTGTTTAGCTCCATATATAAGTTTATTAATAGTATAGTTTTTTTTTCAAATGAGAGCAGATAGAAGATCTTGAGTTGTTACCTATTGAGATCAAGAATGTGATTGGTAAAACTTTTAAGTTTGGTGTGTTAATCGAGAAGGAAAATATTCAGTACGGTAATGATACCTATAAGGTTGGAAAGGTTTGGACTGGTAGTGATATTAGATTCAGGTGACTCAGCTGCGTTAACCATTTCTGGATCAAACAAGGGATCAACCATGATTATTGGTGGTGAGGTAATATTCTCATACAAATATATATAGTTTCACTTCTATTTGTAATAGTTTCTGAATCTCTATATTAATTTTTAATTTTATTTTTTCTTTCAAAAGGATTCTTATGCTTCTTACGGACATTCAGAGTAATTCAAATGTTGTAACGACCCCATCATCTAACCGATCAAAAGAAGATGAGGAAGTTGCACCTGACCTAACTTCGACATCCAGGAAGCACTACACCAAACAGATTAAACTGGAAAATATTACGGAATAAGAGATGAAAAATAATGATTCTGGCTGACGATGATGAAACTTGATTTGATTTTAATAAGTTTTGGTTTTATTTGGATTGTTCTCAAGATCGTTAATGGTGTTTGCTTTGGTTTTTTTAAATACTTAAAACATTGGTAAGAAGTTTTAAAAATGTGGATCCGTTTCCTTTAAAATTAGAGTTAGAATTTTAAATGGTGCATAACAACAAAATATTCTTGGAAACAAAATATGATTGGGAACAAATTATACACGAGTGGTTCATATGCGATAATAATGGTCAATCTGAGCTAACAATAATATATTTGATCAATGGTATATTTGGGAACAAAATTTTAGAAAGATTTGACAATATAACAGATTCCTTTCCGAGGTTTATAATTTGATTTTATTAAAATTCTATTATACATATATTAAATTTAACATAATATATACACAACCAAATCACTTAATTACACGAGTGGTTCATATGCGGTAATATTGGTCAATCTGAGCTAACAATAATATATTTGATCAATAATACATATGGGAACATAATCTTAGAAAGATTTTACAATATAACAGATTCCTTTCCGAGGTTTATAATTTGATTTCATTAAAATTACAATGATACTGTTCCGGATATTTAATATTTGAATTGATATCCCACATTTGTTAACCATCCTATAATAAATAAAAAAATCTAAACCTAAAGTAATCAAGCCGACATCAATCCTTCGAACTAAACCATACTAAAGTGATAACCAGTGAAGAGCAAGAGAAACATGGAAGAAAGAACGCCTGGAGTAACTAAAGGAACACAGAAGAGGAAGAGATTTACCAGAGCTATTGAATCTGAGAATAGTGTTGATGCTTCAAACTCACAAGTATGTAATTCTATTAATCTATCACGTGTTTTTGGTAGGGTGTTGGAAGATGTTACCAACATGCCACCTTCTCGAAGATGTCGTTATGAAACTCTTGATGGAGTACTTTCAAACACCCCATCTACATCGTACAAACATACATGTAGAGGTGTGTGATTTATTAAAATGTCATTGTCGTGCTATTTATTTTTACAGAATATACAAAACTTTGTTTATAGTTTTCGCTGATCATCTTCGGTGTTTATAATTTTGCCATGAAATAACAAAAGCTGCAGTCCAAAACAGCAACTAAAAGGACCCTTCGGAATAGTGGTAAAGAAAGTGAGTTTTATAATTTCGTTCGTCTTTAAGGAAGAATACAAAAGTGATGATTAATATTTTTTATTTTCTTTGTCAAGTTTAACAATATACTAATCGTGTTTATTTTTGACACATGAGATACTGCATCAAGTTCAAGTTGCATGACTTCAGCTAATATTAAGAACAACTATAAGTTGCAAAACAGTTCATCTTCAACGAACTTTGATAGTTTGCACAATAGACGAAATCAAGTTCTGACCGATGACGACACCCTAAGACGGAAACTATTGACCAGTTATGATGATGATGATGATGGTGATGCATGTATTGACACAATTGAAGCGGAATGTGAGGGAAACTATCTATCAAATGAGTGAAATATTTTTTTACAACCATGCTTTGTTTACCATTGATTAAGTTATTTTAAAACTTCTAAGTTATCTCTCTAAAGCTATTTTGTAATATTCCAGATGTATCAGAAGATGATAGTGATCAAACTTATGATTGTAGTAGTAGTGAAAAGAGTGATTCGTTATCAGATGATGAAGTTAATACAGTACAACCAGAAACATGTGAGAAACGAGATCGAATACTCACAATGGCGGCCATTTTAAAAAGTTTGTTTCAAACGCCTCCATCTGCCAGAAATGTTTCTTCGAAGAAGAATTATGGTATGCTACTTCTTTTTCTTTTTAATAACGTTATGTTTTGATTATATTTTTAGTAACAAAGTTTGTCATGTGAATTTTTCTAATTATGTTGATGAAGGCGACCCAATATATATATGTGAATATTGTGGTGCAATGATGTGGTTTGCTGAACGAGTTAACAAGCAAACCAAAGGAAAACCTAAATTTGGTCTATGATGTGGCCAAGGACAAGTTCAGTTGCCATTTTTAAAATCTCCAGATTTTTTGAAAAGGCTTCTAACCGAGGATAATGAGATTAGCAGATATTATCGTGAAAACAGCAGACCAATGAATATTGTTTTTTCGATGACTTCACTTGGTGGTAAAGTGGATCACTCGGTTCCAAAAGGAAGAGGTCTCCAGATGTTCCAACTTCAGGGCGAGAATTACCATCGAATGGGTAGTTTGAGACCAAAAGAAGGCGAGCCGCCAAAATTTTCACAGCTTTATATTATTGACATTCTCAATCAGATAGATAACAGAGTTTCTGCCATCGGGTATATTTCAAAACTTTATATCTTCCTACTCCTTTTTGAATATTATATATCCAGAAAAAAGTTTTTGTTTCTTACGTGTTTATGTTTTTCCAGGAAAAACAAAAAAATCTGGATCAAGTGTTAGGAAACAGAATTTGAGAGAGCAGCTCATAGATGATTTTATTAAAATGTTAAGATGAATCTGAAAGCAACTCATAGATGCAATCTTAAGCAAGATGAACCTTGAATCTCTCATGTGTGACTTAACCAAAAAAAAGCTATTGGGAAAAACAGTGGCGTGTAAGTGATCCCTATTTGAATTGATATCACACATTTGTTAACCATCCTATAATAAATTAAAAAATCTAAACCTAAAGTAACCAAGCCGACATCAATCCTTCAAACTAAACCATACTAAAGTGATAACCAGTGAAGAGCAAGAGAAACATGGAAGAAAGAACGCCTGGAGTAACTAAAGGAACACATAAGAGGAAGAGATTTACCAGAGCTATTGAATCTGAGAATAGTGCTGATGCTTCAAACTCACAAGTATGTAATTCTATTAATCTATCACGTGTTTTTGGTAGGGTGTTGGAAGATGTTACCAACATGCCACCTTCTCGAAGATGTCGTTATGAAACTCTTGATGGAGTACTTTCAAACACCCCGTCTACATCCTACAAACATACATGTAGAGGTGTGTGATTTATTAAAATGTCATTGTCGTGCTATTTATTTTTACAGAATATACAAAACTTTGTTTATAGTTTTCGCTGATCATCTTCGGTGTTTATAATTTTGCCATGAAATAACAAAAGCTACAGTCCAAAACAGCAACTAAAAGGACCCTTCGGAATAGTGGTAAAGAAAATGAGTTTTTATAATTTCGTTCGTCTTTAAGGAAGAATACAAAAGTGATGATTAATATTTTTTATTTTCTTTGTCAAGTTTAACAATATACTAATCGTGTTTATTTTTGACACATGAGATACTGCATCAAGTTCAAGTTGCATGACTTCAGCTAATATTAAGAACAACTATAAGTTGCAAAACAGTTCATCTTCAACGAACTTTGATAGTTTGCACAATAGACGAAATCAAGTTCTGACCGATGACGGCACCCTAAGACGGAAACTATTGACCAGTTATGATGATGATGATGATGGTGATGCATGTATCGACACAATTGAAGCGGAATGTGAGGGAAACTATCTATCAAATGAGTGTAATATTTTTTTACAACCATGCTTTGTTTAACATTGATTAAGTTATTTTAAAACTTCTAAGTTATCTCTCTAAAGCTATTTTGTAATATTCCAGATGTATCAGAAGATGATAGTGATCAAACTTATGATTGTAGTAGTAGTGAAAAGAGTGATTCGTTATCAGATGATGAAGTTAATACAGTACAGCCAGAAACATGTGAGAAACGAGATCGAATACTCACAATGGCGGCAATTTTAAAAAGTTTGTTTCAAACGCCTCCATCTACCAGAAATGTTTCTTCGGAGAAGAATTATGGTATGCTACTTCTTTTTCTTTTTAATAACGTTATGTTTTGATTATATTCTTAGTAACAAAGTTTGTCATGTGAATTTTTCTAATTATGTTGATGAAGGCGACCCAATATATATATATATATATATATATATATATATATATATGAATATTGTGGTGCAATGATGTGGTTTGCTGAACGAGTTAAAAAGCAAACCAAAGGAAAACCTAAATTTGGTCTATGCTGTGGCCAAGGACAAGTTCAGTTGCCATTTTTAGAATCTCCAGATTTTTTGAAAAGGCTTCTAACCGAGGATAATGAGATTAGCAGATATTATCGTGAAAACAGCAGACCAATGAATATGGTTTTTTCGATGACTTCACTTGGTGGTAAAGTGGATCACTCGGTTCCAAAAGGAAGAGGTCTCCAGATGTTCCAACTTCAGGGCGAGAATTACCATCGAATGGGTAGTTTGAGACCAAAAGAAGGCGAGCCGCCAAAATTTTCACAGCTTTATATTATTGACATTCTCAATCAGATAAATAACAGAGTTTCTGCCATCGGGTATATTTTAAAACTTTATATCTTCCTACTTCTTTTTGAATATTATATATCCAGAAAAACGTTTTTGTTTCTTACGTGTTTATGTTTTTCCAGGAAAAACAAAAAATATGGATCAAGTGTTAGGAAACAGAATTTGAGAAAGCAGCTCATAGATGCTTTTATTAAAATGTTAAGATGAAACTGAAAGAAACTCATAGATGCAATCTTAAGCAAGATGAAACTTGAATCTCTCATGCGTGACTTAACCAAAAAAAAAGCTATTGGGAAAAACAGTGGCGTGTAAGTGATCCCTATTTGAATTGATATCATACATTTGTTAACCATTCTATAATAAATAAAAAAATCTAAACTTAAAGTAACCAAGCCGACATCAATCCTTCGAACTAAACCATACTAAAGTGATAACCGGTGAAGAGCAAGAGAAACATGGAAGAAAGAACGCCTGGAGTAACTAAAGGAACACAGAAGAGGAAGAGATTTACCAGAGCTATTGAATCTGAGAATAGTGCTGATGCTTCAAACTCACAAGTATGTAATTCTATTAATCTATCACGTGTTTTTGGTAGGGTGTTGGAAGATGTTACCAACATGCCACCTTCTCGAAGATGTCGTTATGAAACTCTGATGGAGTACTTTCAAACACCCCATCTACATCGTACAAACATACATGTAGAGGTGTGTGATTTATTAAAATGTCATTGTCGTGCTATTTATTTTTACAGAATATACAAAACTTTGTTTATAGTTTTCGCTGATCATCTTTGGTGTTTATAATTTTGCCATGAAATAACAAAAGCTACAGTCCAAAACAGCAACTAAAAGGACCCTTCGGAATAGTGGTAAAGAAAGTGAGTTTTTACAATTTCGTTTGTCTTTAACGAAGAATACAAAAGTGATGATTAATATTCTTTATTTTGTTTTTCAAGTTTAACAATATACTAATCGTGTTTATTTTTGACACATGAGATACTGCATCAAGTTCAAGTTGCATGACTTCAGCTAATATTAAGAACAACTATAAGTTGCAAAACAGTTCATCTTCAACGAACTTTGATAGTTTTCACAATAGACGAAATCAAGTTCTGACCGATGACGACACCCTAAGACGGAAACTATAGACCAGTTATGATGATGATGATGATGATGGTTGTGAGATCCGGGATTCACACTAAGAATTTGTATTCGTTGATTTGGACTTTAGGATATAGAAATGACATAGTTTCCTATGAATCAAAGACTTTATTGAGATTGATCGTCGAGATAGAACAAACACAATCGAAAAGAGAGTACAAAGTATGATGACCGAGCTATCTAGTCGAAGTGTTCTAAGTTAAGGTTGGAATCTCTTGAGTGAATCGCCACTTCTTCTTTAAATAGTCTCGACTTTGACCTTCTTGTTCCGATATTTCGGCCTTGCCTTTATAACGATCTCCGAGATTTACGCGGATCAGTTGAACCGACGAAGACCGAGTTGCTCTATCTCCACGTTGTCTGCTGCCGAGCTCGAGCTCGATCGCCTCTTACTTCGGCATCGCTTGGGCCTTGTCAAAGTGTCATTCGTTTGGGCCCGACAAATGAATCGACTCGTCTCTTTATCTTTGATTCTGGAACGGACTCATAAATATGGGCCTTTGTTTTACTTGTCAATGGGCCGGTTTTCCTAGAGGGAAATCCAGTACCAACAATAGCCCCCCAGCCCATTAATTTTGACAAGTCGAGGTTAATGGGCGGTGGACGTTCTTGGGAAGACGAGCGCGTGCCCTGGACATTAGGGAAAACACTAATGGTTGTTTTTGCCTCGTTCGCGGATCTTGTTTTAATCGGACGGCCAAGATTGGGCACGTGTCTTAGATTAATCTGTCTGTGGCGCCTTCGTTGATGCGGCGGATGTGACTTAATCGTCAATCACTCGTCTCTGCCCCTAGATCTTATATCAACGGTCGAGATTTCAAGAAATCGAAGGACCCTAACTGTCTCAATCTTTTTCGTAATCATTTACAAATTTTGAATTGAGCGGTTGGGATTGCGGGATACGAAAGATCCCATGGATTTCGAGCACGAGATAGTTTAAAAGGGGAAGTTACCTAGCACGATTCCCATTACTGCTCGCACTACAAATCGGCAAGGTAACTTCTTCTCCCTCATTCTATCTTTTTGTTGTTGTTACTCTGAGACTTTTTCCTCTTGAGATTCGTCTTTCTTCTCTCTTAAAAGAAATTTCCGATACACCGAATCATCATGGTTCGAAAGGGTGCGGTCAGGGCGAGTGCAACTGTGGCGGCGGGACCGTTCGGTCCCCACCTACCGTCCAGTTTAACCGCGGACCATATACAGAAATTACGGGCGAAGTGCCGGATCCCGCCGGAGGTGGAGATAATCATCCCGTCTCCGGTGATGTCGCCGGAGACTGCTGTTGAGGGCTACTGCTGTGCCTCTTATACCTACTTCGATAAATGCGGATTGTTTTTCCCGATCCCTCGCATTATCTCGTGGGTCTTGGCTCAGCTTCAGCTGGCTTTTCATCAGATGACCCCGAATTTTGTCCGGCACGTCATCGGGCTCGGGGTCAGGGCCGTTGAGGAGGGCATCGACTTTGGGATCGAGGAGTTGATGAGGGTTTGTTCGGTAAAACATAACACTCGTTTTCCCGGGACTTACTATCTCTCTCCTCGCCATGGGAAGATCCTTGACGAGATCCCGACGAGGGATGTGTGGAAGAGTAAATACTTTTACTTCAAGATCAACCATCACTCGGTCGAGGATTTCGACTATTCGGTTATCCCGACTAGATGGGCAGCTAGCGTTGGTTAGCTTTTAGGGTTTATTAGTTTCTCTGGTCGCTTCGATGTTCTTTGTTGACGCCGAGCTGTTTACTAATAACCCCCTCTCTTTTTTTTTTTGCAGAGGCTCCTGAATCATTATCTCTGAACCCGATTACATCGAGCTTAATAGCTCGTCTTCGGAGAGGAGATATCCGTTGGTCCAACTTTACAGAACAACGAATTCGAGCTGCCCTAGGTCCCTCGGCCCGACAACCTCCTTCATACCAACCTCGTCTTTCACGAGATGAATCGCGTCTCTCTCGTCAGCCCGCTACGACCCAAATCGTTCAGGCTCCGCTTCGGATTATCGAGCGGACTGGAGATAGTAAGTATTCTGGTTAGTCTATACAAGGATTTTCGCGCTGTATGCCTTTTTTTGTCGGGTTGACTCGAATCCGTTTTGTCTGCAGATCGACCTGTTCCCGACGACAGTTCTTCCGCAAGCACCCCTTCTCTCGAAAAAATGTCGCGAAGATCTAGCAGCCGTCGGAATGGGAAGGATCCCGTCAATCTGGCGAAGAAAATGAAGGCCGGTGACTTGGGCAATGCCCTTCTTTTTGCCATGGGCGAGGGGCCTCCTCCTTCTCCTCCTAACCCTGTTCAGGTCTCTCTTCCCGCGGTCACAGGATCCGGAGGGGCAAACATGGAGGTGGAGAACTTACCTCCTCTTTCATAACGTCGGAGTCGGGGCGGTCCTCCTCCTCCGGCGGCGAAGCGTCAAAGAACCGACGCGGAGGTGAGCTCGAGAAGATCGGGCCAAAATGTGGATGCGAGGCATGCCTCTTCTGGGTCCTCCGGATCTTTCAACTGGCGCTTTAGGCACCAGAAGGAGTGTCCGATCGCGGATGACCCGACGGGTGTTGCCTATCTGCTGAGGCACTTTAAGCCCGCAGGCGTTCAACTCCCGGCTGTCGGGGATATGGCCCTCGGTGATCCTTACACCGAGATGATGGCCGCTGCTGGGAAGGTAACGACTTCCCTCATTTGCCTTCTTGATTCGTTTCGTGCTTAATTTTTGTTTCTCTTATAGGCCTTGGAGGCTGCGAACAAGTTTCCGGCTAAGGCTGAGCGTGAGCTGCGGGAGATCCCGCAGGTGAGTGAACTCGAGACCGTCGAGAAAAAAGTTAGTGACCTGAAGGCACAGCTGCAGGGGGCCTTGGCTCGGGAGGAGGAGCTTCGGAAGACGGTGAGCGACCTGGATGCGCGGTTGCAGGGTGCCTTGACTCGGGTTTCGGTTGCAGAGGAGGCGAGTCGAAACGCTGTTGAGACAGGCCGGGTTGCGGATGTGCGGGCTGCGCAATGTCAAGGTGATTTGGACAAGGCTCTCGCTGACCGAAAGCTTGATATAAAGGTGGCGGCCCATGAGGCGAGGAAGGGGCTAAATGGTGAATACCTCAAGATTCTCGAGGGAATTGCAGCGAAGGAAAGCCATAGGAAGGTTGCCGTGAACGCTGAGATAAGGCTCCAAGAGGCCTTGGCTAATGTCGCACTTATCGCCGAGTTTGCCTTCGGCGAATTGGACTTGACCAAGGAAGTGATGGACTTGGCTGAGAAGAAGCGATTAGCTACGGATGAGATGAACGCTGCGGCAGTGTTGGACTTCAGCATCAGCAAGCTTAATTTGCCGGTAATGTCGGATGATTCAGTAATCTTGGCGCGCCTTTTAAACCAGGCGGCTACTCGTCTTGATCAGTATGGGTCGAATCTCCCGACCGGAGCTAGCTCGCGGGCTAGCGACGAGGTTGAGGGTCGACTCGAGGAGGAAGGGGCGACCGGCGATCAGGTAGAGGATCAAGACGAGGCTTCCTCTCCTTCCAAGTAGTTCTAATTTTCTTTTAATTCGTTGTTGCCCTAAGGGGCTTTAATTCTTTTTCAGACTTTCGTTGCCCAAGGGGGCTTTTATTTGAATTCGAGGACATCGCGTCCTCTCTTTTTTTATGAATTGCTTTTCGAATCTTTCGTGCCTTAGCATATATTTTACTGTTTTGATGCCTTAGCATAAAGTTTGGTCGTTACGGCAGCTCGAACCTCTTCAGAGAGGTCGAGTAAATAACTTGTCTCTGGTTGCCTTAGGGGGTTCTTTGCAAACCTTCAGGTCGATTGTATTCGAGCTCGAGCTCTTTGTTGAGAATTGCCCGAGATTTAACTCTTTCGTAATGTAATATTCGAGCTTAACACTGGATTTCAAAAAAGAAATGTTACGTATATATAAACGAATCGAAGTAGACTTACGAAGGTCTGATTTGGAGTGTGTGCAGAGGTTGTTTGCTTGAATAATTGTTTCGACCTCGTTGCTTTTTTGCTTGTAGGGGGAATAGCCCCCCAATTCTTTTAATCCGTATAAGGTTTAGAAGAATTATAGGCTTTGGAAGGATCGCTCTGGATCTCTTTCTTTGGGACGATCATTTCAGTTCGTTCGATTTGGGAGGACCATTGTAGGTCGCTTATTTTGGGGACGATCATTTCAGCTCGTTCGGTTTGGAAGGACCGTTTTAGGTCGCTCATTTTGGGGACGATCATTTCAGCTCGTTTGTTTCTGAAGAGATAATTTCATATCACTTTAGTTTTTGAAGAGATAATTTCATATTGCTTTAATTTTTGAAGAGATAATTTCATATCGCTTTGTTCTTGAAGAGATAATTTCGTATCACTTTAGCTTTTGAAGGGATAATTTCATATCGCTTTGTAACGGCGAAGTATTTCGCGATGGCTCTGACTTTTAAGACAGAAAGAGACATTGATCGGGGGACTTATTTTGATTTCACAAAGATAAGCTAGTAAGACTTTGTTTGAAGTTGTTGAGCTCGGTAAGAGCCTTGTGTTTGGGGGGTGGTTGCGCTCGAAATCGAGCTGCCTACGTACCCTTTTAAGGTGATCAAGCCATTTCGTACTTCGATTATGTTGTCGTACTCTTAGTGGAAGTACTTTTTGAGGTTGATGATGTTCCAAGGTCGTAGTTCAGGTTTCTGGGTTTCCACCGACTTGAGTCGGTAGACCCCGTCCTTTACAACGTCGGTGACCTGGTAAGGACCTTCCCACTTTGCTCCTAACTTTCCAGCGTGTTCTTCCTTTTTATGGTCGAACACTTTCCATAAGACGAGCTCTCCTACTTGAAATCTTCGAGTTTTGATCTTAGAATCGTAGTAACGGGCTGCGGCTTGTTGGTAGTTCTGGATTCGAGCTAGTGCGAGGTTCCTCCTTTCGTCGACGAGGTCGAGCTCGTCAGTTATCATCTTGTTATTGAGTTCCTCTTGTCGTGGGCATTCTTCTTTGCGGATGCTTGAAACGAGGATTTCGGCTGGTACTACCGCCTCGATCCCGTAAGCCAGCGAGAAGGGAGTCTCGCCGGTGTATTTGCGGGGGGTAGTCCGGTAGGCCCAGAGTACGGCTGGGAGCTCGTCGCTCCAGCTTGTTTTGCACTCATTGAGTCTTTTCTTGAGACTGTTCGTGATTGCCTTGTTAGCCGCTTCCGCCAGCCCATTCCCTTGGGGATAGCGTGGCGTTGAGTAAGTCAGCTTTATGTTCCATGTTCTGCAGAACTCCTTGAAGGCGTTTGATATGAACTGAGAACCGTTATCAGTGACGATCTCGTGGGGTAATCCGTGTCGGCAAACGATGTTTCGCCAGACGAACTCCTTAACATGAACGTCTTTGACTTTTTGGTACGAATCTGCTTCAATCCATTTGGTGAAGTAGTCCGTCATTACTAATAGGCACTGCAAGAAATTTGAGCATTGATAGCAGATAACGATAGCACGAATTCACGAACTGCTATTAAAAGTAACAAGTTGAAATACCGATTCTATTATAGCATTCATTCAACGCTAAGATAGATTTTACGGATTTTTATTAAGCGGGAAGACAATGTAACACTTAGACCGCCAAAAAATTAGTGAAAATTCACTTTGGCACCAAAATTAAAAGTTTTTTGGGGAAATTTTGGCTAAGTCTTTTTTTCACATTGAGACAAAAACAAAACATGATTCTCTCTAGATCTATCTCTCTCTCGTATCTCTTGACTCACAAAACCCAATTTGACTGCTCTCCATCACCCAGTCGCTACTCGCCTTTACTCCAGCACGAGCCTCCTCCGCCAGCTCCACCGTCTTTCCTCCGCTAGCCACGGCGGCAACTTGACCAATCGTAAGCGTCTCTCCTCCTAACCGCACCGTCCCTTTACTGTAATCTTCCACCATACATTTCACCTCTTCCAAGTGGCTCCTTTCAAAGCTTCAGCCGCCACTAAGAACACCCTTTTTGGTTTCATCTCTCTCTCTCTCTTCGTCTTTTCTTGTGAGGACGATTCTCTCTCTCTCTTTCACATCCAAAATTCTCCAGATAAAACCTAATAAAAAGGGTAACAAAATCGCATTCATCTTCTTCCTCTCCAATCAGCGCATCTTGGAAGGATATGGTTAAAGAGTAAGAAACTGAGAAGACAAACTTCCCCTCCTTCAATTCTCTATCTCTCTCTATCTCTCTCTCTAGCCATGGCCGAGTTGCAGCAGTTAGTGGAAGCTCACCAGACAAACGGCGGTTTAGGTTTTATCCCACCGGCAATAACCTCAGCCGAAGCACCGGAAACATCCGCCGCCGTTTCAGCCGGCGTATCCGTCGGATCGAAACGACTGAGAAGACCCAGCGTTCGACTAGGAGACATCGGCGGCGACCAGTACCAACAAGTGGCGTACGATTCGCAAGTGCTAATAATCTGATCAATGGCGCCACCTCCAGGACTTTACTCCGGTAGCAGCACTCTTGCTCTGGTAACAATCTCTCCGATTTCTCGATCTGTATATTCGACTCGTATTTTAGTTGTAGAATATTGGGTTTTGAGTCCGTCATCGTCTTTTGTATTGATCAGGTGGCTCGTGCTTCGGCTTTCGGGCTGGGTCTCATCTACGGGAACGTGAAGCTCAAGGCTTTGAAGGTACATCTCTCTCTCTCTCTCCTTATTGTCTTGTTTCTATCAGATATGTCAAAATCATTTATTTAGAGTAATATGGGACACACATGATCGGTTGTTGTTGATGTCTAGAGATGGTTTCAATCATAGTAAAATGGAAGATTGTAGGCTTTTTAATTGATGGATACATAGTGTGGCTTCACTTATACTTGAAAGTTTTGATATTTATGGGTTTGATTATTAGCAGAATTTTGTTTTCTGTATCATTGTATGGCTATCTAATACCTGGAATTGTGTTTAGGTCATCTATTTTGCAAGTATCTAACCAATGATTAAGCTAAGTTCTGCATCTCATACTCCATTGAAGTGATCATATTCTACTCAGTGTTAAGTCGCATTTTATTGATTGAACTTTGCTTATTATTGAAGCATAAGTTAATGAGTATATATAGATAGATAGATACTTGCAAGCATTCCCCTGATTGATTTTAAGTGAGACATATCAAAACTAAATAGTCACATAATTTGTAAATTGTTCTAGAATATATAGTTTTATCTATCAATTTACTACATATTGCAAAAGTAATCTACTAACTAAAAAATAATCTTAAACATAACCTTAAATCCTAAACTTCTCCGATTTTAGACGGATTTTCCAGCTTTCATCAAAAAAAAATTGAGTTTTGAAATATTTTAATATTGTAAATAAAATAATTTATAAAGCTTTGTAAAAAGAGATAAAAACAAATATATCTTCAAAAACAAAACAAATAAGTGTAGAATTTTTGACTTTGGGGAAATTTTTAACAAGAGCGCTAACTTAGATTTTTTTGACTTTGGTGAAAATTTCGCCTAATTTCCCTTCCCCCCTCTTCTTCCTTACGATACGCCAAAACACTCATTTTCCTCTCATCTCTCTTGTCTCTGGTTTCTTTAATGGCGGCCATAATTTTCTTCTATTTCTACACCAAAATAGTTCAAATCTAAGGCCGACAACCCACCGGTCCTTCTCCTTCACCGGTACTTCTCCTTCACCGGTCCTTCTCCTTCACCGCGACATCGGGTCAAAGAGAAATCGTGGTCTTATGCCATGGATTTAAATCAGGCAAGGTTAGTGTGCTTGAGTCTCTATGGTTCTTGGTAGAAAAATGAAGCTCATACTTGATTTGATTGTGTTATTGTGCAGGTGAAGTTAGGGTTTTGTCTCTCTTCTACATCTCATCGTGCGGTTCCTCCGGAGGATCCTGATTCCTCATTCTCATACCACTTCCTTCCCTCTGTCTCTATATCTGAACTCGACTGTTCATCAGGTTACTTTGATTAGGGTTTCTGTAGTTTCAGATTACTTTGGACAGTCGGTCTGATTTTCTTGCTAGTCGCAGTCTCTATCATTATGAATTAGGTTTCAGTATGATGTATCGATCTTCTGATTGTTGTGGATCATTCTTTGCTTATGCAGGTGATTACTGGATATTTAATTAGTTCTTCTTGGTCCGTTAAGTTGACTCGAGGACCAGCGATTCGAAGCTTCAGCGATGACAAAGGCCGTGTGCTTAGCGAAGAAGAACGCGTGAAAGAGAGCATGTACATCCAGGTTCTTCTTCATCTTCTTCTTTTATACTCAATATTGTCTTTTGAGAAAAAATCCGACAAAGGAGATCAAATCAAAGGAGATCTTACCCTTGCTTATTTGCTGATGCTATGTCTTAAAATTTGCTTATTTACCATTGACCGGTTTTTGATGCTTTATCTTAGTTTATAACTTTGTTGTGGCAACATTATCAGAGAAGGGCGTTGGGCTTATCTTCCTCTTTTTCCAAATTCTTTTTTCAAATCGAGCTTCATTTCTTTGATGCTCCTGGTTCCTTGACTGGTAGTTCTGTTACTTGTTCAGATCCAATTTGTTCTTTAGCTTTTCAGACAATGGTTGCACAATGTTCTGAGAATAACCAGTGCGGTTACTCTTTTCGGTATGGTGATGGAAGTGGGACTTCAGGTTACTACATGACTGACACCTTCTATTTTTACGCAATTTGAGAGAGTCTTTGGTTGCAAACTCATCTGCCCCTATTGTTTTCGGGTGAGAGATTTTTCTACCAAAATAATGTCCCTTGTGTTTGTATGAGAGGGTAAAGGATGATGTTAAACTTTGTTTCTCTTGTATTAACAGATGTAGTACCTACCAATCTGGGGACTTGACAAAGTCAGACAAAACAGTCGATGGAATATTTGGATTTGGCAAGGGAAAGTTGTCTGTTGTTTCTCAGCTGTCAAGGGATTACACCTCCACCTCCAGTGTTTTCTTATTGCTTGAAAGGAGATGGTAGTGGAGGCGGTGGCTTTGTCCTAGGCGAGATAGGTCCCAGGAATGGTTTATAGTTCTTTTGTCCCATCACAGTAAGCTCACTAACCATTTCTTTCATTCTTGGATTGTGTTATGTTGTCACGAGCTGAAAATTATTCTAGAGCATTATATAGCGGAGGTGGATTTGTAGTGGATTGTAGCTGTGTTGAAAGTTCAGCAACAATCATTGAATCGGTTAGGCATGTGATACTAATAAGAAACTTGTTTTATCATTTAATTATGTACTACAGGCCTCACTATAACATAAATCTGCTGGGCATTGGCCACAACAAAACTCATTCAGTATCTGTAGTTTTTGCAATGCCTTTGTTTCTAACGATCAGAATTCTGACACCTAGTGTAGAAACCGGTCTTCACTTAAACTCAGAGAAAGAATTGTTTTAGTTGCAACTTTCTTATAACATTTTGATTTTATACTATCGGCAGTTTCCCTTGCTCTCTAGAAGTGGATTCATGGAAAGAAGAATTGCAGAGGCGTCCAAAGAAGGGAACGATAAATGTCTCATTCAGATCAGAGAACTCAGGGAATTTAGAAAAAAGGTTGAAAAAGCAGCTTGTACTAGTGGAAAGAGGTATTCTTAGTTTTGTTTATCATATACTCAAGAAAATTTGTTTCAAGTTCAACATTCTTTTTAGTTCCATGTGTGTACAGGTTTGTAAACACAAGCTTGCTTCCTGAAGGTATGTATCTTGCTTACACATATTATCTTAGTACTAGTGTTTGACTTTGATAGGTCGTCCGGTCTTACCGTGTTTGTTTATTTTCAGGTGTGGGAGATTCATACTCAAGACATGAGAGCACTGTTTGTGTTGTTTTTACTCAGTCCAACAATACGGTTTCATGGAGAAGCAATTGACTATTGGCTATTGTTGTAGAAGGCTGGGCTGATGCAAGAGGATCAACAATGTTAGGAATATGTTAGGAATTTTTAGATATGTATCTTTTATTATGTTTGTGTAAAACTTGTTTTAAGTTATCAATAAAAAAATCCAGTTTTAAAATATAATTGTTTTTATATAAATCTAATTGATTTTTAAATAATAATTCATAATCAGAATTCAAAATAATATTATATAATAAAATTTCAATAGTTTTGTATGGCAAAAGATAAAAGTGTTCATAACATATACAATAGCCATAAAGATGGGCCATTATAAATAATAATACAGCAAAACAAAAATGCTAATATAAAATATAATACAACCCTAAAATACAGCCACTATAATATGTATTATTGCAAGAATAATATGCTACATTAATCTATAAAATAGCGATAAACCAATGCTATTGAAAATTATACAATCACATCGAAATTAGTGCTATCGTAGACAAATATACGATAGCAGATCAAATTAGTGCTATCATAGATGGCTGACCTAAGATGGCAGCGGCAAACATAGCGTTTATGGAAACGCTATCATAGACATATGATAGCGTTTTCGTGGTGCTATCAATTCCCATATTTCTTGTAGTGAGGTGTGTAGCTTTCTTTCTGCCGGACGCGACTAAGGGTCACACGATGTCCATTCCCCATCGCATGAATGGGTATGGCGATGAGATAGAGTAGAGTTTCTCCGATGTCTGGTAGATAATCGGGGCATGCTTTTGGCATTTGTCGCATTTGTTGGAGAAGGACTCGCATTCGGTGGCCATCGTTGGCCAAAAGTAGCCCTGCCTTTTGATTCGTACGGCCAAGGCTCGTCCTCCGTAATGGCTTCCGCAGGACCCATCGTGGGCCTATGTGATCACGGCTAGGGCTTGCTTTTTGTTGAGGCATTTGAGGTAAGGTCCGGAGAGACTCCTTTTAAAGATCTCTCCTTGTGTGACGCAGTACCTTGCACTTTGTGTCTTGAGTTTCCGCGCCTCCCATTTGTCGTCGGGAACTTCGCCATTTGTAATGTATCGAATGATCGGAGTTCTCCAATCTTCGTCATTATCAGGCTCGGGTCCTTGACTAGCGGATGCGGCTTGGATTGGTCCGTCGGGGACGTTCGCGATGTACACGGCGTTTCTTGGATCGAGATCATCGTCAATCTCCATGACATCGTGACTGATGTCCTTGGGACATTCCTTGTGCTCGACATCGTCCTTTATGGTAGGCTCATCTTCTTTTAAGGACAGAGCTTTAAGGGCTATGTCGATGCTTGGTTTCTCGATCCCTTCGACTGGTATGATCCTTTTGAGGTTGGGATCTGATGTCGATGCTAATGCGGCCAGGGCGTTGGCTGCGGTGTTTTCCCCTCACGGAATCCGCGTTAGACCAAAGAAATCGATCTGTTCGGCGAGCGCGTGGAGTACCCGTAGGTATGCTTCCATTCGTTTGTCTTTGGCCTCGTAGTCGCCGTGATATTGGCTTGTGACTAATTGGGAATCGCTGAAGGCGTCTACTTCCCGGGCTCCTATCCCTACTGCTAGTCTGAGTCCGGCTATTAACGCTTCGTATTCTGCTTCGTTGTTTGATGCGGCGAAGCCCAGTCTGAACGACTGTTCCAGTACTTCGCCCGTTGGGGAGACCAGTTTCACCCCGACTCCGGATCCTTGCCTCGAGGAAGCTCCATCAACGTAGAGTTTCCATTTTTTGGCAGAGGTCGGGTCGAGTTCGATGGTTCGAGGGAGCTCGATTACGAAATCTGCCAGCACTTGCGCTTTTAGGCACGTCCGAGCTTTGTATTCTATGTCGTACTCGCTAAGTTCAATAGCCCATTTGACCAGTCGACCTGATTAACTTGGACTGTGAAGGATGGTTCTCAGTGGCTGAGAGGTCATCACTATGATCGAGTGTGATTGAAAGTATGGTCGGAGTTTTCGAGCTGATGTCACCAGCGCCAAGGCGAGTTTTTCCATGGCGGGATACCTGGTTTCAGCATCGATTAAGGCCTTACTGATGTAATACACCGGCCGTTGTTCGTTCTGTTCTTCGCAAACCAGGACTCCACTTACTGCTGCTGTGGAAACAGCTAGGTAGAGGTAGAGGGGTTCCCCTTCTAATGGTTTCGCCAGTATAGGTGGTTCGCTTAGGTAGGCTTTAAGCTGGGTGAACGCTTCTTCGCACTTTTCATTCCAGAGGAACTTCTTGTTCGCTTTGAGCAGGTGATAGAAGGGCAAACATTTATCAGTCGACCTCGAGATGAAATGGTTCAGAGCAGCTATTTTGCCAGTCAGGCGCTGGACTTCTCGCGTTGTTCAGGGAGATTTCATCTCTATAAATTTCGCGATCTGTTTGGGGTTCGCCTCGATCCCTCTTTCGGTCACTAGGTAACCAAGGAATTCTCCTGAGGGGACCCCGAAGGTACACTTTGATGGGTTGAGTTTCATCCTGTATTTATTGAGAATGATAAAACATTCATTTAGTTGGGGGATGTGATCCTCATACCTGGAAGATTTGACCAGCATATCGTCGATGTAGACTTCCATAGTTTTGCCTAGGAGTCCCGAAAACATCTTGTTGACGAGGCGTTGGTAAGTTGCTCCTGCGTTTTTTAGTCCGAAGGGCATGACTTTGTAGCAGTACGTGCCTCGATCAGTTATGAACGAAGTCTTTTCTTGGTCCTCGGGGTTCATTAATATTTGATTGTACCCCGAGAAAGCGTCCATGAAGGACAGTAGCTGATGTCCGGCGGTGGCTTCGACCAGCCGGTCGATGTGTGGGAGTGGGAAGCTGTCCTTCGGACATGCTTTGTTGAGATCCGTGAAATCTACACAGACTCTCCACTTCCCGTTCTTTTTCTTAACCACTACGGGGTTCGCAAGCCAGTCGGGGTACTTGACCTCTCTGATCGATCCGATTTTTAATAATCGATTGACCTCGTTCCGGACCTAGTTTTCGACGTTTTTGTCTTACCGGTTTGTAGGTTGGGTCGACATTCAGCTCGTGGCTGGTGACGTCGATATTGATCCCTTTCATGTCTGCTGAAGACCAGGCAAAGGAGTCGACGTTTTGTTTAAGCAAAGAGACCAATTCGTTTTTGACTGGCTCTGATAGGTCGATTCCAATCCCAACGAGTCTTTCGGGATGAGCATCATCTATGCAAACTTGGGTCGTGAGGTCCTTTGGAGGTCCTATTTGACTCGGGTCATTTGATCTTTTGGTCTGCATGGTGGCGAGCTCGTCCTCCTTCTGTAATTGCTACGCAGGGGATTTCTCAATCTGCTTGTATCCATTCATGTAGCAATGGCGGGAAATCTTTTGACTTCCGTACACGGTTTTTACTCCTTTAGGAGTTGGGAATTTTACGCATTGATGGTAGGTCGATGGTACCGCTTTCATGTCGTATATCCATGGTAGAATTGCGTTATAGGGAGCTGGCCTATCCACTATGACGAACTCTGTCATTCTTCGGACTCCTCCAGCTATCACTGGGGCGAAGACAGAGCCCATCGAGTACGTTGTTTCGCCAGCGAACCCTACTAGTGGTGTCTTTTCTTCCACTATCTCGGAGTCGTTGAAGTCCATCTTTTTGAACGCGTCGTAAAAGAGGACATCCACCGAACTTCCTGTGTCGATCATTATTCTTGAAAGTTCGACATCTCCCACTACTAGACAAACGAGGAGAGCGTCATTGTGTGGTTTGTCGAGATTGCTTGTCTCGCTCTCGTGGAAAATGATCTCGTGGTCTGGACCTATCATTGGGATTTTCCCCCCTTTGTCGGTCTCGACTCTTCATTGAAGAGCTTTGATTGAATTGACCGAGTCTCGGCAAAGCTTGGAGCCACCGAAGATGAAGTCGATTCGTTTAGGGGAAATAGCCCGTACACCCCCCCCCCCTGCAGATACGAGGGAGATTGATTCGTGAGCGTAAACTCTTAACGGGAGCCGGAGGTGGAGATAACGCCGAACCTTCCGGGGTGCCGCTCAGGCTGAGCTCGCCGAGAATAAACTCAACTCGCTTCCGCGACCCCTGAGGGAGTGTTTCGGGAGATTCCGGCTCCTTTGTCCGTTCTCGTTTATTCTGAGAAGGCCTCTTGGTGTTCGACTCTTTGGTCTGTTTACTTTCCTTTTTGTCGGATGGAGTTTCCTCCTCGATTTCGGAGTCTTGTTTGCTTTCGGACTCTCGCTTTTGAGCCTCGGCTTTAGCTCGAGTATAGCAATCTTCAGTCGAGTGTCCTCTTTTGTTGTGAAATTCACATAATTTTTCCTTGTCGAACTCGAATTTCTTCGAGCTCACGGGCTCTCGACCGCATTGACGTTTCCTGATTTACGGGAATCCTTTTTTGAGTTCGAGTTCTGCGAGCCCGATGGGTTCTTTTCTTTTCGATGATTTTCTCTGAGGGCCGTGGTTTCGTCCTCGAGGCGAGCGAAGGCCGATGCGCGATGAAGGGCGTCATCGAGTGTTTGAGGTTCGCGGACTGTTATTTCCTCGCGGAATCTGGTTGAATACCATAGTCCACGTCTCAGTGCTTCTATAGCTACTTCGTCTTGTGGGTTTGAGATTTTGGATTTTATTTTCTTAAATCGGTCGATGTACGAGCGAAGCGATTCGTCGGGTTTTTGAGAGACGCCAAATAGAGCTGCCTCAGTAGTCTTTTCCTCGATAAAGACAGAGTATTGTTTGAGGAAAGCCGTCATGAACTGGGTGAAGTTGTCGATGGACCTTTCTTCCAGTCCGGCAAACCATTCTAGGGTGGAGCCCGATAGGTTTTCGGCGAAGAGCCTGCAGAAATCCGGCTCTCTCTCCTCGTCGGTAAGGTATACCCTTGCCATTGCTAGCCGGAATGCCCTGATATGGGCTTTCGGGTCCGACTTCCCAGAGAATTCTGGAAATTTAGTTTTCTTGATTTCTTGGATCCTTGCGAAGGCGATCCGGTCTGTGAACGGCGTTTGTCGCATTTCTTCGATCACTCGATCGATGTCGGGCGCCGCGCTCGTTGCCATGTGAACTTTCGAGCTTAGACTGTTGAACTGGGCCTTAACATGTTCGATGTACTGTCTAAGCATATTGTGTTCATCGCCTACCGTAGGCGTGAACTGGGCTTGTGCCTGGTTTGACGCTTGTTCCGGGAAAATGGGGTCGAGGAGATCGATTGTTTGAATCGATCTCGTCTGGTCGACCTGCGGCGTTCGGAACTGTACCGTATTTGACCCATTAACGGGTCCCGAGCTCGAGGCGAAAGCAGAGCCTCCTAGTTGCCTTGGCCGGATGTTGGAATTATTCGGGAAAAGTGGTGGCCCGGGTAATGGTCGGTTCCCTGATCCGGTTGGATCTGTGACCATTGAACTCGAAGTGAATGGTGTCGGTATCGCGATAGGGGTCATTATAGGGCGGAGGCCGCTACTTGGCGTATTAGCGAAACTTCCCGACGCTCCCGGGGGAGTTGCTACCTGGGAGAAGTCCAAGCGTGTACACGGTGGAGGACTTATGGGGGTTCGTGGATCATGTGCTGACCTACCCCCTGGTTTTGGCTGGCTAGCTCTTCGAGACGGACGTTAATGCGCCTTTCTTGTTCACCGAGCTGCGCAGCCAGAGAGCGGTTCGCGATCTCTTGGGCCCGTGCACTTGCCTCATTGTTCCTCGTTCGGTTTACCAGCAGGCTTAACATCGAACGGATTTCAGCGAGATCATTTGGGCCTTGTCGCTGTGGAGCAGAAGGCAGTGGTGTGTTAGGTCTGGTTATTCCAGATCCACCTCCAGGGGTGGGAATCGAATCGTTTCTCATCCACACCCAGTTTCTGCTCGGATCGTTAGTTCCTGACAAAACATTTGTCGGAGTCTGGCTCGTCGCGATCGTTTGGGCGACTGTGCCGGCTGGTGCCGAGGTCGTGGAGACTGAGGCAGAGCTCGTCAACACGCCATCTGTCTGATCCATGATTCTTACCCCGGTGGTGTTCTGAGGAACGTTGTCGACCATTTGAGGGTGGTCGACTGGTGGTGTGGCGCTGGGAGAGCCAGATTGGTCGGGATTCATCTCGATCTATCGGATCTAAGATCTGATTCTTAAGACAGGAAAAACTATAGATAGTCCCCACAGTCGGCGCCAAATGTGAGATCCGGGATTCACACTAAGAATTTGTATTCGTGGATTTGGACTTTAGGATATAGAAATGGTATAGTTTCCTATGAATCAAAGACTTTATTGAGATTGATCGTCGAGATAGAACAAACACAATCGAAAAGAGAGTACAAAGTATGATGACCGAGCTATCTAGTCGAAGTGTTCTAAGTTAAGGTTGGAATCTCTTGAGTGAATCACCATTTCTTCTTTAAATAGTCTCGACTTTGACCTTCTTGTTCCGATATTTTGGCCTTGCCTTTATAACGATCTCCGAGATTTACGCGGATCAGTTGAACCGACGAAGACCGAGTTGCTCTATCTCCACGTAGTCTGCTGCCGAGCTCGAGCTCGATCGCCACTTACTTCGGCATCGCTTGGGCCTTGTCAAAGTGTCATTCGTTTGGGCCCGACAAATGAATCGACTCGTCTCTTTATCTTTGATTCTGGAACGGGCTCATAAATATGGGCCTTTGTTTTACTTGTCAATGGGCCGGATTTCCTAGAGGGAAATCCAGTACCAACAATAGTGATGCCTGTATTGACACAATTGAAGCGGAATGTGAGGGAAACTATCTATCAAATGAGTGTAATATTTTTTTACAACCATGCTTTTTTTACCATTGATTAAGTTATTTTAAAACTTCTAAGTTATCTCTCTAAATCTATTTTGTAATATTCCAGATGTATCAGAAGATGATAGTGATCAAACGTATGATTGTAGTAGTAGTGAAGAGAGTGATTCGTTATCGGATGATGAAGTTAATACAGTACAGCCAGAAACACGTGAGAAACGAGATCGAATACTCACAATGGCGGCAATTTTAAAAACTTTGTTTCAAACGCCTCTATCTGCCAGAAATGTTTCTTCGAAGAAGAATTATGGTATGCTGCTTCTTTTTCTTTTTTAATAACGTTATGTTTTGATTATATTTTTAGTAACAAAGTTTGTCATGTGAATTTTTCAGATTATGTTGATGAAGGCGACCCAATATATATATGTATGTGAATATTGTGGTGCAATGATGTGGTTTGTTGAACGAGTTAACAAGCAAACCAAAGGAAAACATAAATTTGGTCTATGTTGTGGCCAAGGACAAGTTCAGTTGCCATTTTTAGAATCTCCAGATTTTTTGAAAAGGCTTCTAACCGAGGATAATGAGATTAGCAGATATTATCGTGAAAACAGCAGACCAATGAATATGGTTTTTTCGATGACTTCACTTGGTGGTAAAGTGGATCACTCGGTTCCAAAAGGAAGAGGTCTCCAGATGTTCCAACTTCAGGGCGAGAATTACCATCGAATGGGTAGTTTGAGACCAAAAGAAGGCGAGCCGCCAAAATTTTCACAGCTTTATATTATTGACATTCTCAATTAGATAGATAACAGAGTTTCTGCCATCGGGTATATTTCAAAACTTTATATCTTCCTACTCCTTTTTGAATATTATATATCCAGAAAAACGTTTTTGTTTCTTACGTGTTTATGTTTTTCCAGGAAAAACAAAAAATCTGGATCAAGTGTTAGGAAACAGAATTTGAGAAAGCAGCTCATAGATGCTTTTATTAAAATGTTAAGATGAAACTGAAAGCAACTCATAGATGCAATCTTAAGCAAGATGAAACTTGAATGTCTCATGCGTGACTTAACCAAAAAAAAGCTATTGGGAAAAACAGTGGCGTGTAAGTGATCCCTATTTGAGTTAGTTTTTTTAATCCATTTAAATTAAATGTTTATCTCTTTAACATGCATGTCTGTTTGTTATTATTTTATGCAGTAATGTATACAATCGAGTTTCAAAAATGTGGTCTACCTCATGCTCACATTTTGTTGTTTATGCACTCAAAATCCAAATTTTCTACTACAGATGACATTGACAAGATCATCTCAGCAGAGATTCCTGACAAAAGAAAGGATCTTGATCTTTACGAGGTTGTGAAAGATATGATGATTCATGGACCTTGTGGATCTATCAACATGAATTCACTATGTATGGAGAATGGTAGATGTTCGAAGTTATATCCAAAGCATCATGCTTTAACTACTACAATCAACAAAGAAGGATTTCCAATTTATAGGAGATGTGAACTATCCGATCGTTATGTTGAAAAAAAGACATTAAGCTTGACAACAGATATGTCATTCCCTATAACAAAAATCTAGCTTTACGTTATAGGGCTCACATTAACATGTAGTGGTGCAATCAAGTTGGATCAATCAAATATTTATTCAAGTATATAAACAAGGGACAAGATCGAATTACTGTTGTGGTTGAGCCACCGAGTACAGGGGTTCTCGAGCAAACACCTGGTAACAAGCCAAGTCAGAAGAAACAACAGAAAGACGAAATAAAAGATTTTTTCGATGGAAGGTTAGTTTTTATGTAGACTGTTTTTTTTATTTATATCAAAACCATGTTGTTTTTAAAACATAATTGATCGTGTACCTTTTTTGGGAAAATAATGATTACTGTAGATATGTTTCTTCATGTGAAGCTACATGGAGGATTTTTAAGTTCCCAATACACTATCGATATGTACCAGTAGAGAGAATGCAATTCCATCTGCCTGGAAAACAAGTTGTTTTTTAAGGACGATGATACTTACCAAACAATCACCAGTTGTGTACTTATTTAAAAAACCATGCTTCTTGGGTGGTTTGAGTTGAAAAAATCAGAAGAAGTCTTTCCCGGTACATACGTAAAAATAAGTGTTGTTTCTCGCAAGCTCACATATGCGCAAATTCCAGCAAAGTTTACTTGGAATAATACGGAGAAAAAGTTATATCCTAGAAAGAGAGGATTCATCATTGGAAGGATTAACTATGCTCCACGCAAAATCGAGGAAGCCTACTATATGAGGGTCTTGCTCAATATTGTTAGAGGTCCAACATGTTTCGAAGACATCAGAACATTCAATGGTGTTGTGTATCCAAAATACAAAGAGTCATGTTTTGCTCGGGGTTATTAGAAGATGATCAAGAGTACATCGCTGATCTTGTGAGGGCAAGCTTCACCAGCTCTGCATCCCATCTCCGTCATATATTTGCAATCATGTTAATGTCAGATACTTTGGGAAAGCCGGAGGTTGTTTGGGAGAACACATGGGAGTTTCTTTCCGACGATATCGAGTATAATATGAGAAAACATTTAAACAGACCAGGTTTCTTTTTTCTTTACGTATTTTTGCTTACTTATGGGGAAAGATAATCGACATGTTTTTAACTACCATTATTTTAAATTTTGTAGGGCTTTGTTTGAGTGATGTTGATAAACAGGATTATGCTCTGCAGGAGATTGGAAAGATAATGAAAAGCAACGGAACTTCTCTAGAAATATTTGAAGATATGCCAAAGCCACGCATAGATATTAGCGACAGTTCAAATGTTCTGATAATGGACGAGCGAAGCTATAATCGAGATGAGTTGAAAGAAATGCATGATCGTGAAATTATGAAGCTAACGGGTGAGCAAAAAGATGTTTATGATGAGGTTACAAGGGCAGTCTCAGAAGAAAATGGAGGAGTGTTCTTTGTTTATGGTTTTGGTGGAACAAGCAAAACGTTTTTATGGAAATTACTATCGGCTGCTATCAGAAGTAAAGGCAATATTGTGCTGAATGTGGCTTCGAGTGGTATCGCTTTGCTTTTATTGCCAGGAGGAAGGACTGCTCATTCAAGGTTTAGCATACCCATCAATCCAGATGAGTTTTCAATTTGCAATATTCAACCTAGATCGGATCAAGCAAATTTGGTGAAAGAAGCCTCTCTTATAATCTGGGATGAAGCACCCATGATGAGCATACACTGTATTGAATCTTTAGATAGAAGCTTGGCAGACATTATTGGGAATAGAAATAATAAGCCTTTTGGTTGTAAGGTGGTTGTCTTTGGGGGCGACTTTATGCAAGTATTACCAGTAATCCATGGTGCTGGAAGGGCTGAAATAGTCATGGCGGCTCTGAATTCGTCCTACATTTGGGAACATTGCAAGGTACTAAAGCTAACGAAGAATATGAGGCTTTTATCGAATAATATCAGGTCTGAAGAGTCTAGAGACATCGATGAGTTTTCCAAATAGATATTAGATGTTGGAGATGGTAAAGTTGGTGGAGCAAATGATGGAGAATCTTTGATCAATATTCCAGATGAGTTTCTGATTAAGGATGCAGATGATCCAAAACAATGTATATGCAGTAGAGTTTATGGAGATGCTTCGGCTTTAAAACAAAGCAATGAACCAAAGTTTTTTCAAGAAAGAGCAATTCTTTGTCCTACAAATGAAGACGTTAACATGATCAACGAGCACATGTTGGATAAACTAGACGGTTAGTAAAACTTCTTCATCGTTGTCATTTATAGCTTATTTTTAACATCTTGATCAAATAACTTATTGTCGTTTTGATGATTTTAAAAACAGGTAAGGAAATAATCTATTTAAGCTCTGATTCCATTGATCCATCCGATACAGGAGCCACCAATGACCAGGCTCTAACTCCAGATTTTTTAACAGTATAAAGACTTCCGGTCTACCAAACCATTGTCTTAGACTGAAGATTGGTTGTCCTGTGATGCTGTTAAGAAACATTGATCCTACAGGAGGATTAATGAATGGAACTAGGCTTCAGATCACAGAGTTGTATGATTTCATGATTGGGGCAAGGATTATTACTGGTGAAAAGGTTGGTCAAATTGTTCATCTTCCGAGACTGTCGATAACACCTTCTGATGCAAAGTTACCTTTCAAGATGCAGAGACGCCAACTTCCCATCACAGTTGCGTTTGTCATGACTATTAATAAAAGTCAAGGGCAATCGCTTTTAGAAGTTGGATTGTTTTTGCCACGCCCTGTTTTTTCACATGATAAGCTTTACGTGGCAATTTCGAGGGTAACATCTAAAAAAAGAGTTGAAGATATTGATAGTTGACAATGAGGGAAAGCCACAGAAAGAAACAAAGAACGTTGTGTTCAAAGAGATTTTTCAAAATATCTGAGAATTTGTATGATTGATTGTTTTATTAGTTTGTATTTTTTCATAAAATCTATTACAATATATTGTGTTAATTTCAGATACTGTTTTTTTTTTAAGACTCTACTTACGCAATTTACATTTTTTAGAGTCTACTTACGCAAGTTACATTTGAGTTGACATATACCTACATTCATCAGTGATTTGCATGCAGCTTAACCTTTCACCATTATAAATTAAAGTGTTCGTTGATTACATTATTTTACATATACTAACCAGATTAATTTTTGTTATTAAAAGTATCGCAATAATATCGGATGTATAAAAAGAATATTCCATATAAATTCTAAAGGATATAAATTTATACGAAAAATTCTTATTATCCGATATTCTTATAAATACTTTATCCTATATTCATTTAAAATTGACTAATTGAAGTATACGAGATGTGAAAAATCTGAAAAGTGAAAACTAATCCAACCAACTCTTTTACTATTTATTAATGACTAACTAAATAAGTTATATTTATAATGAAAAATATAATTATAATACATATGTATTCAATTTCGTGATTTAAATTTAGATTTGACAACTACCTGCCTGCATCATTTCTTTGCATGCATATTAACAAATGTCAACAAAATTTGAGACGATTTCCAATATATACAAAATGGAAAATATATATAAAGAAGATATATTATGTGTATAATATGTTATGTTTCAAATTAATGCTTTATATATTCGGATTTTGCATATCTTATACATTTATGATCGAAATGAAACATTTTAGGAATAAATATTTGAATATTATAGTGGTAGAATATTATGAAAATATATATACTATTAATAACTGGAGATTTTAGTATAGAACCGATAATTTGTAATAACCTTTTTGGAAACAAATATCCAAGAATCAAGGCATTAATACTCGGATTATTATATATAATATTTACCTCCTATTTATTCTCGGTTCACCGATATTTCTGCATATATTTTATTTACTAATTCTCTACTGCAATGTGAATATTCGTTTAACTTATTTAATGTAACACATTGAATTTTAACGTTTTCTCATAAAATCTTAGTATAAGTGTGGTTTTTGGTATGGAATATATGTTTGTAATTAATGTTCTGACGATTCTTAAAGAGATCTTCATGTTCTGTTAACACAATCAATGTAAACATTTACTCTACACGCAACTTTTAAACCTAACCGAGATTATAGTTGTGACTATATATATTTGCATTGATAAGTTTCTCCACCATTAGCCATAAAAAAATCACCAAATCTTCTCTTAAATTGTTCAAATCTTCAAAAAAAAAAAGTGATTACGTGGATTTGTATGAGCTTGGTGGTTCTGAGCCGTGCTTACAAATTCAAGTTAAGATCATAAGGAAGTGGTTCACCAATGACGACATGAATGGTCTACAGATTCATGCAATTGTAACTGATCAATTCGTAAGTTTATTATTGCTAAAATCTAAATAATACTTAGCTGTTTTGATTTATACACTATACATATTTTTAATTGGTTCATTTTTCTTTAAAAAATCTATTGTTAAAGGGTTACAAGATCGAAGTTATCATACCACAGATGTTTCTAGACAAGTTCAAGGACATGTTTGAAGAGGGATCATGGACAACTATTAAGAATTTCGAAGTGATCCATATCAATGGAAACTTCAGAAATACTTATGCTGAAAAGAAGATTTACCTTGAGGAAGACACCCAAGTCGACAAATGCCCCAATGGATCTGATGATATGTTCTGTGAATTTGTGATCTTCAAGAACATACTGCAAGGCTGTGTGCAACATCTCTACATCATTGATATGTTTTGTTTCATTTTCAAAAAAAAACAAATTAAGTAATTTTTAGTAAAATCTATTATAAATATCGTGAGATGTAATTCATTTTTTATGTTATTTAGATGTAATGGGTGCAATAATGTGCGTTGGAACTCTCATCTCGAGCCAAGACGACACAATCCATTTTCGGATTAAAGAAAGAGAGTAAGCATTTAGTTGGCAAACGTTTTAAAATTTTTTAAATGTTTTTATATTTATGCATTAGCTATATCTAATTTCATTCAATTATATGAAGCAACACATTTATAAAATGTGTTGCAAAGGGTAGGGTCGCCATGAAATTCAATGATCTTTGGAACTCAAGTGGAAATCAGAAAACAGTTGTGTGTCTGAGGTATTGGCGGGTTAATAATTCTACAAGTAAGAAATGTTCATCATATATATTTTATTTTGTTGTCATTCGAGTTATAGTAAAATAATTTTAAAAAATAATAATCAATAATCCCAAACAATTTCTATATATTTAGGAGTACCAATACTTGAAGATTCTGGTGAAATCTATGATGTCATCTTCGATCTAGAAATTGAAGAAACTATTTCCATCAAAAAGTGGTAAATGAATAATAGTTAGCTATCAAATAAACCATCTTTTAACAAATCAAATAATAATAATCATTCTTATTGTTTTTTGCAGGATTTGAACTTGGTGAAAGAATGAAAATCTGCTGAAGACGACACAAGTATTATGTTGCCCATCCAATCATGTTTTTAATGTAATGAACATATTTCTATCTGCCTGTAATATTTTACAGGATTTTACTTGATAACATTATCGGTTATGTATTAAGGTCATTTTTTTTTGAACATATTTTTATGCTATTTTTTTTTTAAATGCTAGCAACTTTAGCATGAAATGCACGTTTAGAATTAATAATCTCATTATCTTCTAAATATTGTAGTTATTATTTTCACATTTACCGTAAATGTTAAATTATTTTATATTTTCAGTAATATCTTTGTTATATATTTATGTGCGTATATATATATATATTTACATTGCATGTCAGATTAATATTCATTAGAACCGATATTGTTTTTTTAGAAGGTCGTGAAATATAAAACATTATTTTATTATAATTTTGAAACTTTTTCTATAATATGCTATATTAATCAAATTTATATTATTTTTTGAAAATACTTTTACGAAAACATAAAATTGAATTTATCAGATTTTTAAAACAATTATTTCACTTTATAAATTTTTAAATCAATTTTTTCACTATTTCAAAATAATTTTTAAAATACATATCATTAATGTTATAGAAGTGTTGCAAGGCATATTAGATTGTGATTTGATGTTTTCCTCTTTGCAAGAAAAATGTATAAGATTAAATACATATATAACTTTTGTACAAATGTATTAATGTCTATTTAATATTCTGAATATTTTATTTCCTGAATTTAGTTATTACAATAATTTTGGTACACATGTATTGTGTTGTTTTTTTTTTGGTCTCCACAAATATGCATATATTCAAAACTTGATATACAGAACAAACACAAACACGTGATTATTTTCTATAACAATCTATACTATTAAAGTCAGTTGATAAACCATATTAACTAGCTAGCACACATAAACATATGGAAATAAATAAAAAATATATAAAAAATTTAGATAAACTAGTTATCACCATTTTATAATATTATATAATCTATACTATTAATACAAATTAATATCAATATTTAATAATTTAAATATATAAAGAAAATATAAGCGCGGATCAAAATCTAGTATTAATTTAAATTACTACGAACTATTTGCCTATCGTATCGTCAGTAAACAACATAATTGTTCCAAGGCCCAAAAATACAAACCACAAAATATCAGACACAATGCACTACATAGCTATATGAAGTAAAAACTATGGCTACAAAAAAAGCAAATAGTCTCAAAGTAAACACTATACCCAAATCACATAAATATATGTGTCAGGAGAATATATTAATTAAAACAAAGTTAGATATGATATAAAAAAACAAAATGTTAAGAATTTAAGTTGCTTTGCTTAAGTTCTTAACTAGACTTTAGGATCGATTTTTTTGTATGATTCTTTGTTAGAATTGAATGCGATTAAAAGTAAAGACACAATCAGATTGTTGACCCAGTTACTTGCGTTAATCTAGGAGTGGAACCAAAACCACCATACATTCACTATTTTGATTATAAACCACGTGTTTACAATAAGATTGTGAATTGACCGAGCTAACGAATCCGCTTATCCTTTGCAGGTATTACCGGAACATATAAGCGGAGCTAACTCGCCTTGAGTACCGCAGTGGACGAGATGAAGATGATCTTTCGACCACTCGCCATCGATCTTATCGGAAAAGATCGAAGAAACAACAACCGAGCTAGCAACCCTGACCAAGAACCTGAAATCTCGAAGCCTGACGAACCGACTATCGAGCAAATGTGTCTTAAGTCGGTTAAGCCCAATCCCGCCTATATCAGCCCAGCTGAATCCAGCTTTAGTCGAGCCCAATTGATGAAACAACAATCCAATACAAAATAATCCGAAGAAACAAAACCAATTTATAACACAATGTTCTCTCGGAGCCACAGAGAAGGAAGTTCACGTGCGTGAGACATTGCCAAAATTTGTGACTCGTGAGTTAATGCGACAAGCCATAACGTTTTTTCATAAGCATAGCATAGGAGTTCTCTGTTACTTCTTACAAATTATACACAAAAGATTAATACACCTTTCACTATGTTTTTTTTTGGGACAAAAGACCTATACCTATAAATTTTAAAATGTATTATAGTTGGTGCATGTCTAGAATAACAATTTAAAATCACCAAGTTTGAATGTTTTTATAGAGAAAATAGATATAAGTTTTGTTCGTTTCGTTGCTGTAAGTGGTAGCGGCTGCGGTAACGTTACCGCCTATTGTTGTTCATTTTGCAGATGATGCTGCTGCTGTCATAAATTGTTGTTCATTTTAAAAATGCAGTTGCTGCTGCAATCGCAAGCTAATGTGTTTAATCGTAGCATTTAGTTTCACATATCTATGAAACCAAACAAACATAAATTATTGTAGTCGTAGTCGAAGATATCTGCAGCTAAACGCTGAATTTTTTTGACGTTTAAATTTTTTGACGCAACCGTAATGTTTAACCGCATCGTTTAGTCACAAATACATGTGACAACCAAACAAACATAAATTATTATCGCAGCCACAACTACAGATATTTGTTGGATATGGGTTTAGCACCCGTTTATAAGCCCATTGGAAATCTTGCCAGTTCAACAATTTATCTCGGTCCAACAGGAAGTCAGCCTTCACATGCTATAAATAGACCCTTCAGTCTTCATTTTTACACAGATTGTATTCTGCGAAGGCTCCGAGCTGCTCTTATAAAGCTACGAGCCCAAGCAACATTAGGGAGCATGTCATTCGACGGACTCCCACCTCGTACCATCCTATTCATTGTTCGCCTTCGACCTTAATATTAATAGAACAGTTTACGACCTCACTTAAAGTTAATCTCTCACCTCGTAGTTCGGACTTCTTTGATCGTAACCCGACTCTCTTGGACTAGATCGAAATTCTGTAACAAAATTGGCGCCGTCTGTGGGGACTGAGAAACTTTTCTATACTCAAAGACGAATCCGAAATGACAGGACCGCATTCGGCCGGTAACAACTCAAAATCGTTCGAACAAACTCCGAACCCGCTCCCTCCGAGCTCGATCTCCACGAGCCCGATGGACGAGGCACATTCACCAATCTTACCAACCGGTACCCAGGCTAACCAAACCAGGGTAACTGGCACCCACCAAGACGAAACGCGTTCAGACACTCAAGACCAGGACGTCTCCTCCCTCATAAAGATCATGATGACACAAATCGACGAGCTGCGGGACAACAACACACGCTTCAATCAACTCACAAGAAATCAAGACACGTGCAGGGAACGGATCAACGACCTGCAAACTACCGGGCATCAAACATCCCAGGCAACTGGCGAACCTACTATGCGACTCCAAAGGGTCATATTCGGTGAAACATCAACTCTAAACACCGAATCAAGCAGGCGACCATCCGTACCTCCGGGACCATCGCCGAACGAATTCGCCCGAAGCTAGGCGGAAGCTAGCAGGAATAGCGAGCTCGAGTCACTCAAGATGTAGTTGGACTACATGACATCAAGAGTTCATAAAGCGACCAGCTAAGCCCCCGAAATAGACCGGGTCTTGAAGGAGACGCAAAACACACCATTCACGGGCAAGATAACGGGAACACCGATCAGGTACCCCTGAAAAATCAAATTGCCGACCTATGAAGGGAACTCAGATCCCCGACAGTACCTAACAGCTTTTAGCATTGCATTGGGACGAGCCTAGTTTTCGCCCGAAGAGCGTGACGCCGGCTTTTGCCAGCTCTTCGTCGAAAACTTGAGCGGCGCTGCCCTCAACTGGTTCTCACGCTTGGAGGCGCACTCTATTGACAACTACCACCAGTTGACAACTACCTTTCTCAAGCATTACTCCATATTCATCGAGGAGGGAGACTCAAGCACCGACCTCTGGGCTGTGAGCCAAGGACCAAAAGAACCTCTTAGGTCGTACATCGACAAGTTCAAGGTTATCGTCTCAAAAA
Source organism: Orychophragmus violaceus (assembly GCA_030180135.1). Taxonomy (NCBI): domain Eukaryota; kingdom Viridiplantae; phylum Streptophyta; class Magnoliopsida; order Brassicales; family Brassicaceae; genus Orychophragmus; species Orychophragmus violaceus. Next base: position 65,549,089 of record CM058231.1, read on the forward strand.
TCACGATAACCGATAACGAGGGACTACCAGCACTTCGAAACGGACTTTGAAGACGGACGAGCTGGCCATAAATAGACCACAAACCCTGAAGACGCCCTTCACCGAGCAGCCGTCTTCGTCGAAATAAAGGAGGAGAAGGACCTGCTCGCCAAGAAGTTCGCCTCGACTAAGAAGGGGAAAGATTTGACACCCGAGTACCTCGACGACAAAGGAAAGAAGGAAACAACATGCTACGTCAGTGAGCAACAGACCAACCAACACACGACCCAGCAGCAGGGGTGCAACCAGCCAAACAACCAACAAAATTGACCATGGAAAAAATACGTGCGGACCGACGATCAGGAAAAGACTTTTTGCACCTTCCATCAACGCTCTGGACATAGCACCGCAGAATGTCGACACCTCCAAAGTCTCTTTCTCAGAGAATATCAGAAAGGAGTAACGAACATAACTAATCGGAACGCACCAACAACACCCCCTGGGAATCGAGAAACACTGCGGCAACCCAAAAACGAGGGGGAACGGTTCAAGCTCGTCCAGGAGGAAAAAGCGAGGCAAGCCGGCTAGCAACGAGCATAGCAGGGAGACATTGACACATAACCATCAAAGCAAACTCATGATGACGACAAGGAGGACATGCCCACGCCTAGAAAACGCATTAACATGATCATGGGAGGACTCCCAACCTGTAACGATTCGGTGCAATCAATAACGGCTTACAGTCAGAAAGCTGGCATATGACAACAGTGGAGTAGGAACATCACCGAAGAGCTGAAATCCGGTACCGAGATCACCTTCACCACGGAAGACGAAGAAGGCCTCGATAAACCACATAACGACCCGCTCGTCGTCGAACTCCTAATCGGCGACTGCGAAGTCACCAAAATCCTGATCGATACCGGAAGCTCGGTCGACCTTATATTCGAAGAAACCCTACAAAGGATGGAACTGCGGGACTACATGATGAATCGTTCGGAAAATCCCCTTACCGGGTTCACCGACAACACAACCACCACGATTGGTACAATCAAGCTGCTGGTGCACGTCGGACGCATAACCAAGGTCATCAATTTCGTCGTCATAGACCGGTCCATAATTTACAATGTGATCTTAGGAACTCCCTGGATCCACACCATGAAAGCAGTACCCTCAACCTACCACCAATGCGTAAAATTCCCAACCCTAGGAGGAATATTCACTCTCCGAGGCAGTCAGAAAATCTCGAGATACTGCTTCACAATAGAGCGTAAGATAAGACATACATCATGCCCATAACCGATCAGACGACCACCACCTCAAAATCAGAAAAAGTGGACAAGACTCGTCGTCGGTTGAGAAGTCACCCCAGCAAGCTCTGCCTCCTGCATAGAGCAAACTCTAAAGCTCCACCCAAAATATATATATTGGTAATCGAGCTTCGGCTCAAAACTTGTAAAAGAAAGAACTACGCTCGGCTTGATCTCTCCTCGGAGAGTACGTAGGCAATCTCTACGGGGTGCAGCCATCTCTATATTTTAATCCAAAAATTCCTTCTCTTTTTTATATAACTACGCTCTCCAGCAATTAACCATCGACATTCGGGCCAAATGATCGATCAAATAAACATGTGTCCCATGCATTGTGACATTGTGTCACATCGTTGATATAAATGACCTCAAGCCGGGCCCAGATCCACATAAGTCCTTAGAAAAAATTTCGTAAGTCAAACCTCCTTCGCACAACTATGTTCAAGGACTTCCCAGGATAAGCCGAGTACGTACTCGAACATAGGAAAAAAGACAAATGACGAGATAAGCCGAGTCAAAGCTCGCACTCACAAAATTTTGTAAAAGAATGGGCGAGCATAGTTTTGATCCGAGAAAATCAAAAACAGGATAAGCCGGGCACGTACTCGCACCTAAAATTTGATCTCGCCGAAAACCGAGAAACGCCTCGCATTCGCTTAAAAGAAAAGGGAGGAAAGAGAGAGACGAACACAAGTCGAACATAAACAAAATCTTTCCCTTCTTTTATTTCATTCTTGTCAAAATTACAAGGAGATACACATAAAAAAAACAAAGAGAAATCTAATTTCTAGAAAGACGATTTCGTCCGAATCGGAGCTCGTGTGATGAGTCCGATTTCATCCAACAAGGAGTCGAGCTCCTTTCTTGAAAGACGATTTCAACGTCTGTTCCCGACATGGCTATCCTCTAAAGGCAGAGGCCTTGCCAAGAACAATAATGAAACAAAGTTGGGGAGGATCGTCATGGGGGAAAAGAGCCCAGAAAAGCCGACCTCAGCACACCAAAAAGGTCGATCAGTCTCCAGAGTCGGACCCCATGGTTCCCCTGGACAGTCTGATGCCGACGGCCCGCTCCAAAGGAATAGCTTCCCTTAAGCGGAGGAAGAAGATCCAGTCCGACAATCCGTCTGTTGCTCTGCAAACACAAAAGAGAGAGGCATCAGGGCGAACCACCAACATCAAGGACGCCGAGAGCGACAAGTTCAAGACGGGACCACCCCTGACACATTACTGAAACCAATAACGCATCAAACCCACCCAAACGGAGCATCTGTGCGTCGCCCTTAAGTTCGGAAATGCAACAAACAGGGGCGGCTATCGGTACATTTTTACACATCGATAAGCTCACATTTCGCAGAAAAATACGAGCCTGCTCGACAACGACAAACCCCAAAACTCCGGAGGCCAACGACGACCAAAATGAAAGAAAAACGGGAGACCCATCGGCAGAGCGGCCTTGCTGCCACGATCCACTGAGACTCAGTCATTCGCTAACCAGAACTCAAATCTACTCAAGAGGACGAGGCGCAGAAGGAGGAAAGGAACTCTCAGAAGAAAAGAAAAAAGCAAAGAAAGATGAGTTATGCAAAAATCAAAGAAGGAAGGACATCATTTATAACCAAGGAAAGCAACGGTTACCAAGAAGCGCATCTAAAGCAATGTGACGGTTGCTGGCACAACCTTTAATAAAAAAACGGCGGTCCATTTTCTCAAAAACACGCAAATCAGTTATTAAGAAACAACAATGACGCATGGACCAAGCCTCGGAAATCGAAAGACACGTCCGTCAAAATACATTAGAGATAGTATGATTAAAGGCAACAAGCGAGGTCGCATCGACGAGCAGAAGCCAGGCTCCAAGCACCAACCGACAAAACGATCACAAAAAGAGAGGAACAACACCCGAACAACGCAAGGACCAAAAACCATGAAAGATCAAAACCTATTAAAGATATTAAAAAAATCCGAGAACGTGACACTGTTATTACAACAGTCAAAAATACAAAAAAAAAAACTAATTATTACGACAAGAAAATTATTTTGGGAGGTCGTATATACGAGGAACAACTACACCCTCAACGACCAGAGACGCCACATTCGCCCCTCCTTCGCCTTCCACCGACCCCTCGAGAGCAGCAATTCTTCTCGACAGACCATGAAGCGGCGACATGCGCATGACGTCGGGATCCAAGACATCAGGCCGCAGCTCGTTGACCTCCTGTTCCAAGAGAGGTTTGTCCTTCTCAAGCTGATTAATCAGCGCGGGAGGGACCGGTATGCCGTTCCCCGCAAGCAGCTGATAAGCACTAAGGATGTCAACCACCTGGTTAAGCTCCAGAAGCTTAAAATAATAACGCTCTTCTTGCTCCCTCTCCAACCTCAACTTTTCCAAACGATCAGAAGCCTTCTTGTGCAGCACCTCCCGCTCACTACGGAGACGCTCATCAAAGGAAGCTTAGAGTTCATCACATTGAGAAGCCAGACGGTCGATCTTCGACCTAAGAGAACCAGCATCACGTTCGGCCTTGCAATGAAGATCACGTTTCTCATCTTTAAGCTTGGCGAACTTCTTCACGAGGTCCACGACCTTATGCTTCTCCGAAGATAGAGCAGCGGCAACTCCCTTCGCCTCATCAAGCTCTTTACGAACCTGTTTCAACTCACGAGCAGAGCGTCGCAGCGTGTCAACCTGCTCCTTAAGAACACCCTCTGTCGACTTGGCCTACCTTTTCTCGAACTCATATGAATCCCTGAGCTGGTTCAGAATAGCGATAAACTGCGCAGAAAGGAAACATTCAATCCAGGCACACGTTCTCCCACCCAAAACATATACGATGGAGTAAAACACATACCATGACAAAATGATGACTTAGCTCCTCCTGAAGATAGAGCTTATGCATCTCGGAAATAGAAATCAACTTCTTGGGGGGGGGGGGGGGGGGGGGGGGGGGGGGGGGACCGAAATCTTCTGAATAAGGTTGGCACACGACAACTTATCACTCACCAAGTGGTCCTTCCCCTTATGAAGAAACGACCAAGCAAAGTCCCACAAATTAGGATCAACACAATCCGGCATGACCGTCGGCTCATAAACACGAGTAGAAGTAGGAGCAAATGCCAAACCCTCATAACGATTGACCTCGTTCTCAGACTACGACCTGCGCCTTTTGACGCTTGCCCGAAAATGCAAATCACCAGAAGCCTCAGAAGGCATAGCGTCTTGGTTCGCGAGTTCTTGCTCAAAAACCATCTCCTAACCCATGTCAGCCTCCTTACTACGATTGACCTCCACCCCCTCAATCACAGATTCTCTGCCTATTGAGGCAACATGCTCCTCGTTCTGCCCAAAATCAGTCGAGCTATCCTCAAGGACGATCGCCGGAGAACCTTATGCGGCCAAAGGTCCCTCGTCAACACCACTAGACATCCTACGCCTTTTTCTAAACAACCGAGGAGACGTTGACTCACTTGCCGGGTCCAAAGAAGAAACTGATACCAAAAACGCTGAACAACAAACAATGTATATCAAAAACATCTTCCCCATCTCTCCAAAAAAAAAGAAGAAGAGGAGGGAGAAGGAAATACACATACCTGAATCAATATTCTTAAAACAATCTCGGACCTTCCGATCAAACAGAGTCTTGGCCTCTTTGTTTTTTTACGGAGGCCAACCTATCCCACCTTGAGCCTTCAACCTGTCCAAATCCTTGGAAAAATCTGCGGTCCAACGATCCGAAGCAGAGCGAACTGCAAAACAAGAAAGAGAAAAGAATATGAGGCAGTCAATATCGATAAACGAGCACAGAACAAAAGAAAACTACCAGGGTGATAGTTCCAGGCCGATCTGAAAACTTTGCTCGTATCAAAGGTCAGTGCGCTGTTAACCCGCGCAAAGAAGTAAATATCCTGCCAATCAGAAGTCTTGTTCGGAGGAGCAGCCACAACCTTCAAATAACGACCGGGCCTGAACCGCACGTAAAAATTCTCAGACGTCTCCTAGTTGATCAAAATCGAAGTCAGCTCTTCGAAAAAAACAAGTGGACACATTAACTCCATTATCAGCCGTTATGATCAGAATGCCCAGCACGTTACGAATGGCAACATGACAAAGTTGAGAAAGGGTCATCTTCCTTGCCTCACAATACTCGACCAGAACTCTGGGGAGAGGGAATAGCAATGGCACTCAGTGAACCAAAAATCGTACAGGAAAACCCAACCGGGAGGAGCATACCAAGGCCGTTCGCACAAGGTCGGCAGCCGAAGCGGAGAGACGGGAACACTTTTGGCGAATGTTATCCAGAGAGGGCTGTTCGTAAACGGACGAACGAATCGCTCTAGGAACAACAGTTTTCCCCTCCGCCGTCTTTCTTTCTTCTGTTGCACCTTCTTCCTCCACCAACTCCTTCGATCTCCTTTTCCTCCCTTCGAGGTATTCGCTCGAGAGCGATCACCAAAATCGGTCGCACTGATCTTCAAACGACCTCCCAAATCAGCAGTCTAAGCACCTCGCTTCGACGACCAGGCTCGTAGCCATCATCCGGATTTCGATCTCCCTCACCAGCGAGCGGTTGGCAAATAGAAGAATTCATCGCGACGGAACCACTGCGAAACCGACGAGGTTTCCACCCAGCACGAGACTTAAAAAAATATTTGTCCCCTTCGATCGGTCTTGATTCAACATGACTTTCGCTAGACGACTCGGAAAAACCAAAACCGCCACTACTAGTAGAAGAATGATAACTAGAATCTACTCGCATGCTAGTGAATCCAAAGCAATAAGAACACAACAACTAAAGAAACATATATGAAGCAAAAGACTACGAAGGGAAACAATTACCTGAAGAAAGACGATGTGAACTGAAGAGACGAAGCCTCGGAAAAAGGTTTTTTATAGAAACACGAAAATTGCATCCTACACGGTTCGCGTCCCTTCGTTCCCTTAAAGCCACGAAAGAATCTAAAAGTCCAAGGTATCATCGATTGAAGCAAAACGAGCCGACCAGATTTCCGTCTGACTTAAATGCTCGAAGAAATTCGTTGACTCTGATCTGAACCGAAGATCATCGAACGGGGGGGCTAATTGTTGGATATGGGTTTAGTACCCATCCATAAGTCCATTGGAAATCTTGCTAGTTCAATAATTCATCTCGACCCAACAGATAAGCCCGCTAAATAGTCAAACAGCCCAGCAGAAAGTCAGCCTTCACACGCTATAAATAGACCATTCACTTTTCAATTTTACACATATTTTATTCTCAAAGGCTCCGAGCTGCTCTTATAAAGCTACGAGCCCAAGCAACATTTAGGAAGCACGTCATTCGACAGATTCCCACCTCGTATCATTATGTTCATTGTTCAAATTCCGCCTTAATATTAACAGAACAGTTTTCAACCTTACTTAAAGTTTTTCTCTCACCTTGTAGTTTGAACTTTTCTTTTATCGTAATCTGATTCTCTTGGACTAGATCGAAATTCCGTAACAATAGTATTTACGATAATCAAATGAACAACATTATAGTTGTATTTGTAACTCGTCATTTTAATCATGTTCTAGAAAATTGTGCCATAAGGTCATAATCATAATGTTTTCTCAATGTGTCATAAGGTCATAATCATAGTATCACTGGTTCCATTTGATATTTCGGTGATTAATGGCAAGTACAATTCTCGAGAAAGTTATTACCTGTTTTTTTTTTCATTAACTAATTTAATATGTTTGCTTATGGTTCTTTACAGATATATCTCAAAGTCAGAGGTCAATAACAATGGCTGGATCCATTAACGGTTATCAAAAAAGTTTGTGGTACATGGCAGAAATCATGTCTTGAGTCTCAAGTCCATGAGCTTTTGCAAAGCCCTTATAAAGAAAAGGTTAACTCGTACTATATTTGTAATGGCCCAAACTTTTAATTTTGTGTTTGATTTTAAAAAAAAAAAATTTGTCAACATTTTTTTTTCATAAATCCTAAGGCTCAACCTTTTTCTTAAATAAGTAGAGAAAAAGTAAAAAGGAGACTCCCACAGATCACTATCCATCTTCTACTGCAACCACCACTTTCTGAGCCTAGATCTTCTGTTCCTCCATCATTTAGAGTTGAAGGTAATTGCGTATGTCTAATTTCTGATATGCTTTTCTTTAACCAGAGCACTAAAGCCTTTACAATTGTTAGAGATGGGTTTAGCACCCCTCTAAGGCTCGGTCCAATAACGAATGGGTCAGAAGAGGTTCGGCCCAAACGATATAACAAAGACCCAACGTGAGAAAGCTCGGCAGCATCAAGGGAGCTCGGTGACGTGCCCTCCCGGCCTGCACGACAAAAAGAGATCAATGTTAGTTTAACATTTATTTAAAAGATAAGCATGAATCTTTTAAGGAAATAAAATCTAAGTGGTTCAGATTTTGTAAATAATATCAGATAGAATCTATGGCTAAACCCTAGATCATCTGATATAAATATCTTTTCCCTGCGCGAAAAAGACGAAGTCAAAACAGACACACATTGTACTCAAATACCCTAGAGCTAGCGATTATTCAATTGATTTCGGCTCAAATCTAATAAGACTAGATTTTCCGATCTACCTTTGTTCTTGCTTTTCAATTCTTGTTTAATCTCAAATCCAAGTTCCTTATTTACCAATCGATTTACCAAACTGATTATTATTTGATTTTCTGAATCAACAATAATATTCAAATCGTGAGAATCTCACAAATCCGAAGCCACCACTGTGTTCAGCATGACGAGACAAAGCCGTAGCTGCCAACCTAGCCTCCCTCATATGCAGCACGCGCCCGCATGCACCCCAAGAAGTTCGGCATGTGAGATCCATATGCACCAGGTACCGATGTACCGTCTCCATGCGCCGCCACCACCTTCCGCCGTATGTCGCCACGCGTCGCCACTACCTTCCGCCGTCTGTCGCCACGCGCCGTCGTACATTGCCACGCGCCATCTTCTGCAGCCAAGAGTTGCCACCATCGCTGGAGCCGCCGCCGCCAGCCACCGAGTCAGAAAACGAACTGCTTTTGACTAAGGCGATTGCATCGTCTTCTCTCAGCAAGGCCGCCGATGAGAAAGAAATTGTTAAGGAAAAGCTACTGGCACCAACGTTCTCCTGAAGATAAAGGAAGATCAAAGGAACCGTTCCGTAAGCAGTCAACTTGCCGCCGAGGACCTTTCTTGAAAGACGATTTCGTCGCCCGTTATTTATAAGGCTCTTCCTTGATAATCAGCTACACGAATAAGAGCAGGAGCTAGGCTGAAGCCGGATAAGAGGATCTAGCTGGGGCAAGCAAAGATTCTTATATGCCGACCTCACCACTCCAGCAAACTCTCGTCTTGCCACCGACCGAGCTCGGCGAGAGGGATTCCTGAAGAAACAATCCGCCTGCATCGTCCGGGACAAGCCTGCTTTGACATACCATCAGTTTCTCTACAACAAAAAGTAAGAGCGGAGAGTTAAACCGCCGATCTAAAGAAGTTAAGAAAAAGCAAAAAAATGTACATAAAAATGTCTTACGCGTTTGGCAACTGATCCTAGAAAGAGTAGACCAGAGCACGTTTCTGAGATCAACGGCGCATCAGATCGATCCAAACGAAGGCTCTGAACGCCGTCCTTAAGTTTGGAAGGGCGATAAATGGAGGTTACCATCGTCATAAATCTAGATACCGACGAGCTACCCTTTAGCAAAAAGAGCCTAAGCTCAACGACGCGTTCGGCCATACGAAGATCTGGAGGGCGGCATAAACCGGAGCAATGGAAAAACAGAAGATTCGCCGCCATCTCTCAAAAGGAAGAAGAAGCAAGGAAGAGGAAAGGAATGAAGATGACGAAAAGGAGGAGAGTCATATTTATAGCAGAGAGAGGCAGTGGTTACCGAAGCAACGCGACGGTTACCAACGCAGAATTAAAGCGACACGACATTCTCGACACGTGGAGACCACCTATTGGAGGAGGTTGAGGCGCAATAAATGACCAGGGATACGAGGCGCTTTCCTTCGGTCAAAAATAATTAATGAGGGAGAACGCCGGGGTAATAGTGCGCCGATGTAGTTATTGAGCCAGACCAAGAGAAAAAAATTCGCCGACCTAAATTTCCACTCGATGCGACGAAGTGGGGGGCTTACTGTTATAGGTGGGTTTAGCACCCCTCTAAGGCCCAGCCCAATAACGAAGGGGTCATAAGAGGTTCGGCCCAGACGATATAACGAAGACCCAACATGAGGAAGCTCGACAGCATCAAGGGAGCTCGGTGACGTGCCCTCCCGACCTGCACGACAAAAAGAGATAAATGTTAGTTTAACATTTATTTAAAAGATAAGCATGAATCTTTTAAGGAAATAAAATCTAAGTGGCTCAGATTTTGTAAATAATATCAGAGAGAATCTATGGCCAAACCCTAGATCGTCTAATCTAAATATCCTTCCCCTGCGCGGAAAAAGACGAAGTCGAAACAGACACACATTGTACTCAAATACCCTAGAGCTAGTGATTATTCAATCGATTTCGGCTCAAATCTAATAAGACTAGATTTTCCGGTCTACCTTTGTTCTTGCTTTTCAATTCTTGTTTAATCTCAAATTCAAGTCCCTTATTTACCAATCGATTTACCAAATTGATTATTATTTGATTTTCTGAATCAACAATTGGTGCCGTCTGTGGGGAATTTGGGTATTTCGATTAACCAAAGAGGAGACTAGCAATGACAGAATCACCGCCTTCGTCACAGGAGATAAGAGGAACCAGCGAAGCAAACAGTACCATCGGTGTCGATACGGCGACGACTCGGGAAAAAGCGACATGCCCAAAATAATTCGACCGAGACAACCCCCGGCTGGAATTGATCGAGCGTGTCAAGATCGACGATCGAAACCCTGAGCGGAGCGTCAGAATCGGAGCTGACCTCGACACCATCATTAGAGCTGAGCTGATCGATTTCCTCAAGCAAAACGTGACAACTTTCGCGTGGTCGTTCAAAGACATAATAGGAATCGACCCAAAAATCGCATGCCACAAGCTCAACGTCGATAGAACGTTCAGACCCATCAAGCAGAAAAGGAGGAAGCTCACAGCAGAGAGAGCGCAAGCGGTGAACGACGAGGTGGAAAATTATTAGGAGCCGGATCCATCACAGAAGTAAATTACTCCGAGTGGCTCTGAACAAAGCTTGCCCTAAAGACTGTTTCCCGCTACCACACATCGATCGATTAGTCGAAGCAACCGCCGGCAACGAGCTTTTGTCGTTCATAGACGCCTTCTCCGGATACAGCCAAATCCTGATGCACCCAGACGATAGAGCAAAAACCTTGTTCGTAACGGATCGAGGGGCTTTCTTCTATATGGTCATGCCGTTCAGTCTTAAAAACGCAGGGGCGACATACCAATGCCTTGTCAACAAAATGTTTGCAGAGCAGCTCGGCCGAACCATGGAAGTCTACATCGACGACATGCTTGTGAAATCAATGGTGGTGACGGACCACGTCACCCACCTGCAAAAGTGTTTCGACATCCAGAACGACTATGGGATGAAATTGAATCCAGCGAAGTGCACCTTCAGTGTTACCTCAGATGAATTCTTAGGGTACAACATGACGGAACGAGGGATCAAAGCAAACCCAAAGCAAATAACGGTGATAATGAACCTACCATCTCCAACCAAAACCCGCTAGGTGCAGAGGCTGACTAGAAGGATCGCCGCACTCAACCGATTTATCTCCAGATCAACGGACAAGTGCCTTCCCTTTTACCAACTCCTGAGAGGAAACAAAAAATTCGAATGGGACGAAAGGTGCGAGGAAGCTTTCGAACGACTGAAAGAATACCTTACCACACCTCTAGTACTAGCTAAGCCGGAAGAAGGAGAAACACTCTATCTCTACATAGCAGTATCAAGCGCGGCAGTAAGCGGGGTGATAGTAAAGGAGGATCGCAGCGAACAAAAGCCAGTCTTCTATATCAGCAAGGCATTGGATGGGGCAGAAACCCGATACCCAACGATCGAAAAGCTGGCACTAGCGGTCATCACGTCGGCAAGAAAGCTCAGGCCCTACTTCCAGTCGCACATGATCATTGTCCTCACCACCATGCCCCTAAGATCAATCCTACACAGCCCGACCCAATCCGGCAGGCTAGCCAAATGGGCTATCGAATTGAGAGAGTACGACATCGACTTCATTTTCGAACTTCCACCCGAGCTGACACAAGATGATTAATCGGAAGAAAATAATTGGAGTCTCCACGTGGACGGATCGTCATCAAAGGTCGGCTCAGGAATCATAATCGGGCTCGAATCACCAGCGGGAGAAGTGCTCGATCAGTCCTTCAGGCTAGGATTTCCAGCCTCTAACAATGAAGCCAAGTATGAAGCTCTGATCGCCGGACTACGATTGGCCAGAGCCATAGGCGCCAAACGCATCCAAGTTCACTGTGACTCGCAATTGGTCGTAAACCAATTCAACGGCGAATACGAAGCCAAAAACGAAAGAATGGATGCTTACCTCGGCATAACCAAACAACTAACTACAAACCTCGATTTCTTCAATTTAACAAGAGTTCCGAGGAAGGAGAACACATCGGCAGATGCCCTCGCAGCTTTAGCATCAAGCTCGGACACACACCTAAGACGAACAATGTTGGAATTGTGTCCAGTAATCTCGGTACTGTCTCTAGAAAGTAAGAGTATGTCAATGATCAGACATAAGTCATATAATACTGGGGGTCATGATGGCTTGCTAGAGTCCGCTCATGATCTATAAGTCTTGGACTTATTGCCTTTATTATATGATCCCATATGGGTCACACGCCTAAGCTAACAGGAAAATGTGTAGGAACGGTTTAGCAGAAGTACGGTAAAAGTGCTAGGCATTTACTGTACTTAGAGAGAATAAAACGGTTTAGGCACTGTGTGTCGATCGATACACAAGGGGTATCGGTCGACACAGTGCGCGAATGCCGTCTAGTTAATTGGTGTTTGGGCCAAATGGCCCAAACGGAATCAGACAAGTTTTATTAGGTAAAACTCGAGTTTCTGAACAATTAACCCTAATCACCCAGCCGAAAACTCTCTCTCACTCTGCGCCGAGCTCCTTGTGGTCTAGCAGCCGTTTTCTGTGATCGCGTGTGTGAACCTTTGGAGGATTCATCCCTCGGTGTTTCTCTGATCTCAGACATACCATCTCTTTCCGCTGCAAACAGGTATAAGGTGAGATCATCATTTGTTTCTATTCTGAGAAGAACCTAGATCGCATGTTTAGGTTGATATGAATCTAAGAATTGAATCAGGATCAACTAAACAATCCTTCAGTGGTATCAGAGCCAATGGTTCTGGTTTTTCTTGTTTAGATTCAATGTTTAGGATTGTTTTCTTGTTTAAAAGTGTTTTGAATCAACTACTGATAAGAGAAACCATTTAAGCAACAAGAATTGAAATCTAAACACACATAAAATTGCAGAAACCAAGCTATATGATTTGGTAGAATGCGATTTCAAGAGGTCTGTATCGACTGCGATCGCATGGATCGATCGATACGATCGCATGGATCGGTCGATACAGTCTATCGGCTAACCCTGTTAACGCGTGAAAGCATCGATCGATACAGGATCGATGCAGGTTCGATATTGGTGCATCGACCGATGCGGTTGGTGCACATCGATCGACACGGTTAGGGTTTTGGCTCGGTTCAGTGCATGCGTGAGAGCATCGATCGATACAGGATCGATGCACGGTCGATGCAGGATCGATGCTAAGAGCATCAACCGATGCGGTTGATGGATCGATCGACACGGTTGGTCCATCGATCGACATGGTTGGTTTAAGGCTCGGTTTAATTTTGATTAAAATTAATTCGTCCTGGTTTAATAAACAGATTTAATAATTTTATTAAGTCTGGTTAAACCGGGACAAGAAATCCAATGTCGAAAGAATTATTGGATTTAGTGCCTAAACCAGGATTTTCTAATTTGATTTGGTTGGACCAAATAAATTGAGAAAATCCGGTTTAGTAAATAACCGGTTGACAATTGTGGTCATCGTAGTAATTAAAATTTGGTTAGACCAATTTTTAATGAACCAGACCGGTTATGTCATTTAATTGGACAATTGGGTCATGTCTTGGACATGGACCAATTCTTGGGCCTCGGGCCAAGAAGTTAAAACAATTGGGCCAATTATTTGAGTCTTTCTTCAGATTAATTTAAAATTCATTTTATAAAATTATAAATCGATTTTAAATTAAAGTTTCCGATATTTTGAAATTAGAAAGTTTCTTAATTTATAGAAGTTTCTAGATTTGCATGATTCGGATTTTAAGAAATTTCTAAAGTTAGAAAGTTTCCGTTTTTAGAAAGTTTCAAATTTTAGAAAGTTTCCAAAATAGTAGGTTTCCAAAAATGAAAGTTTCCCGAAATAGTAATCTTCTATTTTGGGAATGAATTTTTAAATAAACCTACGAACCTCAAATAATATCAAGCGTTGGATGTCTTGTCCATTCTATGTCAGCTGTCGAAGCCCATTCAATTGTATTCATGGCCTTACAGTGTGAGGGTGTCTGCTTTTGCGTGGATAAGACGGTTTGTGATTCATAAATGTCATTGGGAGTCCCAGACATTAATGATTACATGACTGTATAGTCTGGTTTTCTTGACTGGGCCATCGGGAGTCCCGGGCCTTGAGACATCAGAGTGGATTGGGCCTCGGGCCCAGATTCACAACCAAGAATTATATCACGGATATAATTAGCCGATATAGGGCTTACCGATATAAGCTAAGGTTTGGTGACGGCCAGTGGCCCACTTTAATCTTAGTTATATGTGGATCTTGGAATCATTATATTCTATTGAGGGTAACTTATGTTATTGAATATAATGCGTGATTAGTCATATTAAATTTAATACGAGATTAATCATATTGAACATTTTAACTAATAACCTTTTTATCTATATATTTCAGATATGACTACTACAAGCACACAAAACACATTCTCGATCCGGTCTGTTCTCGAAAAGGAGAAGCTGACTGGAACGAACTTCCTGACGTGGTCAAGGAACTTGAGGCTAGTCCTCAAGCAGGAGAAGAAGGATTATGTCCTTCGTGATCCTCTCCCCGAGAGGCCTCCTGCCAATGCCGCCAGGACTCTGCATAATGCTTGGGAAAAGCATTCGTCAGATGAAAATGATGCCTATTGCCTGATGTTGGTGACAATGACTCCTGAGCTGCAAAAACAGTTCGAGAGTGTATTGTCACCCATCGAGATAATGGCAAGCCTGAAATCGCTTTTTCAGGAGCAGGCTAGGACTGAGAGGTTTCAAACAGTTAAGAACCTCTTGGACTGCAAGTTGGCTGCGAATGCGGCAGTGAGTCCTCATGTCTTGAAGATGATGGGTTATCTCGATCATCTTCAGAAACTCGACTGCCCAATCAGCCAGGAACTTGCCTGCGACATCATTCTGCAGTCATTACCTGCAAGCTATGATCAGTTCATTCTGAACTTTAACATGCATGGCTTGAGTAAGACATTGCCTGAGCTTCACGGAATGCTCAAGACTGCGGAGCCCAATTTGAGGAAAACCGCCAAGGACCCCAATGTACTTATGGTGCAAAAGGGCAAGGGGTTTAAGAAATCCTCTGCTAAGGATAAGGGAAAGGCCAAGGCTGTCCAAGTCGCGGACAAGGACACGCCAAAGCCCAAGCCCAAGTCCAAGGCTGGGCCGACTGACATATGCAGGTTCTGTAAAGAACCAGGGCATTGGAGGAGAGAATGTAAGAAATTCCAGGAAGGTCTAAAGGAATTGAAGAAGAAGACTTTTGAGACTTCTTCAACAGGTATTTTTGTTATAGAAGTTAATACAACTACTTCTGATAATACCTCATGGGTTATGGATACTGGTTGTGGGGCTCATATTTGTACTAATATGCAGGCACTCAGCAACAGTAGAAGGCTGAAGCAAGGACAAGTGGAGCTACGAGTTGGGAATGGAGCGAAAGTTCCAGCGCTAGCTGTAGGCACTTACTTGTTGTCTTTACCTTCGGGATTGATTTTAGAACTCAATAATTGTTATTTTGTACCTGCTATAAGCAGAAATATTATTTCAATTTCTTTGTTGGATTTGGAAGGTTATGATTTTTCAGTTAAGAATAAATTATGTTCCTTCAATCGCAACAATTTGTTCTATGGTTCTGCCCCTCTTATGAATGGGCTTTACATACTCGATCAATCCGCGCCAATTTATAACATTAATACCAAACGGTTCAAACCTAATGAGGAGAACCGAACGTTTCTATGGCATTGTCGTTTAGGGCACATCAGCGAGAAACGCATCAAGAGGCTCCATTCGAATGGACTTCTTGGCTCATTTGACTTTGAGTCATGTGAGAAATGCGAATCCTGCATGATGGGCAAAATGACACGGGCCCCCTTTAATAAACCTAACGAGAGGGCCAGTGACGTATTGGGCCTGATACACACTGATGTGTGTGGCCCAATGTCCACAAATGCAAGAGGAAACTATCAGTACTTCATTACCTTTACTGATGATTTCAGTAGGTATGGATATGTTTATTTAATGAAACATAAGTCTGAATCTTTTGAGAAGTTCAGAGAATTCCAAAATGAAGTACAGAACCAACTTGGCAAAAGCATTAAGGCTCTTCGGTCCGACCGAGGAGGAGAATACTTAAGCCAAGAATTCAGTGATCATCTAAGAGAGTGTGGGATCGTATCCCAACTCACTCCTCCCGGAACACCTCAATGGAATGGTGTGTCTGAGAGGAGAAATCGGACCTTATTGGATATGGTTCGATCTATGATGAGTCACACAGACCTTCCAATATCCCTTTGGGGATATGCTCTGCTAACAGCAGTGTTCACTCTAAATAGAGCGCCATCAAAAGCAGTAGCAAAGACACCATATGAATTATGGACTGGAGAAGCTCCAGTGCTGTCTTATCTCAGAATTTGGGGTTGTGAAGCCTATGTCAAGAGATTGATCTCAGACAAGCTTACACCAAAATCTGACAAATGCTACTTCATTGGTTATCCACGGGAAACCAAGGCTTATTACTTCTATCTACGTTCCGAGAACAAGATCTTTGTTGCCCGGGATTGTAACTTTCTTGAGAGGGAGTTTCTCTCTAAGAAAGACAGTGGGAGTAAGGTACTGCTTGAAGAAATTCAAGATGAACAGGATACTGCTCAACCTAATGAGGAAGAGCAGCAGGAGGACCTACAAGAAATTGTAGAGCCTGAACCTGTAGTACCTGAAGTTCGAAGATCCGGGAGGATCCGTCACGAACCCGAGAGATATCAAGGATTCCTCGTGACTGACTGTCATGATCTTCTGATCATTGATGGTGATGAACCATCGAACTTCAATCAAGCCATGATGGGCCCAGATTCCTCTAAGTGGCGCAAGGCCACTGATTCCGAAATGGACTCCATGTCGGTCAACCAAGTGTTTTCGTTGGTTGACTTACCCGCTGGTGTAAAAGCCATCGAGTGCAAATGGATCTTCAAGAAGAAGATTGACGTGGATGGAAATGTCCAGATTTATAAAGCCAGGTTGGTGGCAAAAGGTTTCAGACAAGTTCACGGTGTGGATTACGATGAAACCTATTCACCAGTGGCTATGATGAAATCTATTCGGATTTTACTAGCAACTGCAACTTTTCATGATTATGAAATTTGGCAGATGGACGTGAAAACCGCCTTCCTGAATGGTATTCTGGAAGAGGATGTGTATATGACACAACCTGACGGTTACATAGATCCAAAGAATGCTGGAAAAGTATGCAAGCTTCATAAATCCATTTATGGATTGAAGCAAGCATCGAGGAGCTGGAATCTTCGTTTTGATGAAGCGATCAAGCAATTTGACTTCATCAGAAACGAAGAAGAACAATGCGTGTATAAGAAATCTAGTGGGAGCAAGATTGTATTTCTTATTCTGTATGTCGATGACATACTGCTTCTCGGAAACGACGTTCCAATGCTAAAGTCGGTAAAGGACTGGCTTGGAAGTTGTTTTTCCATGAAAGACATGGGTGAAGCCGCATACGTTCTTGGAATCAGGATCTACCGGGATAGATCTAGAAGGCTGATAGGCTTGTGTCAAGATTCATACATTGACAAAGTCCTACAAAGATTCAGCATGAAGGATTCCAAGAAGGGCTTCACGCCAATGGTACATGGCACAACGCTAAGCAAGAAGCAGAGCCCTACGACGGCTGCTGAGCTTGAGCGCATGAAGAATATTCCTTATGCATCCGCAATAGGATCTGTCATGTATGCCATGATCTGTACTCGTCCTGATGTTGCTTATGCATTGAGCATGACGAGTAGATACCAGTCAAATCCAGGTGAAAACCATTGGATTGCCGTAAAGAATATCTTGAAGTATCTAAGACATACTAAGGATAAGTTCTTAGTGTACGGTGGAAGTGATGTGCTCAAAGTCAGTGGATTCACGGACGCAAGTTTCCAGACAGACCAAGATGATTTCCGGTCACAGTCCGGTTATATCTTTTGTCTGAATGGCGGTGCAATCAGTTGGAGAAGCTCCAAGCAAGACACCGTTGCTGATTCCACTACAGAAGCTGAATATATCGCCGCCTCAGAAGCTGCGAAGGAAGCTGTTTGGATACGAAAGTTCATTATTGAACTAGGTGTGATACCAGATGCGGCTGAGCCTCTGGCACTGTTTTGTGACAACAATGGTGCTATAGCTCAGGCAAAGGAACCAAGATCACACCAGAAATCCAAGCATGTTCTAAGAAGATTTCACTTGATACGTGACATCATTAATAGAAAGGAAGTCAAGATCAGCCGAGTTCAGACAGATGATAACGTCGCTGATCCGTTGACAAAGCCACTCCCAAGGCCTAAGCTCGAGTTTCTGACTGAAGCTGTAGGCATTAGAGACATAGAAATGTAATCTAAATTTGAGTGGGAGTTTGAGGGCTTTTATTTAGTTATTTGATATGTTCTTGTAAAACATTCTTATGTTTAATGAAATTATTATTTCAAGATTATT
The DNA here is from genome assembly GCA_030180135.1 of Orychophragmus violaceus. Lineage (NCBI taxonomy): Eukaryota > Viridiplantae > Streptophyta > Magnoliopsida > Brassicales > Brassicaceae > Orychophragmus > Orychophragmus violaceus. The sequence goes on from CM058231.1 coordinate 65,567,399, forward strand.
TTAACTGTGATGAAATAATCGTTCCAAAGTGATATGAACCATTTTATAGGTCATCGAAGTAAATGACTTGATCTTGAGTCATCGAAGTCATTTAGCTTGATCATGAAACCCTATATTTGATAGATGTTTATATCATCCCGTCCCTAGTCGAAGGTTGTTGAAATTGGAACACCAACAACCGTGTGAGACTGGATTGGTACGTGACTTATGACAAAGTCTCAGTGTGTCATAGATGCGCGGCATCAAAGTCAGTACATAGGTGTATGTTTGGGAACATACGACCGGACAAGACCCGCTTATAAGAACTCTTCAGGATATTTATATCTGTGTCATAAGAGATTCTTACTACGACTATAGAGTATAGTCCTTAGACCTGAGTTCGCATGCATGTGACTGCACATGGACTGATGCACTTTGATCATTGTCTAACGCTATCGTTCTGCGATAGTTATAAGGACCTTGTTTGGGTACATTATGAAATGAATAGTTTACAGTGATGGAACAAGACGGAATTTGTCCCTCCAATATAAATGGAGTGAATATCTCTAGGCCAATCGGAGATTTGAATACTGGAAAATGCATGGCCATGCTCAAACGGACTGTCCCGAGTCGTTTGGATTGTCAGTATCAAATCAGAGTCCGATGAACAAGATTAGGCTTTATAAGGATGACACCAATCTTGCCTTATGACTAATCGAGATATTGTGACAAAAGGATTATGAATACAGAGATTCCAGTACAAGTGGGAGATTGTTGGAATTGTGTCCAGTAATCTCGGTACTGTCTCTAGAAAGTAAGAGTATGTCAATGATCAGACATAAGTCATATAATACTGGGGGTCATGATGGCTTGCTAGAGTCCGCTCATGATCTATAAGTCTTGGACTTATTGCCTTTATTATATGATCCCATATGGGTCACACGCCTAAGCTAACAGGAAAATGTGTAGGAACGGTTTAGCAGAAGTACGGTAAAAGTGCTAGGCATTTACTGTACTTAGAGAGAATAAAACGGTTTAGGCACTGTGTGTCGATCGATACACAAGGGGTATCGGTCGACACAGTGCGCGAATGCCGTCTAGTTAATTGGTGTTTGGGCCAAATGGCCCAAACGGAATCAGACAAGTTTTATAAGGTAAAACTCGAGTTTCTGAACAATTAACCCTAATCACCCAGCCGAAAACTCTCTCTCACTCTGCGCCGAGCTCCTTGTGGTCTAGCAGCCGTTTTCTGTGATCGCGTGTGTGAACCTTTGGAGGATTCATCCCTCGGTGTTTCTCTGATCTCAGACATACCATCTCTTTCCGCTGCAAACAGGTATAAGGTGAGATCATCATTTGTTTCTATTCTGAGAAGAACCTAGATCGCATGTTTAGGTTGATATGAATCTAAGAATTGAATCAGGATCAACTAAACAATCCTTCAAACAATCCCAGTGGATCTTATAGAAAAGCCAAGCATAAGCCTTCCCGACGTTTGCAACGACATCGATGAAGAAGTAAACAACGCAGACGCGGCAGCAGATCAAGAGCACGACGACGTAACGCAAGGAGGTCATTGGAGCTCGGAGATAAAAGCCTACATATTAGAAGGAGAACTACCTAAAGACAAATGGGAGGCTCGGAGACTCAAAGCCAAAGCAGCTCGATATGTTATGATAGAAGGAGACCTTTTTCGATACAACGCCACCGAAGCAGCTTTACGATGCGTAGAAGGCAAAGAAATCGAAGAAGTAATCAAGACGACCCACGAAGGAACAGGAGGAAACCACGCTGGCAGAAGATCGTTGGCGCTAAAGATTAGAAAGCTCGGCTTCTTCTGGCCATCGATAGAGAAAGACTGCGTAAGATATGCAGCAAGATGCGAACCATGCCATAAACATGGCCCAGCGTTACACGCGCCCACCGAGGAACTGCAGACCGCCACGGCTCCTTACCCATTCATGGGATGGGCGATGGACATAGTCAGACCACTGCACAAATCAAATCAGAACCAACACATCTTAATCCTAACCGATTACTTCACCAAATGGGTAGAAGCCAAATCTTACAAAATGGTGAAATCTCGGGACATTACCAGCTTCCTGTAGAAGTACATCATCTGTAGACATGGAATCCCCTACTCAATAGTCACCAATAACGGGAAACAATTCACATCGATCTTGCTCAGCCAATTCTGCAATAAGTGGAACATCAGGCTTAACAGATCGATGCCTTACTACCCACAAGGAAACGGCCAAGCGGAGGCCACAAACAAAACTATCATCGCTGGACTTAAAAAGCAGCTCGACGAGCATAAAGGAAATTGGGCCGATGAGTTATACGGAGTTTTGTGGTCACATCGAACCACCCCGCGAAGACCATCAAACCAAACCCCATTCTTCTTAGCTCACGGAGTGTAAGCTATGTCACCAGCCGAGATAAGCCTACCGACTGTTCGGTGATCCATGCTTATTCGGAACCCAAAACTCAATGACGATATGCTTCTTAATAATCTTGATTCACTCAAAGAGCAAAGAGACGAGGCCCTCTTAAGAATTCAGAATTACCAGCACCTCGCTGCCCGATACTATAACAAAAAAAACTAAAGGGCGACACCTGAAAGAAGGAGACCTCGTCTCGCGTGAAGTTTATCAAGGAACCAAAGAAAAGATTGCCGGAAAGCTCGGCAAACATTGGGAAGGACCCTACCAAATACTGATAGTCGTTAAACCTGGGGTCTACGAGCTCTCTGAACTAGACGGAAAACCCGTCGACTTCTCATGGAACTCAATGCACCTCAGGCGATTTGTGTACTAGATTTTCCGGTCACAAAAAAAAAGAGCTCATCGAGCCATAACTCATGTAGACCAAACTACGAATGGTTTGATCCCCTGTTCGCGGGGTAAGTAGGCAGTCCTTCCAGGATTCAGCTATACTTCTAATAAAATTACATCTTGCAAAAGATACGAGTCGCATCGGCGCCTCAACCAGACAAACAATTCAAACGCGCTCCACGAGTGCCATGGGGAAATAACCCACACCTTCATCACACGTACAAAAATCACGACTCAAAATCGGCACTGATGAAAAATTAAGTCAAGACCGCCCCCGCTCGCCTAAGTTCGAGTCACGACAAATAAACGGACCTGACTCGCATAACTGACCTTGAACTAGGCGATATCTGTGATACGAAGTCGACATTTTTAACCACTCGTATTGCAAAAAAGGATACCGAAGCACACTTCGGTAACCCCCTTCTTCCGCGGCAAATCAGAACTAACTCTGAAAGCATTTTCCACAAGAAGGTTACAATTACGCCGAGGCATAACCCGGCCAAACGATAAAAATCGAAGGAAGTACTCGATTACATCAGCAAAATAATATTACACTACAAACGAAGTCTACGAAACTCGGCAAGAACATTATGCCAAAATACAGCTATAGGAAACGGAAAAGATGAAGCCGAAGTAAAATAATATGGGACGAAGTAAAACAGAATGAAAAAATTCCTTCGTTTTTTTATCCTCAAAAATATTATTACAACTCGAGCTACAAAAAAAAAGAACACAGAAAGAAAACTAATTTCTTGAAAGACGATTTCCATCCAAGTCGGTTTCTCCTGCCAGAAACCGAACTGCTTTTGACTAAGGCGATTGCATCATCTTCTCCCAGAAGGTCGCCGATGAGAAAGAAATTGTTAAGGAAAATCTACTGGCACCAACGTTCTCCTGAAGATAAAGGAAGATCAAAGGAACCGTTTCCGTAAGCAATCAAGTTGCCGCCGAGGACCTTTCTTGAAAGACAATTTCGTCGCCTGTTATTTATAAGGCTCATCCCTGATAGTCGGCTACACGAATAAGAGCAGAAGCTAGGCTGAAGCCGGATAAGAGGATCTAGCTTGGGCAAGCAAAGATTCTGATATGCCGACCTCACCACTCCAGCAAACTCTCGTCTTGCCACCGACCGAGCTCGGCGAGACGGATTCCTGAAGAAACAATCAGCCTGAATCGTCCGGGACAGGCCTGCTCCAACATACCATCAGTTGCTCTACAACAAAAATAAAGAGCGAAGAGTTAAACCGCTGATCTAAATAAGTTAAGTAAAAGAAAAAAAATGTACATAATAATGTCTTACGCGGTTGTCAACTGATCCTAGAAGGAGCAGACCAGAGCGCGTTTATGAGATCAATAGCGCATCAGATCGATCCAAACGAAGGATCTGAACGTCGTCCTTAAGTTTGGAAGGGCGATAAATGGAGGTAACCATCGGCATAAATCCACATACCGACGAGCTACCCTTTTGCAAAAAGAGCATAAGCTCCTCGACGCGTTTTGCCATACGAAGATCCGGAGGGCGGCATAAACCGGAGCAATAGAAAAACGAAAGATTTGCCGCCATCTCTCAAAAGGAAGAAGAACAAAGGAAGAGAAAAGGAATGAAGATGACGAAAAGGAGGAGAGCCATATTTATAGCAGAGAGAGGCAGCGGATACCGAAGCGACGTGATGGTTACCAACGCATAACTAAAGCGACACGACATTCTCGGCACGTGGAGACCACCTATTGGAGGAAGTCGAGGCGCAATAAATGTCCAGGGATACGAGGCGCTTTCCTTCGGTCAAAAACAATTAATGAGGGAAACACTGGGGTAACAGTGCGCCGATGTAGTTATTGAGCCACACCAAGAGAAACAAATTCGCCGACCTAAATTTCCACTCGATGCGACGAACTGGGGGCTTATTGTTATAGGTGGGTTTAGCACCTCTCTAAGGCCCGGCCCAATAACAAAGGGGTCAGAAGAGGTTCGGCCCAGACGATATAACGAAGACCCAACGTGAGGAAGCTCGGCAGCATCAAGGGAGCTTGGTGACGTGCCCTCCCAACCTGCAAGACAAAAAGAGATAAATGTTAGTTTAACATTTATCTAAAAGATAAGCATGAATCTTTTAAGGAAATAAAATCTAAGTGGTTCAGATTTTGTAAATAATATCAGAGAGAATCTAGGGCCAAACCCTAGATCCTCTAATATAAATATCCTTCCCCTGCGCGGAAAAAGACGAAGTTGAAACAGACACACATTGTACCCAAATACCCTAGAGTTAGCGATTATTCAATCGATTTCGGCTCAAATCTAATAAGACTAGATTTTCCGGTCTACCTTTGTTCTTACTTTTCAATTCTTGTTTAATCTCAAATCCAAGTCCCTTATTTACCAATCGATTTACCAAATTGATTATTGTTTGATTTTCTGAATCAACAATATTATTCAAACCGTGAGAATCTGACAAATCCAAAGCCACCACCATGTTCAGCATGACGAGACAAAGCCGTAGCTGCCAACCTGGCCTCCCTCATATGCAGCACGCGCTCGCATGCACCCCAAGAAGTTCGGCATGTGAGATCCATATGCACTAGGCACCGATGTACCGTCTCCATGCGCCGCCACCACCTGCCGCCGTCTGTCGCCACCACCTGTCGCCGTCTGTCTCCACGCGCCGCCGTACATTGCCACGCGCAGTCTTCTGCAGCCATGAGCTGCCACCATCGCTGGAGCCGCCGGCGGCGGCCACCGAGTCAGAAACCGAACTGCTTTTGATTAAGGCGATTGCATCGCCTTCTCCCAGCAAGGCCGCCGATGAGAAAGAAATTGTTAAGGAAAAGTTATTGGCACAAACGTTCTCCTGAAGATAAAGGAAGATCAAAGGAACCGTTTCCGTAAGCAGTCAACTTGCCGCCGAGGACCTTTCTTGAAAGACGATTTCGTCGCCCGTTAATTATAAGGCTCATCCCTGATAGTCGGTTACACGAATAAGAGCAGGAGCTAGGCTGAAGCCGGAAAAGAGGATCTATCTGGGGCAAGTAAAGATTCTGATATGACGACCTCACCACCCCAGCAAACTCTCGTCTTGCCACCGACCGAGCTCGGCGAGACGGATTCCCGAAGAAACAATCCGCCCGCATCGTCTGGGACAAACCTGCTCCGACATACCATCAGTTGCTCTACAACAAAAAGAAAGAGCGGAGAGTTAAACCACCGATCTAAAGAAGTTAAGCAAAAGAAGAAGAAAATGTACATAAAAATTTTTTTCGCGGTTGGCAACTGATCCTAGAAGGAGCAGACCAGAGCGCGTTCCTGAGATCAACGGCGCATCATATCGATCCAAACGAAGGATCTGAACGTCGCCCTTAAGTTTGGAAGGGCGATAAATGGAGGTAACCATCGTCATAAATCCAGATACCGATGAGCTGCCCTTTTGCAAAAAGTGCATAAGCTCATCGACGTGTTCGGCCATACGAAGATCCGGAGGGCGGCATAAACCGGAGCAATGGAAAAACGAAAGATTCGCCGCCATCTCTCAAAAGGAAGAAGAAGCAAGGAAGAGGAAAGGAATGAAGATGACGAAAAGGAGGAGAGCCATATTTATAGATGAGAGAGGCAGCGGTTACCGAAGCGACGCGACGGTTACCAACGCAGAATTAAAGCGACACGACATTCCCGACACGTGGAAACCACCTATTGGAGGAAGTCGAGGCGCAATAAATGACCAGGGATATGAGGCGCTTTCCTTCAGTCAAAAACAATTAATGAGGGAGAACGCCGGGGTAACAGTGCGCCGATGTAGTTATAGAGCCAGACCAAGAGTTCCATTCTCTTTCCAAATTTGAATTCCGTCTGGGTGTCAGGAGTTCCTAATTACACTTTTGCCCCTTCTTTGGCCAAGGTGAGGACCGGTCGTGATCTTTGCCTTATTCCATCTCAATTCTGGAACGTGTGTCCTTTGTTAATAGCGTCTTTCCAAGGTAGCTTAGGTTTGGTAAAGCGCTTGATGTGATTGAACGGACCTAGAATTGTTAGGTTATCGCTTAAACTGAAAACGTTGATTGTGGAAGATGACTTGTATAAGTTAGTTGTGGGAGGTGCCTGCGATGGGCGTTGGGGGCAGGACACATGACATGGTACCAAACGAGGAAGCTGCCTGTCATGGGTGTATGTCATCAGAGGGGTGTGACGATTCCCTCTGTTGTGGATGTTGGTTGGCATCGTGGGGGCGTACTCGTCGGTTGATGAGTGTGTAGGGGCGAAGGCATGAGTCCGCTTATGGACGTTAGTTTAGTTGAGTAGGTTGATTGTGTTCCTCGGACGGTTGTGGGCAAGGTGTTATTATCTTAGTAATTATTCTCCTTAGTTGTGTGGCTTAAGCTGAGATCGTGGGTTCCTTGAATCCACACTCATTGGCTAATTGTGTTTGAATCATTTACTCCGCCTCTTTCGCCATCTTGTTCTTTCCCACTCGCAGGTCCGTAATCAGAATGATCGGTCGACTGGTGTACATTGGTGAATTTGAATCGAAGGAGTAAAAAACATACCATGACAAAATGATGAATTAGCTCCTCCTGAAGATAGAGCTTATGCATCTCGTAAATAGAAACCAAATTCTGGGGGGGGGGGGGGGGGGGGGGGCGACCGCAATCTTCTGAATAAGGTTGGAATAAGACAACTTATCACTCACCAAGGGGTCCTTCCCCTTATGAAGAAACGACCAAGCATAGTCCCACAAATCAGGATCAACACAATCCGGCCTGGCCGTCGGCTCATAAACACGAGTAGAAGTAGGAGCAAAAGCCAAACCCTCATAACGATTGACCTTGTTCTCAGACTCCGACATGCGCCTTTTGACGCCTGCCCGACAATGCAAATCACCAGAAGCCTCAGAAGGCATAGCGTCATGGTTCACGACTTCTTGCTCAGAAACCATCTCCTGACCAAGGTCAGCCTCCTTACTACGATTAACCTCCACCCCCTCAATCACAGATTCTCTGCATATTGAGGCAACACACTGCTCGTTCTCCCCAAAATCAGTCGAGCTATCCTCAAGGACGATTACCGGAGAACCTTCTGCGGCCAAAGGTCCCTCATCAACACCACCATACATCCTACGCCTTTTTATAAACAACCGAGGAGACGTTGACTCACTTGCCGGGTCCAAAGAAGAAACTGATACCAAAAACGATGAACAACAAACAATGCATCATCAAAAATATCTTCCCCATATCTCCAAAAAAAAAGAAGAAGAGGAGGGAGAAGGAAATACACATACCCGAATCAATATTCTTAAAACAATCTCGGACCTTCCGATCAAACAGAGTCTTGGTCTCTTTGTTTTTTTACGGAGGCCAATCTATCCCACCTTGAGCCTTCAACCTGTCCAAATCCTTGGAAAAATCTGCGGTCCAACGACCCGAAGCAGAGTGAACTGCAAAACAAGAAAGAGAAAATAATATGAGGCAGTCAATATCGATAAACGAGCACAGAACAAAAGAAAACTACCAGGGTGATAGTTCCAGGCCGATCTGAAAACTTTGCTCGTATCAAACGTCAGTGCGCTGTTAACCCGCGCAAAGAAGTAACTATCCTGCCAATCAGAAGTCTTGTCCAGAGGAGCAGACACAACCTTCAAATGACGATCGGGCCTGAACCGCACGTAAAAAGTCTTAGACGTCTCCTAGTTGATCAAAATCGAAGTCAGCTCTTCGAAAAAACAAGTGGACACATTAACTCCATTATCAGCCGTTATGATCAGAATGCCCAACACGTTACGAATGGCAACATGACAAAGTTGAGAAAGGGTCATCTTCCTTGCCTCACAATACTCGACCAGAATTCTGGGAAGAGGGAAGAGCAAATGGCAATCAGTGAACCAAAAATCGTACAGGCAAACCCAACCGGGAGGAGCATCCCAAGCCTGTTCGCACAAGGTCGGCAGCCGAAGCTCAAGACCGGAGACACGGAAATACTTTTGGCGAATGTTATCCAGAGAGGGTTGTTCGCAAACGGACGAACGAATCGCTCTGGGAACAACAGTTTTCCCCTCCGCCGTCTTTCTTTCTTCCGTTGCACCTTCTTCCTCCACCACCTCCTTCGATCTCCTTTTCCTCCCTTCGAGGTATTCGCTCGAGAGCGATCACCAAAAGCGGTCGCAATGATCTTCAAACGACCTCCCGAATCAGCAGTCTTAGCACCTCGCTTCGACGACCAGGCTCGTCGCCATCATCCGGATTTCGCTCTCCCTCACCAGCGAGCGGTTGGCAATTAGAAGAATTCATCGCGACGGAACCACTGCAAAACCGACGAGGTTTCCACCGAGCGCGAGACTTAAAAAAAAAATTTTGTCCCCTTCGATCAGTCTTGATTCAACATCACTTTCGCTAGATGACTCGGAAAAACCAAAACCGCTACTACTGGTAGAAGAATGATAACTAGAATCTACTCGCATGCTAGTGAATCCAAAGCAATAAGAACACAACAACTAAAGAAACATATATGAAGCAAAAGACTACGAAGGGAAACAATTACCTGAAGAAAGACGATGTGAACTGAAGAGACAAAGCCTCGGAAAAGGGTTTTTTATAGAAATACGAAAATCGCATCCTACACGGTTTGCGTCCCTTCATTCCCTTAAAGCCACGAAAGAATCTAAAAGTCCAAGGTATCATCGATTGAAGCAAAACGAGCCGACCAGATTTCCGCCTGACTTAAATGCTCGATGAAATTCGTTGACTCTGATCCGAAACGAAGATCATCGAACGGGGGGAGGGGACTAATTGTTGGATATGGGTTTAGTACCCATCCATAAGCCTATTGGAAATCTTGCTAGTTCAACAATTCATCTCGACCCAACAGACAAGCCCGCTAAATAGTCAAACGGCCCAGCAGGAAGTCAGCTTTCACACGCCATAAATAGACCATTCACTCTTCATTTTTACACATATTGTATTCTCAAAGGCTCCGAGCTGCTCTTATAAAGCTACGAGTCCAAGCAACATTTAGGGAGCACGTCATTCGACAGATTCCCACCTCGTATCATAATGTTCATTGTTCAGATTCAGCCTTAATATTAATAGAACAGTTTCTGACCTTACTTAAAGTTTTTCTCTCACCTTGTAGTTTGGACTTTTCTTTTATTGTAATCTGATTCTTTTGGACTAGATGGAAATTCTGTAACAATAATATTTACGATAACCAAATGAACAACATTATAGTTGTATTTGTAACTCGTCATTTTATTCATGTTCTAGAAAATTGTACCATAAGGTCATAATCATAATGTTTTCTCAATGTGTCATAAGGTCATAATTATAGTATCACTGGTTCCATTTGATATTTCGGTGATTAATGGCAAGTACAATTCTCGAGAAAGTTATTACCTGTTTTTTTTTTCTTTTTTTCAACTGGAATTATATATTCATTCATATCTTAAAACATGTTACAAAGCCTCGCTACACGACATGGGCATAACATCCCAATCATTTCCTGACCACCACAACAAACCCTTGATACACCCGATAACCTTGTAAGTACAAGATCTCGACAAAAAATGTTCTACCTGAGAACCTAAACCTCTATTTACCCCCAAAATACAGCACTTTAAGCAGAGGATCTAACCCTTTCATCAACAAACAAAAGTTCTAACCATCTTGAATAGTCGCTAGCTACATAAGAGTGATATAATTTTTTTCCTAGCTACACTTTGAGCGATGAAAGTGGCTCTTCTGTTCGAGTTTGTTGATTCCACACAACACATCCAACACGAGAAAAGATCAAAAACGTTTAGCAGAACCGATACATGATATTGAAAGGATAGCCAAGCTGCTGGTCTATTAACCGCTTTTATCAAATCGGCAAAATCTCCAGTGAAGATGACTTTGTCAACTCTGTGACTCTTGACACTCGTTACTGCCCATTCAAATACCAAAAGTTTGGCTTCCTCACGAGACTTGACTTCCATGAAACAATTCATGCTGTGAAATAATGTTTCCCCTGCTTCATCTCTTACTACCCACGTTTCACCAACTGAGTACTTCTCCTTAGACCAATCACAACCTATATTGAATTTCACCCATCCAGGAGGCGGTCGCTTCCATAAATATGGCTTCTGCTGAGGAATAACCTCTTCTATCCTGTCAAACTCCTGCTCTAATTGTTGAGCCAAATACCACATTTCTGTTTCTTTTTGAATCTTTTTAAGGGAATCCTCTGCAGAAAATGATTTCCCTTCAAAGATTAAAAGATTCTTGTTCTTCCACATAATCCATAACAGCCACAGCCACACCTTACAGATTTCCTTCTTGACCAATCTGTTTTTACCCATGGAGAACAGGTATTGTAGATTGACATAATGGATGAGGTATGGAAACCATTTTGCGGTGAAGGGATGTTAGACACTGCCCATAACAGTCTGGCCACCGGGCATGTAAACAATACATGGTTGATTGATTCTCCTTCCACTGCAAAAAATTCGCATATTGATAGCTACCGGAAAACGCTATGTATCGATGCGATAGCGTTGTGTTACCCACTATATTATCGACCGCGATAAAAAGTCTGACACTTTAGATAGCGTTTTTGGTAAATGTTATGGTATATATTTTAAAGATAACGTTTTCAATAAATGAGATGGTATATATTTTAAAGATAGCGTTTTCAATAAATGTTATGGTATATATTTTTAAAGATAGTGTTTTGCAATTGTCATCTATATTTAGATATATATTAATTTTTATATTAATATATTTTGGTCATCAATTTTTAGATTTTGGTTTTTTAAACTAATTTTCTGAAAATATTAAATTTAAAAACGAGTAAATTGAAAACAAATATATTACAAAATTGTTAAGATTACAAAGCTTGTTTCAAGTCTCAAATAAGCTTAAAATGTAAAACAAAATTGACCTAATGACTAAAGCCCATAATTATATTATAGAAAAAATGAGCTAAACTAAATCAAAACCTTGAGCTAGCTTCTCGGCCTTAGTCTGCATCTCATCCACTTGACCCATATAGAGACTTATTTGATCTTGCTGAATTTACCAACTCGTATCCGAGTGCGGAGCATTCTTGTGTATCCACCAGCTCTGTAAAAAGCTTGTGAATCACATCGTCTCCTCTAACAAACCCAGCAGCTTGCCTTGCTGCATCAAGTGAACCCTGTAATTAAATCATTTCATCAGTCATCATCAACTGCAATTACAGTTCCAAACCAACTATGGTGTCTCTGATTATACAAAAGAAGAGTCACATAGAATTCTGAAACACGGTCAGCATCTGAAAATTCCATAGGGGAGACAAAAAAAAAAGCCATTGATTTTGCATTGCTAAGTTCATAAAATTGTTTGAAAAAAATGTGAATCGATACCTCTTTGCCGAGTTGGACCATATTATCAGTAAGACGACGAACCTCTTTAGCCTGTAAAGTTCAATATTACTATTCGATGTAGCTAATGAGAAACATGTTTAGAACAAAACTGAAGATTTAATGAAATAAGATCACAGATTCTCACTAGCGGACAGTAAGCCTAAACCCCAGAAAAAAGGTAGTACCTTTGTAACGGTGGTCTCAATTCGCTCGTGGTAGCTCACAGCAGCAGAATTGACCTGGGAGACCTTTCTATGGAACTTGCAAGACTGGTTTTAGTAGACTAACTTGCCCAGAAAGGAGGGACACCGCTTAGTAAAATGTAGAGGATAACATCGGCACTCCACACACCAACTACTTGATCATCTTTTTAAAAAAACTAAGACTTGATCAGCTAAAATCATAAGAATCAGGGGGAAAGTTTGATAGAGATTTGTCCGAGAAGCACTTAACAAGTTCAATCATCCATACACATGAACAATTCATCATTAAAGTACAATGTTTTGCGTTAAAAAAATAGTTCAGATTCAGTGTTTTCATTATATGATCTGAAAATCCTGATGGATTATGATATGTAAACTTTTGAAAGATGCAGGAACAAGTGTTGATGAACTTACCTCCGTAGTCTTTGTACTCTGGATCAACACAATAATCGGGAAGCACGAATAGAACACCAGGAATTCCTGAAAACTCATAAGAACCAAGACACATCATTTACACAATCACAACATCTCGCTCACACATCCAGTGACCAAGTAGTGTGAGAGATACCTTCCAGACTGTTCGATGTCTCCTCGTCGATCTCACAGCCAAACCCAAAATACCTCATTGATAAGAATTAGATCGATACAGTGACCAACACCTCGCTCACACATCCTCGCCGCCGGCCTTGTCCATGACGATGAGCCAATGCTCGTAGTCGCAGCCAGGAAATAGCCTTGAAATCCTGAGCAATCTCACGAACCCGACGTTGGAAGGGAAGCTTACGGATCAGAAGCTCGGTACTTTTCTGGTACTTCCTGATCTCTCTCAACGTGATAAAGAAAAACGATGATTTCTTTATCAACACAAATCGATGTTCCTAAAACACCAACCTGCAATTCACCCGCAGAGAATCTCGAAGAAGAAAGGATTCTCAGGCTAAGATGAACTCTTTACGAGCTTCTAACACAAGAAGACTCGATCGTAACACAGAGAAATTAGAGATAGAAGAAACTTAACTTGAAAGTTTATTGATAATGATTGAATTGAATTCGTAAGGAGAGATTACAACTCCTTATATAACACCAAAACCCTAACGCGACTGATGACGTTAACGTCAAGTCTATTAAACCGTAAAACAAAACCAACATAAACCATTAAACCAAATCCCTATATCAAATCTCCCCCCTTTGAAGAAACCTTGACCTCAAGGTTTGAATGAATGAAATTTTGCTTGGAGCTCGAAAAGGAATTCCCAAGTGTTTTCTTGTTCTTCCAACGGTGCCAAACTTGAAAAACATGATCCTTAATCTCATAATAAGGATCATCCCCTTCATATAATGCAAATTGTTTCTCTTCTTTCATCATACCAAGCTTCACAGTCTTTACTATCCTTGCATCATGTAATGCAGCTTCAATCTCCAAGGCACTCTTCGCAGGAATCATCATGTACACATGACGTGGATTCACAAAATTGTGCAGGCGTTTAGAAGCCTTATCATAAACACAACAATACTCAGCTTTAGTCTTGTTATAGAATGGTTCCACAAAGATGCACATCTCCTGAATATCCTTCACTCCAAGTTCCACATGTATATTTCTCGGTTGATGCTCACTATAAGCCACTGATTCTTCAACCTGAGCAGGAGAAGATATGAGCTGAGATGAACCAAAGACGTCAACGTACGGCAGTTTATCCGCGTCTAGCAGCCGATTGACTTCACCTTGTCTAACAACGCTCCACTGATCATGTTTAAGCGATATTCCACCAAGCTCCCACACTTGACCGGTAAGAGAGAGCTCAGATTTATTCAGCTCTTCGTGGACCAAAGTAACGTTCAACTCACTTAATTCACGTTCAACACACTGAAGTGCTAATTCTTTCTTCTTGATGTTGTCTACTACAACAAACGGTTTTCCTTCCGTTTTATCCATCACCACCTCATCTTGCTTAGCTCTCTTCTCATTCATTTCCTCTCTAAGAGACTCGACTGGTTCCTCTTTCGTGTTGCCCAGTTCCAACTCATCTTTGGCATCAAACATAGAGCTTTGAGGCGTTGCCTTATTCTTCTCAAGGACCGCAATATGCTGCTCCGGATGTGCAGTCTCGTATAATCTACCCAACATTAAGCATTGTCCAATAGTCTGTGGCTGAAACATTCTAACATTGCTTTGAGTGTCCACTCGTAACCCATTTAGAAACGCAGTTACTAAGTCTTCTTCAGATAGATTAACTCTTGACCTAAGCAACTCGAACTTATTGTGATAATCTATTATTCCGTCTGTTTCACGCAATAGTATGAGCTCAGTAATCGGATCATCACGTACCTTATCAATTCTCTTTGAATTTGCAAGCCAGCGAATAGCCTCGAGCAGATCTGCCATGTTCTTGTCAATCCTTGCATTCTGATCAGCCAAAGTACTCTTGAGCGTTTCAGTCTGTGATCTGAAGGTATCCTCCTTCAGCAATACTTGAGTTCTCGTTTCCCCCATTGATTCCGAGAAACGACGAAGCTCTGATACCTTTGATAAAGAAAAACGATGATTTTTTTATCGACACAAATCGATGTTCCTAAAACACCAACCTGCAATTCACCCGCAGAGAATCTCGAAGAAGAAAGGATTCTCAGGCTAAGATGAACTCGTTACGAGCTTCTAACACAAGAAGACTCGATCGTAACACAGAGAAATTAGAGATAGAAGAAACTTAACTTGAAAGTTTATTGATAATGATTGAATTGAATTCGTAAGGAGAGATTACAACTCCTTATATAACACCAAAACCCTAACGCGACTTATGACGTTAACGTCAAGTCTATTAAACCGTAAAACAAAACCAACATAAACCATTAAACCAAATCCCTATATCACAACGCTACAGTTCCTGGACGGAATCTGTGTAGCTTCTTCACTCCTCCTGTGTCCGGAGCGGAATTTCGGGCAGCCTTCGTCGCAAGCTGCTTCCTTGGGGCTTTGCCTCCGGTGGATTTCCTAGCGGTTTTAGGGTTTGTACGAGCCATAGCAAAAGGGATTATTCTAAGAGAGAGGATTCGAGAGAAGAATTAGATCGATACGAATGAAGCAATTACATGATTATTTTTTTGGTTAATTAATTTATATTTGAGAAAATCAGGAAAAAAAATGAGAAGAATAAAAACAAGAGGACAAATATGATCTGTTGATCAATATATCAAAGGTGATGATTAAAGAAAAGGCAATCCTTGTACGGTTTAACCAATCAAATATTTTCACTATTTTTTAATGATATATCTATGTTATAATTAATTTTATTTGCAAAATGATTATATTTTTATTATATATTATGTATATTTTAAAATTTATTATAAGTATTTTGTTATATTATTTGATATTTAAAAATTTAGTGTTTATGATTAAGGGTTAGAAGTTTAGGGTATATAATTTATGTATAAGGTTTCAACTCTTAGAGTTTGTATCATAAACCTAATAGATATAATTATATGCTTATAAACTAAACTTCAAATTCTATACCCTAAACTAATTATTGATGTTTAATATTTTGTGTATGATTAAATGTTTAGAATTTTAAGGTTTAGGTTTGTGTTTAGGGTATAGAGTTAAGGTTTTGTAATTTAAAATTTTAGTGTTTATGATTAAAGATTAAAAGTTTAGGGTTTAGGATTTGTGATTAGGATATATAATTAATGTTTTAGAGTTTAGGGTTTAGGGTTATAAGTGTAGGATTTAAGTCCCTAAGGTTCGTGTTTATGGTCTAGAGTTTAGGTTTAAAGTTTAATATTTTGTGTATGATTAAATGTTTAGAATTTTAGGGTTTATGTTCATGTTTAGGGTATAGAGTTAAGGTTTTAGAATTTAAAATTTTAGTGTTTACGATTAAATATTAAAATTTTAGGGTTTAAGGTTTGTGTTTAGGGTATATAATTAATGTTTTAGAGTTTGGGGTTTAGGGTTAGAAGTGTAGGGTTTAAGTCCTTAAGGTTTGTGTTTATGGTCTAGAGTTTAGGTTTAAAGTTTAATATTTTGTGTATCATTAAATGTTTAGAATTTTAGGGTTTAGGTTTGTGTTTAGGGTATAGAGTTAAGGTTTTAGAATTTAAATTTTTAGTGTTTATGATTAAAGATTAAAAGTTTAGGGTTTAGGGTTATTCATTAATTTATATATAATTAAATATTCATTAATTTATATAAAATATTATATATTTTTTGTTAATATTAAAGGGAAAAAAATGTTATTTTGTTAGAGAAAAAAGAAAGTTGGAGGGAACAAAGTAGAGAGAGGGAAACTAAAAAACAAGGGAGGGAAGTAGAATATTTTGGCACTCATTTTCCAGCGTCAGTTATACATAACGTTTCATGTCAAACCAAGTAAACATAGCATTTGTATTTTTGTAAACGCTATCTAAAATACAGGAGTATATCAAACATAACATAAACACTAAAAACGTTATTTGCAACTGCTATTAATACTCGAATTTCTTATAGTGTTCAAAACCGCATCTTTGACAACGGTTATCAACTTTCATACCTCTTCGAATGATAAGATCAGCGACCGGAAGGGCTTCAGATAATGCTTTCTACAGGAAAGTCTTGATCTTAGGCTCCGTAAGAAGGGATCAGACATTCATTTTAAGATCATTTGTCGATGGTCGACTTTCAGCTTCTATGACACAGGCTGACTTATCCAACTCCGATTACAACCAGTACGCCGATTTTACCGAAAAGAAACCACTTTTATTAAACTTCCAAGACCAAAAGTCTTTTTTGTCCATAACAGGTTGGTTCTTTAACATGATCTCTACATCTCCTCGAACAAATATTTCTTCTAAAGCTTTCTGGTTCCATCTTTTGGTTCTGTGATCTATTAAGCTAGCAGCCATAAGATTCACATCAAAGAAGTAGTTCTTTATCCAAGGCGCCCGTAACACCTCTCCATCATCCAGCCAGGGATCAATCCAAACTTTGGTGTCATGACCATTCCCCACTCTATGTCTGATACCTTTCAC
Source organism: Orychophragmus violaceus (assembly GCA_030180135.1). Taxonomy (NCBI): domain Eukaryota; kingdom Viridiplantae; phylum Streptophyta; class Magnoliopsida; order Brassicales; family Brassicaceae; genus Orychophragmus; species Orychophragmus violaceus. The sequence continues at coordinate 65,584,775 of CM058231.1, forward strand.
CAAGAGGTCCCTACCATGTAGTATGCTTCTCTAAGCATATGATGGTATATTTCCAATGTTGGCCTCTAAGAACCCCGAATTCTCTAAGTATCGACTCTTGATGAATCTGACCATAAGGCTCTCTGGCTCGTAAATACACTTCCAAGTCTGTTTGGCTAATAAAGCTTGGTTAAACCCATCCACTTTTCTAAAACCTAACCCACCATGCATCTTTGGAAGGCACATCTTTTCCCAAGAAACTCAATGAATCTTTTTTTGGTGTTTGTTAGCATTCCACCAGTAGTTTGCCATTGCGCTCGACAGATTAGAGTATACAGTTTTGGGCAGTTTAAAGCATGACATTGCAAATACCGGTTGAGATGAGGAAACATATTTTAGGAGTACCTCTTTTCCTCCTTGCGAAATGAACATCATATGCCATCCTTTAAGAGAGCCTTTTACCTTATCTTTCACGAAATTGAACATCTGGATCTTAGATCCACTAAAACACTCGGGGAGCCCAAGGTATTTACCAACTCCACCTTCTGCCTCAATCTCCATAATCTCTCGGATGCTACTCTTGTTAACTTTCAGGACTTTCGACCCGAAGGTAATAGCTGATTTATCAAGGTTTATGGTCTGTCTTGTGGCCTCTCCATAGATCTTTAGAATGTTTTGAAGCTTTTCACATTGAGGGACAGACGCCTTACACATGAAAATAGAATCATCCGCGAATAACAAGTGATGCAGAGATGGTCCTGATTCTGAGAAGCGAATACCGTCAATTTCTCCAAGAGATTCTGCTTTGTTTAACAAGTTAGATAGCCCTTCAGTGCATAACGCGAACAAGAACAGTGACAATGGATCTCCTTGACGCAACCACGGTGAGGAGAGATCAATCCATGATGTTTATTGTTTAGTAAAACAGAGAATGTGAATGTCGATACACAAATCATCACAAGCTCAACCCATCTAGCATTGAATCCCAGAGCCAGGAGAACTCCCCTCAAATAACACCACTCAAGTTTGTCATACACCTTTGACATGTCCGTCTTAACGGCCATAAACTCTTCTGAGATTCAGGGATGCGTCTTTAAAGCATGAATTGCTTCGTGAGCCATCAAGATATTATCAGTAGTGAGTCTATCTGCTACGAATGCGGTTTGATTAACTGAGACAATTTGGGGCAGAATGGGTTGGAGTCTCCTAACCAAAATCTTCGAAATGATCTTGTAAAGCACCACACAAAGACTAATGGGTCTTAGGCATCCCATCTCATCAGAATTCGTCTTTTTGGGAAGCAAATACAGATAAGTGTAATTCCATTCAGAAGGTAACACTCCAGACTCAAAAATCCCTTTACCTCCTTTATAACTTGAGTACCAATTTCCTGCCAGTACTGTTGAAAGAACAAACCAGACATTCCATCATGCCCAGGGGCACTGGCCGCCTTGACTGAGAACACTGCATCTCTTATCTCCTCGCTAGTTACTTCTTTGACAAGAGAGTCATTCATTGCAACAGTAACCCGTGGCTCCATACCAGTGAACCAATCAGCAAAGTTAGTCGGATTGGATTATTTGAAGGTAGTTGAAAAGTACTCAATGGCCAATTCCCGTTTTGCAGCCTTTGTCCACTTTTCGATTCCATCCTTATCTTTGAACACTTCTATACGCAGTCTTGCTCTGTTGGATTTTACAGACTGATGGAAAAATTTGGTACTTTTGTCTCCACTCTTCAACGCTTTGGTCCTACTTTTTTGCCTCCAAAAGAGCTCCTCTTCCTTATAAGCTCTGTAAAGATCTTTACGTAAAGCATTGGCCCTGAAAGTACATGCGAATGATTGAGACTGAAACCATTCAAGTTGCCTCTCCAATAAAGAAATCATGTCCCTTGCATTAAAGTCTCGGTTTCTTTTCCAACGGCTAAGGCTTTACGGCAATGTCTGAGGCGATCACTAACAGAGCTATTGTGATGAGATTGACCTCCATTACAGGCTCTATTAATTTCTTGTCTCACCATCAGTTGAAAGAGAAACCGTCTGTCAAATTTAAATTGACCCCTATACTCATCTTGGGAAGCAGATAACTTGACTAAGATTACTCGATGATCCGATCCACGCTTCTCCAACATATTTTGATTAAAGGCTGGGAACAGCTTGTTCCATTCTTTGTTTCCAAAACACCTGTCCAAACAGCTTTATATCCCTTTTGTGCCTCTCATTCCTCCCCATGTGAACTTGTTTCCATGAGAATCCAATTCAGCGAAATCACATAGCTCCAACATTTCATTGAAAGAACTGAAAGAAGCATCAAATCTTCTTGGACCTCCCAATTTTTCAGTGTTGTTACGTATCTCGTTGAAATACCCGATAATGCACCAGCTGCTTTTCCTGTTCACTCCACTTCTACAAAGTCTTTCCCAAATCACTTCTTTGCCATAATGAGATGGCTCACCATATATACAGGTCATAAAAAAAGAGAAATCACCAAACTGCACTTGACAATCTATCATATTTTTGTCTGCAAACTTAACAACAAGCTGTACATTCTTCTTACAAAAGAGCACTAAACCGCCACTGAAACCTCTAGGCTCAACAGTGTACATTCGGTCATAACCAAGCCATTCTTGTGTATCTACAATCATATTTCTACTACTTTTCGTCTCCATAAGAAACATCACCTCCGGAAAGTGTTTGCTACGCATCTCTCTGAGGCGTTGAACTGTCAGATCTTGTGTACGGCCCAATCCCCGACAGTTCCAACTCATTAAGCTCATTACGCTTTGGGCGATCCCTCATTTGGGACCACCTTAAGGTTCTTTGATTTCAGTTGTCCTTTAGCTTCAACTCCATCCTCATTTACTTTTCTCTTTCGCTTTTGTGGTTCCTATTTCTCTTTTCCTTTGCCTGTTGACACTTCAGCAATGCTCGATATCCCTGATTTAGGCTTCCTCTTGCTTTTGGTTGGTCTTCTTCTCGGCTTTACCTTTCCACGCCTTATCCCGGAAGAGCTTGGTTGGTAAGACCCGACTCTGTAAACCGTTGAACAAGGCTGAAAAGGGATGCGTGAAACGAGAGTATCACCAAACCCCATTGATTCTTCTTTCAACTCTACTGAAGACGGATGCCTTTGACACTCTGCTGAAGACAGACGCCTTGTTGGGTATTGGAAAGCCCACTGCACCATCATCACTCAAATATCGAGTAACTTCAGGTTCAACTCCAATAGCTATGCGGTTGAACACTGATCCAGACTTGAAAGTTGCAGCCATAAGCTTGTTTGAAGGGTTTACCGTCTCCTGATCAGTGTGCTTCAAACGTTTATCATCATAATAGAAAATGAGGCCTTTTCCTTTATTTAAATTGGATGAAACAACTGGATTGTCTTCCAGACGAAGGATGGTTCTCTGAGCATCCACATCTTGTTCAGCTTCTTTAACAGACTTTCTAACCCTTTGCATCTTAATCATAAGATCATCACCATTACCGGCAATCGGATATTTTCTCATCTCATCCAACACCTCTTTTGCAATGCGCGGTCTACCAGTCATGGGATTCAAACATACCTGCTATTCTTCCAGAACTCCATACAGGGGATCATTAGCCGATAACACTGGTTTATAGCTGACCGGTTTCTCTGATATGATCTTTGCTCTTCTCATAACAGCTGCATCTTGACGTTTCTTAACCAGAATAGGGCAAATATCTTGCTCATGATTCAAGCGATGACAAGAGAAACACCGTTTCTGAATCTTTTCATAATTGTAGTGAATGATTGTCGATTCTCCATTAGGTAGCATCACAACTTTCGTCATACGGAGAGGTCTGGAAACATCGAACCTAATCTTCACTCTCACAAAATCTTGACTTTGTGGCTTAGAGGGGTCAAAAATTACTTCTTTTACTTCACCCACCAGATCTCCTAACGCCGTGATAGCCTTTAGAGTATAATAGTTCACCAGGATCTTATTGATTTGTACCCATAGGAAGACAAACTGAAGGTACTCCGGTGGAGGATGTTCAACCCATCATTCAATGGCTAATCCCCATTCGTTAAAGGTCTGAACACCTTATCTAAAACTTCTTGCAGGTCATGTTCATGTTGAAAAAATGAATTGAAACCGCTCTTGAGAGAGAGCCACACCTCGCACCCTGCCAATTTTCTGCCATTTTCTAGGCATATCCATGATCAAACTTGACATCTTTTGACACTCCGGTTTGAGAGTTCTACCATTCAAACTTAGCTTGTTGTTTTCACAGGAGGAGAAATCAGGAGGAACAGGCATGATGAACGGAAGATCTTCTTCTTCCAAACTCATCGCCATTAAAGCTCTGTCCACTGAGCCAGACATCACCAAAGTCACCAGTAAATGCTTCCACCGACACTTCAAATCGAAAAACAGGGACCACCACTCTTCTTAACTTTCACTTAAACACTCACCAACCAAAGAGATCGCGAATTCAATGAGATTTAGAGATTTAACTTTTTACAGCCGCCAAGAACTTAAGAGAAACCCTAGAACTTTATGAAGATTTCCTGAAATAGTACTCACCAACCTAATAAACCGGGTCTTCAATGCTGAAGGGAAAGGGTTTTCCAAACTAAAGCTCTATGAACATTAAGTCTAAAAACTCTTATTGATCAAGAAGGTCCTAAGCCCATAAAGGGTGTGTCGGAGGAGGTTTTATTCCAAAACCAAAGTTAATACTTATTTTATTACCTGTTTTTTTTTCATTAACTAATTTAATATGTTTGCTTATGGTTCTTTACATATATATCTCAAAGCCAGAGGTCAATAATAATGGCTGGATCCATTAACGGGTATCAAAAAAGTTTGTGGTATATGTCAGAAATCATTACTTGAGTCTCAAGTCCATGAGCTTTTGCAAAGCCTTTATAAAGAAAAGGTTAACTCGTAGTATATCAGACTTTCGATTCCCTAGATAATCAATTCGAGATGAAAAACTTACAGCTGGGAATCGAGTATCTAGGTTCTTCCTCGTGGTTTGAAATCCCAATATGGAAACTGTCGAATGAGAAAAATTAAACTAATCCTTCAGATAATATAAAAATCTGAGGGCAAATCTTATGTACAGTAACTCCTTTCTAAGATCGGAAAGTAATTCTCCGCCTACTTAAAGGACACGAACAATACCAGATCCGGCGATGACGGTTTCTTTGTTGCAATCACCTTGATATAAAATATAATAAATTTATATATATAAAACATAGATTTGGGTCAAAAATAAAAAAATGCCTCGAAGACAGTAACGACGAAATTAACGAGGGTGGTATCTCATTTTTGGTGGAGTTCAGGGGGAGGGAATACATGTATGCACTAGATGGCTTTGGATAAGTTATGTAAGGACAAAAAGAGGAAATTGGTTTTTGTGCTTTCTAGGACACTAACACGGCTTTCCTCGCTAAATAATTGTGGAGATTAATTGAGAAACAAGACATCCTTTTCTCGAGGGTTTTTAAAGAAAAATATTTTAGGAATACGGATCCTTTGGATCCAATAAAGTCATACTCACCATCTTTTGGATGGAAAAGTATAACATCAGCTAGATCTCTGGTATAAAAAGGACTAATTAAAAGGGTGGAAACAGGGATGTCGATTTCAATATGGAACGACCTTTGGATATCAGTCTATCGCCCGAGACCAGCAAAACAAAAACCAGATACGTTACAATGTGTACTTACGGTGGACTAGTTAATTGATCATCAGAATCAAGTGTGGAACAAGGAGTTGATTGAGATGGTTATTGACCCACAAGATGTGGATAAAATTTTGAATATTATGTTTAGTCGTTTGGGTCGTCAGGATTTATTGGGATGGTACTACACAAAAATTGGGTGATATACAGTCAAGTCGGGGTATACTACAGAAAGGGACTTTCCGGATAGTGGGACACCGATTCCTGTCCAAGTTCCAAATATAAAACCTCTGCAGGCATTTGTGTGGAAATTGAAATGTCCCCCTAAGCACAGTGAAAGAAGTGCTTTAGGAGCAGCAAGTGCTTTTATGATATTTAAAACTTTGAAGTGCTCTTTTATGTAAAGCACTCCTAAGTCTAGCATGGCACTGCATTATATTCACTATCAAAACTAAAGTCTAAGACCACGTACAACGGTGATACCCCTATTGGGGTCCTTAAAAAAAATTTATTAATTTTTTTTTTTCTAGATGTCAAAAAAAAATTCAAAAAAAGGACCAGTCATAACACGCCACGTGTGATGAACAGTGCTAGAATCGACTCTTAAATAAGCATTTCAAGAAAACATTTCTTACCTATTATTGTGGACTCCACAATATTTTATTCATTTTTTTTAAGAAACTGAGCTTAAAACCTTTCCATTGGAGGTGCTCTAATAAATAATGAAAATTGTGAAACAATTAAATTTTATGATCTTTAACGAAAATAATAAAATTAAATCAAAAAGTGAAGGTTAGCGTTACTTTACTCCAGAGTAAACGAATTTAAATAAAATAAAAAACAAGATGTAGTTATGGATTATAAGAAACTACCATTCTGTTGTTCGTCTACTTACTCACCCATCCTTTTTTTTTTTTTCATCTGATGGGATTATATTAATAGAACTGGGAAAGATTAATACAAGATCCTATGAATAGGAAACAAAAGCCCAAACAACAGGCAACTAAACCCAAACAACGGGTAGCTGAAACCCAAACAACGGGCAACTAAAGCCTATCCAACAGGCAACTTAAAACCTACAACCAATCAGTCACAATCGATGAAATCTAAACTTAGAAATAACAAAATAAGCTTGCGAGACCAAATCCATGCGAAGAATCCTGAGCGAGAGTTACCGATGCAGCCCACGGCCCACCAAACGATAACACCAACTTCTCGAGATACAGCTGAGAGACACACTCACAGACCTAAAGAATCCAGACTTCATAACCCGACAAGACGGAACCTAAGAAAGTTCCACAAAACTTCCGGATACGGCAGAAACGCACTCCTAGCGCTCAGATAACCCCTAAATAGAAGCCCAAAACCAACCCAAATCTCATCAGAAAAGGGAAAACGAAGCCAAACCACCCGAAGGACACCGAAAAAACGAAACCGATAAAGAACCCGACTGGAAAGCACTCACAACAGACTCGCAACAAACCATAACCACGCAAACTCAAAAGCTATAACCAAAATTTAGATCCATCGATTAGCTAATTAGCAAAGGGGATTTCAGAACCAGACAAACCCAATATTCCTAAACCAAAAACCGTAGCATAAACCAAAGCTTTAACCAGTTCCATCGACCAAAAGGTACAATTAATAATCGGAGAAGATCTAACCAAAGCTGCACGCCGACGAGCCTCGAGGACGACCACCAGAAACTCACACCCACGGTGGAGAAAGAGCGGCAGGATGAAAACAGAGTAGCTCAACTTCGACTGCCTGAAACGGTCGTGACTAGACACACGACCCAAACACGAACGGTAAGGGCCTCCACCTCAGCGGAACACGGAGGCGACGACTGCACAGTTGAAGACGACCCCGGATCTAACACCATGAGCGGCGGAGACAGGAACAACGGCACCGAAAAGCTGCGGAGGACGCCGGAAAGGAAGGAAAATGACAGAGCTTAACTAAACAAACCTTAAAAACAAACTCTCCCTGGCGCCGGTAGTGAGATCCGGCCACCAGGGAGGAACCGGCGATGAAAATCTGAGGGTGCGGCGCTGTCTTGGGAAACGTGCCCGGGAGAGATGAAAGTAGGGTTGTTCACTTACTCACCCATCCTATGGGCTGGTTAAATCCTAGTTAAAAAAAAAGTCTTATTTTTAATAGCATAAGTTGGTTAAACTAAACACGTTAAGGGGTTGAAAAAAAGAGTAGAAAACGAAAGAGATACACTACTGAATAATCCAAGAATTACACCATTTAATCATACCATTTATCATGACACTTAAACAGACCCGTGAAGCTAAACCATTTAACCGGAATTTCAATTGAGACCGAAACCAAGAGGAAACAATGGGTCATACAAATTAGCATCAGCACTTAGCGGCAACTGGTCAACGCGTTTGAACCAGCTCACTGGTAACTTCCCTTGGAACTCATAATCTCCAAAAATGACATCAGTCATTCCTTGTCCTTCAGTTCCGGGGAACCAAGCAGCGACCAAAGCCTCTGTCTTTTCAAGAACCGGCAGCTCAAGAACCATAGGCCGTCCTGAAAACAAGATCATTAGAGTTGGGATTTTCTCTGCAACCATGGTAGCAATATCGCTACCGTTGAAAGGTATTGTGAGTTCAGAGTTATCGCCTTTCATCTCTGCGTAGGGAGGTTCCCCCACTGCAACAATGGCGTAGGAGAAGCCTTCACCCGAGGCTAAGGTTTCCTTTGATGGAGTTTTCTCATAGATTACTTCGGTTTTATCTCCAACTGCTCCTTTAATGGCATCCAAAAGTGTCGTGCCTGCATTTCAAAACAAAAGCACACATATATATATATATATATATATATATATATATATATATATATATATATATGAGTATTTGTATCATATGCATTTGTAATTTGCTTTACTTACCAATCGTGATTCTCCCGGTTTGACCGGATTTTGTCTTTGTCCATCCGCCACACTGAGTTCCAAGATCGTTTGCGTGCATTCCAACCACTAGAATTCTCTCGGCCATACGATCTAGTGGCAAAAATGGCTTATCAGAATTTTTGCCATTCTTTAGCAACACTAAAGACTTTCTAACTGCTTCACGTGCCACTTCTCTATGTTCCTGCAAATGTGGATACAAAGTAAATCAGGCTCTCATACATGAGCCGGCCTCGAGCATAAGCCACATAAGCGACGGATTAGGACATCCGACTAAAAAGGCATTTTTTATATTTTTTTAAAAAAATTAAAAGGACATTTTTAAATATATTTTTCATAATATAAGTATTTTAAAATATAATTTTTTGTTAAGATATTTAAATAAAAATTTTAATAAAAATTATATTAAATTATATTTTAGTTTTAAATAGGGCATCCAAAAACATTGGACTAAAGGCAGCACTCAGCTCACCTTGCAACCAACAGTAGGCAACAAAGATCTGTCTGTGAGAGGATATTCGTAGAGACCAGCTACAAACTTCACTCTGAGTATTCTTTCAACAGCATCATTGATTCGAGCTATCGGTATTTCCCCTGACTCGACCAGATCTGTAAGGTTTTCTATGAACTGTTGGTACTTGAAAGGTACCATCACCTGGAGTAACATTGATGATAAACAATCTTTATCTCTTTCAAACATCCCGAACCAGATGAAAAATCATTCAGTACCATGTCGATTCCAGCATTGATCCCAAGCTTGACACAGTTACGGTAGTCTGAACCTTCTGGCTCGCTAATCGTCTCCAAACCATCCCAGTCTGAAACTAAAAATCCCTGGTAACAAAAAAAACAAGCTCAATGGATACACCTCTAGCTTATTTAGATTTGTTTTTGATATTGAGTCGACCTTGAAACCGAGTTTTTGTTTGAGAACTTCCGTTAAGAGGAAATAGTGGGAGTGGAGTCTACTTCCATTCCAACTGGAAAAAGAGGCCATAACTGTACAGACTCCCTGAGAAATACAATTCAGATAGGGTGCAACATGTATTGTCTCCAAGTCTTCGTACGACGCAATGGTGTTCCCTTCGCTTAAACCCTTATCGGTACCACCATCTCCAACAAAATGTTTTGCACACGCCACAAGATTGTTTCTGTAAAAAAAGTCCATTAGAAATGACAAGAAGCCTATTATATAGTGTAGTAGCTTTAAATGTCTATACCTTCCTGCAAGAAAAGGGTAACCGTTAGGGTGTTCTTCGGGTGGCTCGCCTTGTAGGCCAGAGATAAGTGAACTCATCTCACAAACAATTTTAGCAGCTTCACCATAACTCTCATAGCATCGTCCCCACCTCGGATCTCCCAAAACCTGTGAGTAAACAACATTCCATTCAATATATAAAATCACTATTATAATATTTTAAGGAACTCACGGCCACGCAGGGAGCAAACGTCCAGTGAATGCCACTAGCCCTTACTTCAAGTGCTGTTACAGCTCCAATTCTTTTGACCAAATCTGCTTCTCTGTCGAGTTACCAGAGAGAACTACGAGTGTTATTACATCAAGAACAACCAAACACACAATCGGACACTATACTGTGTGATCAGACTTGAAGCAAAATCCACTTAAACTCCTACTAAAACATCTCACTTTTTGTGGAAAATGATCAAAAGGTCCGATTTATTTTTAAATTAACGAAAAAAATCGAACTTTTTTTTGATCAAACCTTTAATTTCCTTAGGTACACTTCCAACAACATTAAAACATCTCAACCAAATTATATGAAAATCTATCTCGGTCTCTGTCTCTTTACCTCTTCTGCAAAAGTGGAAGGGAGTGATATAAATAAACTGAACCTGGTGGCACCAAGGCCAATGTTGTGGGGGAAAATGGTGGCGCCATAGACGTTATTGTTGCCGTGGACGGAGTCTGTGCCGTAGATTATTGGGATTCCCAAACGCGACGCTAACGCTGAACGCTGAAAACCGTCGATCATATCAGCCCAATCCGATGATTTTGCATCCTCGAACGGCCAACTTCCAGCGCCGCTCTGTACACTGCCTGTAGAACCAAATTCATAAAGATTATTACTAGTTTAGTTAATGTTTTATCGAAAGCTTTTGTTGTTGTGTAATACCGATGAAATAATCTGTAACGACATCACGAGAAGCGACGGAACGTTTGATTTGAGTCATTTGACCGATCTTTTCCGGCAGAGTCATGCGAGAGAGAAGGTCTTGCACACGCGCCTCCACCGGCGCGTCTGGGTTCTTGTAGAGGCATGACGAGTCCTCCGTCACTGCCATATTCTTCTCACACTTTTCTTCTAAAGTCCAGCCACTACACTTCCCTTTAATCTTTCGGCAACAGTGGAATGGT